>JAFMOD010000022.1:151802-183363 GCA_019802435.1 Corydoras maculifer
TGGATGGGCATGGGGAACCCCCCCCCCCCCCGACCCCAATAGAGGATAAAGCAGAAGATAATGAATGAATGAATGAATATAGAGGTTTATTGTAAATACATTTTTCACAGAACAGCATTCACGTTTCTCACATTCTAACTGTTCTGGAACCACATTATTAATACATTTATGATGGAGCTTTGTTCATGTTCTGTGAGCGCGCCAAGTAAATCTGAAAGAAAAGAAAACAGAGGTTATTTCAAAGAACACGAGCACATCACATCAACTCAAATCAAAGTTTATTTCTCACACGCAGTTATAAACAGTACAGCTCGCAGTGAAATGCTTTAACGACTTCTCCACAAAAGAAAACGTTAAAATTAAGACTACAATTATTCATTCATTCATTATCTCCTGCTTTATCCTCTATTAGGGTCGCGGTGGGGTTCCCCATGCCCATCCAGGGGAGAACGTCTCGGGCACTGGGCAGATACACCCAGGACAGGACGCCAATCCATCGCTGGGCACACACTCACTCACACAAACACACTCTACATGGGGCAATTTTTTGAGAATTCAATTGACTTGATCCATGTTTTTGGACTGTGGGAGGAAACCGGACAACCCGGAGGAAACCCACGCAGACACGGGGAGAACATGGAAACTCCACCCAGATGGGGATTCGAACCGGGAATCCCTAGTGCTGAGAGGAGAACATGCTAAACCACTAAGCCAACATGCCGCCCGACTACACTTATATATGTATATATATTACACTCAAGTGAAAGTTGTATTGAAGAATAAATGTTTCTAGTTGGGCAGCATGTTCTCCTCTCAGTGCCAGGGTTCCAGGTTCCAATCCCGATCTGGGTAGAGTTTGCATGTTCTCCTCCGTGGGTTTCCTCCGGTTTCCTCCCACAGTCCAAAAAAATGGATTTAAGGTAAATTGAATGCTCTGATTTGCCCCATATAGCATGTATGTGTGAGTGAAAGATCAGCGTCCTGTCCTGCGGGTATCTGCCCAGAGTTTCAGAACCCCAATATCTTCAGTTATGGAAACCATTCAATTCAATGCGTCATTGCATTCAATAGAAGCTTAGAACAAATCAGCAACAAGGAAATCATGTTTGGACATGTGACTTTGTTTAAAAAGGTTTTCGGTTCCAGGTCAGTTTAGGATAATGATGAGGATAATAAATTCCACAATGCAATTAAGACCTTATTTCCTTCGTAAATAGCCAGAGGCTGGATCCTGGATCAGTGGATTAAGAAGAGGTGATGTTTGCACTGCGGACTTATTTAATAAGATAAGGAAACCAGTAGAACTCAGATTAGACACCGAACTCGTAGACAAACGGATCGAGATCCAGATCGAACCCAGAGAACAACGTTCAAGGTTTCTTTCCGCAGCATCGGGAACTAATTCACAGTCGATCGTTTGGTTTTGAGTTCTGAGGAGAACGTGTGGTTTTTGGTTACAGGATGAAGAAGGTTCTGCTGGTGACTCTGTTCCTTACACTGCTGCTGATGACAGGTGAGTGATCACTGGTTTGGGGGCAAATTTAAGACTGAATACTAGATCACTGACCATGATCTCGGGCGGCACGTTGGCTTAGTGTTTTGCATGTTTTCCTCTCAGCGCTGGGGATTCAGGTTCGAATCCCAATCTCCTTGGCATTTACATGTTCTTCCCGTGTCTGTGTGGGTTTCCTCTGGGATCCTAGGTTTCCTCCCACAGTCCAAAAACATGGATTCAAGATAAATTGAATGCTCTAAATTGCCCCATATAGTGAGTGTGCCCAGCAAGTGATTGGCGCCCTGTCCTGAGTGTATCTGCCCAGCGCCCGAGGCGTTCTCCCCTGGATGGGCATTGGGAATACCCCCCCCCCCCCTGCGACTTTAAAATAGGATAAAGAGGAAGATAATGAATGAATGAATAAATTGCCCCATATAGTGAGTGTGTGCCCAGCAAGTGATTGGCATCCTGTCCTGGGTGTATCTGCCCAGCGCCCGAGGCGTTCTCCCCTGGATGGGTATAGGGAACCCCCCCCCCCCCGCAACCCTAGCAGAGCATTAAGCAGAAGATGATGGATGAATGACCATGATCTTCAAAGTAGAACTAAAGTCTCCATCTTATTGCGTGGTTTGTTGGGCTTGGTCTCAGTTCTCAGATTAATTCTTTAATGTGTTCCAGGTTCCGCTCTTCAGTGTGACACCTGCAACGCAGACAACCCCGGCAAGGACTGCAATTTCGAGGAGTGCTGCTTTGGTCCCCGACTCTTCAATGGAAAGACCTGTATGTATCAGTGCATCTTTAGAACAGACGTTAGAACCGGACTGTCGGAACATCTGATTCCTAAACCTCTTTATCTCGTTAGATGATCTAGCCATGAAATGCTTGATTCTTCAGCAGAGCAGCACAGCGCAGTCCAGCGAACTCCCTGAGACGCTGATGGAATGACCTCCGAAATTAACCTCATGTCATCAGACGGGGTCCTGCTGCCATCTTAAAATGCATCCAATAAAAATCACCTCTATGTGAGTCACAGTGTTGAGGGTTTGCTTTTCACCGTCTGTTTGCAGGTCACACAATTATTAAATAATATAATAAAGCACTGAGGGCGTGGCATTATTCTGAAGAAAACCCATATAGAGGTGTTATTAGTGCTGATGTGTAGTGGAGTGCAGCTCCACCTCTTTACGTGATTTATTCACAATAATACACAACCTCGAGTCTTATAGCTTTAATAAAACACTTACAAACACACTATAATAAAAAATGACTTTTACTCAACTGAGTAATCTATTACAACTCCAGCGTGCAGACTCTTGCAGAGGGGGTGCAGAGTACCCATAATGCAGCAGGCTTTTTAAAAAGTAGAACAGGAATCTGAATAAGAAGCAACTTCACCTTTATGGGGATGATTTAGACTCATCATCGCTCAGTGTCCATTCCATCAGCTCCTCTGGTCATCACTCTTCTCTATGAGCAGCTGAGTTTAAGGAGAAGATCATTCATATCAATTTAATTCTTTTAAATTAAGGAACAAACAAACGTGTGTGTTGATTCCATCACAGATTCGGCTTCTTTTCTATCAAGCAATTCTCATACCGACATGTGCACTGGCGCCACCTGCTGGACTGCAGAATGACTGCAGCTTGCGGCTCTTTCTTCTACAATAAAGAGTCGATTTCACTCACGCTGTCCGGGAATCAAACCGGTTTCTTAACCACAAGCTTACAACCTGCCCCAATGACAGATGATGATGTCAATGACCCTGATCCAATTTAATCTCGTTATATCTGACTTGCCTGCAACACACACACACACACATCCACCCCCCCCCCCCCACACACACACTGAATTCATTCATTCATCCAGGGGAGAACGTTTCGGGCGCTGGGCAGATAGACCCAGGACAGGGCTCCAATCCATCGCTGGGCACACACTCACGCACACAGACACACTCTATATGGGGCAATTTTTGAGAAATCAATTGACTTGATCCATGTTTTTGGACTGTGGGAGGAAACCGGAGAACCCGGAGGAAACCCACGCAGACACGGGGAGAACATGGAAACTCCACCCAGATGGGGATTCAAACCGGGAATCCCTAGCGCTGGGAGAAAAACGTGCTAACCACTAAGCCACCGTGCCGCCCGCCCTAAATATATAAATTAAAATACAAAATAATATAAATTTTATTTTAATAAGTAATACAAACTAGAAATGCATAAGCGACGACATTGTTTAAAGTTTCTAAAATTAAACGCCTTTTATAATTGTTCCTCCACACGCTGGTACTACTTTTCACCACCGGGTGTCGCTCTTGTCCCAGTTTTTTTACACCAGGCTTATTTTTGTTTACACTTGTTTAACTTACTAAACTGCACGATTTCTCAAAGTTGTGTTTTTTATGATAACATAATCACGAGCTAAGTCATGAAAAATAAAGATGTAATTAAGTTAATGACCGAACTTATACGGTTTTATTTTGGAGCGGATGGGTTTGTGTGACGTACGCGCACAGCTGCTACGTCACAAGGTGGTGAACCGTCCCCTAACAGCGTGACAAACCGCTACAAGAAACACGGTGACGTTTACAGACTTCAAAGCGTGAAATCAGTCCGAGGTTCGTGTTTTTTTTATTTTTAATTATTTTTTGGGGTTAGAACTCGGTGCGTTGTTTAACTTGCTGTATCATTGAGTTAAAAAGCGCATTTCAGTGTGCAGGCGCGATAGTTCGCGGCCGAGTCTCAAACCGCTAATTGCTCCCTGTGTAGGGACACTAGGTGTAAATACAAAAAGATAGCGTCCATGCGGGAACACAGCGCCCTACGTGTGCATTTAGGATACAGCCATCAAGGTTTCTGATTTTCGGCCTGAGGGGAGGGAACGAAGCTCGCGCGGTTCCTCTTCTTTTTTTAATTTCAACTTTAATAAAAAGTCGATAATTTTTTGTTGTTATAATTCAAACAGGTCATGGCTTTGACTCAGGTGTCGTCCAATAAGTGCTGCGGCGGCCAGCAGAAAGTCTTCGAGCATGACAGGTATAAAGTTCACTTCTGATCCCAAATTCAGGCTTATTTTTAAACTCGGCTCACAATAAGCCCGGATTACACACGAGGGGACACGCCCACCTGCTCGGGGAGAACATGCAAACACTCCTCTGTTTAAATGACTGACAGACTTTGTTTGTTTCATTATTTATTGTAAAGTTTTATTATTATTATTATTATTATTATTATTATTATTATTATTATTATTCTTTCAGTTCGGAGCTGAAGTGTAAAATGAAGTTTGCCATCTATCTTCCTCCCAAAGCTGAGAGCGCCAAGTGTCCGGTTCTCTACTGGCTGTCGGGTAACTTCATCCCCAAACTGTTTGAATCACATGATCAATTAATTATGTTATTAATCACATTATTTTATCTATCAATTATAACTTGGCACCTAATAAAACTGTACATTCAGATGGTAAGTTATAATTGATAAGAAATATGAATCATTTAATCAAAGCTTTGGTATTGGAATCAAGTGAATCGTTCAATTACAAACGAGTCATAAGTGTGTGTGTGTGTGTGTGTGTGTGTGCGCGCGCACTCCAGGTCTGACCTGCAACGAGCAAAACTTCATCACCAAAGCAGGGAGTCAGAAGACTGCCTCTGAACATGGCATCATCATCGTTGCCCCGGACACGAGTCCACGTAAGTGATATTAAAGCAGTGGGTGGAGCTTATATGTTCAATCTTGTGTTTAGTGAGTGGGTGGAGTTCGATAATGACGGGAGGTGAGGACATGGTTGGAGCGGTGGTTGGAGTTAGATAATGAGAGGACGTGGGTTGGTGGGACACGGCCATGGCGGTTGGTGTAGACGGTTGGTCTGTGGTCGTAGCGGAGGGCGGCGCTTTGACGTCTGTAATTTCAGGCGGCTGTAACATCGAAGGTGAAGATGAAAGCTGGGATTTCGGAACGGGTGCCGGTTTCTATGTCGACGCCACCCAGGAGCCGTGGAAGAGCAACTATCGCATGTACTCTTACATCACAGAGGAGGTGTGTGACATCACCACCATGTGGTCTACCCCCTCGGCTCCATCTAAAGTTTGGTCCTCTCTTTTAGCTCCCACGGTTAATAAATTCTAACTTCCCAGCCGACCCGGAGAAGATGTCCATCTCGGGACACTCCATGGGGGGTCATGGCGCCCTCGTCTGTGCGCTGAGGAATCCTGGGAAATACAAGGTTTGCAGATTTGCTCTTATCTTATATATATGTCATTTCAAAACATGTCATTTCATTGTTTCCGGAACTTTTATTTATTGTTTTTTCAGACTGTTTCCGCTTTTGCCCCCATTTGTAACCCCATGCAGTGCCCCTGGGGGCAGAAGGCCTTCTCTGGTTACCTCGGTGCTGACAAGTCCACCTGGGAGGTATGTAAGTAGTGTTGAAGCCACCTGCAGTTACACATTTCCACCAGAGAGGCCACCAAATCTCATAACCTAAATCACCCTGGGTTATTTAAAGGGGTTTTTCTCAAACATTTGTCCACATAGTTCACTTCACTGTATGTAAATTTTACCCAAAATGCATTGTAAAATCGATGTGATGAGATATTACCTCCCCAACGTCACAGGCGTACGATGCCACGGTGTTGGCTGCGTCCTATTCGGGTCCAGAGTTGGACGTCCTCATCGATCAGGGGCGTGAGGACCAGTTCCTCTCGGCCAGTCAGCTGCTTCCGGACAATCTGATCGCCGCGTGTTCGGAGACGAAGATCCCCGTCGTGTTCCGGCTGCAGCAGGTCGGTGAGGGTTGACGTAGCTCAGGTTCCAGGTTTGAATGGAAATATAATGAAGCGATTCACTCAACACACTGAAAACAGTCACAGTTTTTCGTCGTTCAACACATTGACACGCCTTAAATCAAACTGCAGAGGGCACGTTGAGGCTTGGTTGTGCCGGTGAACCATTACAGCGGCCTCACTAAAAATAACAGTTTAAAAACTGCACACCGAGTCGTAGTCTACGAGTTTGCAAATTTTAAGTAAATTGGACAACATCGCTCGTAATGCTTGCTCCATTGTGCTTCGCAATTGACAGGGACTTCTTAATTTTAAGTCCGCACACTATTAAACTATTAAACAATAAAATAAAAAAAAGTCGCGTGTTGTGTCGCAGTCGACTCACTTAAATGCTGTGTATGAGAAATGATTTGTTTCCGAAAGAGGTCCGCAGCAACTATGGACTATAACTAATAATTTTTGTTATATTGCACCACGCTGCCAATAACGTGATGTGTCCCTCACTTCCTGCGGTGTCCTCAGTTAAGAAAGCTTCTATTTGTCAGACCGATACGAACGTTTGTTTTCTGTCGTTCCCAGGGCTATGACCACAGCTACTACTTTGTGTTTTCCTTCATGGACGATCACGTCAAGCACCACGCCAAGTATCTGAACGCATGAAATGCCGCTGCTGCCGCGACGATGAAGTCAAGACTCGGCTCAAGACGGATTTACAAATAAAGCCTGCTGTTGTGCAAAAGTTAATAAGTGTTTTGTAAATTGGTTTGAAAAACAGTTGATGGCTAAAAATAAGGTTTGCTAAAACTAAGTCCCCCCCTCCACCACCACTGGTTATACAGAGTATATAAACCTTTGCAGGGTCCTAAAGTGTAAGTATGTCAAACGTGAAGGCAATCGAAGCAACGGTGTGGATTAGTAGAGGGAATGAACACAAAACACACATTTAACTTTTATAGTGTGTATCTATATATAACAGGCTCTATTAACTCCGTAATGAACCTTATAAGCCAGAACCGTTCCCATGGCAGGACGCTGCCACCCCCGTGCTTGGCCGTGGGTTCAGGGTTCAGTCTTTGTGCCAAATCACGGAGGACGAGACTTTCAGGTAAAGTTTATTTTCTGCTCGAAGGAGGACACAATGAAGCGGCTTTATAAAATGTACAGACTTTATAAAAAACATACAGTACAAAGGTTTCAGCAGGTAACAAACGTATCCCGACGCGTCCCGCGAATTTACTCCCCCCCCCCCCAAAGAAGAAGCAGCGAGCGCTTCACCTGATTAAGACAAGAACATCCCATTTTAAGGCTTTCCACATGTGATCAACACTAGGTGCTGCTATTGTAGGTGGAGTAATCAGTATATGGATGGAGCAATGTTCTGCCTCTTTGTAGTTTAATAATTACTATATTCAGGTGGTGGATGGTTCTCAGTACTGCAGTGACAGATGGTGGTGCAGGGTTGATATTGCACATTATCATCAGAACTAAGGAACACCCACCCAAAGGTTGATTACTTCCCTGCAGCAGTTCCACTTGAACTACAAAGTTAGTGTATTTGTAAAACAGAAGTGCAACACACACACATCCCTGCTAATCAGTGTTACCTTTTTAAAATCTCCCTTAAAAATCATTTTCATCCCAAACACGGTGATGAAGCTGACAAAATACATTTAAACCCCTGGACTGCCTTATTAAACTAAATATATACCAAAAATTGTTTAGAATAAATTAAAACTCCCAAAAACATGTCGGCGTTTCGGTCTTGTAACCGTTTAGTACTGAGGCACTTTGAGAAATTTGGCGCCATCTGTTGGTATAATGCAGTTATTACAGCACGCTTATAAACGAGGAAAGCTGTGCCAGTGAGTCATTTCAATGAACGAGTCATCTAACTGACTGACTCCTAGATTAGCTGAAAATTACTGTTTGAATCTGTGAGTCATTTGGTTACACAAACGAATCACTCATTATTCAAGGAGTCGGTATATAAAGCAGCGACTCTTTGGGTCACAGCCAGGTTGAAGTGATTCAGATTAAATTAAATTTAATTATGACCAAACGTCATCAAGATTTAATAAGTTTGAATACAATTCACTGAATCATTGACACATGTAACTCAGAGAGTCATGTTTAAATGAATGAATCAATTGGCTCAAACATAGATAGGGTGAAAATTGGTGTTTTAATCAGTGAGTCATTTGGTTACAATAACGAATCATTCTTATTATTCAACGAGTCAATATTTAAAGTCAGCTTTAATGGTTTGGGTAATTATAAATGAATTATTTGCATAAGAAAACTATTTAATTGTCATCGAATTTATCATTTAATGCGTTTAAATACAATTTCGTGATTTATTTAGATTAAAAGCGAGTCTGATATGCATGTTTGAATAAATGAATCATTTGACTAAAGTCTAGATTAAGTGACTCAACTGAACACAACCTGGAATGAATCATTTCCATATGACCCACAGTTACTCAACTGAATCATTGAACCATTTAAATGGTTTATCATTTAATGAGCCATACATTGACTAAGTGAATCATTTAGTCACGAGTGTGAGTTAAATATGCATGTTTAAATGAATGAATCATTTGATTATGACTCAGATTCAATGCTCTTGTGTACACACTACACAAGTAAATCATTTAAAACACTCACACTGAGAATGTTGGGAATTGGAGCAACTGATTCACTTTAAACAACCGACTCATGTATCGAAATATTTTAAACAGCCCTGCGGTGTTCCCCCGATTTAAATTGTACTTTTGATTGATATTATAATATTAATCTATCTATAATAATAATAAATCGATATAATGTGCCTTCTGTGTTTGCACTTCAGAGTATAATAGTGTATATGATTTTCTGGATTATTGCACCGTGGTAGATTTGACAGCATGTCATGATCAGTAGGGGGCACCCCAAAATTTACAATAAACAATTGAAAAGCAATTAAAAAAAAAAACAATGGTGTATTTTATAATGCAAAATATGGCAGCAGAAGGGCATTTGGAGAGTCTGGGGCTTGGCGCCCCCTCTGGTATGACGGGTCATTGCATGGACGTTGTATATACCACGTCATGCTTCGTAGAAATTTGCATTGAATTGATAGAACTCATCTTTTCTGGACGTTTACACTTTGTGGTATTAAAACAAACCCCAAAATAGGTGACACTGTGACCATAAACCTCACAGGAACTTTAAAGGGGCAATAAATAAGAACCTGTACAGTGCTCCACCGACCCGCTCACCACACACCTGATTTACACATAATGATGATCAGTCAGTCCTCCGCTACAGCACGCCGGGACAGCAGGACGCAGTGAGTCCTTCACGTGAACAGGTTCTGTTTGATGGAGGTTTCGTCCAGCAGCGCCTGCACCGTCGCCCCCACCTTTACCAGCCCCTTCTCCAGGATGTGGTGCGGCAGACAGAGCTTGTCCTGCGTGAGAGGACAGAGATGGACGGATGGATGATGATGACATGATGGATGCAATGACAAGTGAAAGTAACAGCTACACACTGCCATCTAAAGGCTAACTGCAGTAACTACATGCCGAAGGTGGTTCTGAGGGTTACATGAGGACATGATCATGAACTGTGTCTTGATTGATCACACACACACACACACACACAAAAAAATAAATAAATAAATTAAAAAAAAAAATATATATATATATATATATATATATATATATATATATATATATATATATATATATATATATCGGTTATCAGTCTTCATCAGTGTGTCTCTGTCTCCCTCTAGAGGCTGGAAAAGGAACCCTTACAGCGAGTGAGTTGATACTGAATACAATTCCTCATCTATATAATGATGAAAATAAAAAAACAGACACAGGACTCATTAATCTGTACATTTATTCTCCCTCATTAGAGTCCGAGTTAAAGTGCAAAAGCCTCACAGAGCCTCGAAAAATGTTCTAAAGCATCATAACAAACGCAAACGCTTCACCAACAGTCACGATCAGGTCACTCACTTCCAACAACAGCGAAAAGTACTTAAAAAGAACCTGACCTATAGATCCTCTACATGTTCCAATGTCCTAATGATCACCTACGGTTCCTTACTACACCTGTGGGTCGTACCATCGGTACACTACATGGACAAAACTATCAGGACACCCCCACAGGTGTGCAAGATCAAACACATCAGTTACGGATCCTGAACAGCTGTATGAGTTAATTCAGAGTCAGGATGTCAACCCTCTGTGGGGTGAACTACGACATCGTGTGTCCGACCTCACACACTCCAAACCACTGGGGAGAACCTTTCGAGATGTGACCAAACTCAAAACCTTCATAACAGTTTGTAGGTGTCTCAATGCTTTTGTCCATATAGTGTCAGATTTATAACAGGAAAGATGTCCGCATACTTCTGAACTTATATCCTAAATAAAATTCACACAAACATTCAGGAAGATTTAAAAGTGCAAACGGTCAGGGTCTGGCAACCCCTATGAACTGCTGAATTAACAGTGTGTACATGTTTTTGTTACGTAACGCTGGGTATACGGTGTCGTCATGGTAACCGTTGGTAACCATTTCATAGATTCTTTTGAAAATAATCTAAGTTGAGGGTCTAGACTTGAGTGTGCAACGATGGCCATGTTGGCTGTGCTGGGACTTCAGACACCCCCCCCCCCACCCCCATCATGTGATCCACATCTGGAACTCCAGAAACATTTGTGGCTTTCTTCCTTGAAGGCCTTTTCAGTAAAGAGGACACTTAAAAAAGTCTCTTATGGATTCGCTCTGATACGACGGCATGAGCGCTCGTTATTTTTATAATCTCACACCTACGTAACCTATTTAAAATCTACATCAACCGAGTTACAAAGTCTAGTAAAATGGGCTCGTAGCGGAATGTGTTTGGGGGAGAACACTTGGGTAGCCCTTCTGTAAAAACACTAAGCCTCTTTACAAACCGTGTGCATTTTTAGTTAGTCAGTCCAACGTCCAGCCATTGATTGGTGCGTGAACATGGAGAAGCCTGGGAAGCCCGATTTACACGGATGCTATGGTGCACGCATTCAAATAGATCGGAATGTTTTGTAATATGAAGGTGTTCATTGATCAACATGGAGGTCTCAGAATGTCTGATTTACGATACGCCACTGCACTTTAAAAAAACAACGATACACCAATTACTCGCCAAAATGGTATCTTTGTGAAGTGACCACTTTATTAGGTGCACCTCCTTTTCTCCAGATTCTCTATATGTTTACGGATGGACGTCATGGTTCCATCAGTATGGATTCAGGATATTGGAATATCAGCAGGGTCAGGGTGTTGGGTGGCATTTCTGAAGTACAGTTTTGGTAAAGGGGGAACTGTCCATTTCTGTCAAATCAACTCATAGAGACAGGGCCCTTACTTTGGGTCCGCCTTATTCAAGGAGGAAAGAACTATCTCTCATTGTTTCAAATGAAACGGGTCCTCCATATTGGTCCGACCTTGTGAAGAGAACAAGGCTCCCCTGCATCAGGTAATCGATTCTAGTCCTGGGGAAATGTTTTGGTCAGGCCTAGACTAAGGGCTAGTCCCTTTTCCATCAGCCCCCGTGAAGGAAGAATGACTTGTCTACTTGTCTTGGTATTAAGGTGAGGCCTGATGGTCCCTGTTTTTGATATAAGGCCTGTCAGCGTCAGTGAAAGGGGGTTGGGTTTGCCTACCCTGCAGTCCCAGGTCGTTCTGGCAGATGGTAGATCACGCCCCTTTAAAACAACTGTATGGTTTACCAGGGCTAGTTCCTTCCATTCCTGCCAGACCCAGAAAACAGGTCCAGTGCAGTAACAGTGGTGTGGACAGTGAGACATGTCGATTAATTTGGCATCTTGGGTGGGAAATTTCAAAATTTTCTCTAAATTAAGTATAAAGCGTGTGAGTATATGGAAATGTGTCATGTCAGTTCACTCCAGGTGTAAGCCCCGAACAGCAGCAGCAGGCAGAACACATGCACCAGGCTCGAGCTGACCACATCCCAAATGCACCAGGCCGAGGGCGGGTCCTGACTGGGACCGGGACTCTGGCTCTCGGGTTGATCGTTCCCCTTTGTTCCTCCTTCCATCCCACCGGCCGTTTCCGCAGAGCACCTGTCCTCCAGTCCCACAATCGCGCGGACAGTGGTCCGGATGGGCCTCAGGGAACACTGCAGAACGTCATAGGCTGAACACAGAGACGACTGATGGAGGGAGCGATGGAGGGGGCAAAAAGGGGTGGAGAACCGAAGACAAGAAACGGGGGGGGGGGGGGTGGATATGATTCGAAGAAGACATGAAGGAACACCATCAGGAGAGTTAGGGTCATTCTGAAGCCAGAAACGAGAAACTGGAATTGGTTTAGAGAAGCTTGTGTAAAGTCCAGACCAAAAGTATGAACCTCTTAATTCAGAGACGTTTTGCTCAGATCTCTCCATCATCTTAAGATCTAAAGCCATAAATTAAGTAAAGCCCATTCATACTTTTGGTAAAATAGTGTGTTAACTTAGTTAGGAGTTACACAGATTAGGGGTTATAGATGGTTAATTAGTTAAAGGGTTAAAAGGGTTTGAGATTTTGAAGATTAAAGCTTCAGTACGATAAAAGTGTTTAACCACAAAAGAGTCAGCACAAGAGGAACAAGAAAGACGTGAATCTGTCAGCGCAAATGATTCACTGAGCCAAAAACTCAGCTCCTGAATCATCAGACTAAATCATCTCGCAGATTTATGGAGTCATTAACTTTACTACTCAATGACCGAAGGGTGAACTGACCAAAAGAATCACGGAGTCACTTAATAAATTATTAGATTAATAAGAATGAGTCATTAAAAATGATTCAAAGTCAAACCCCGATTATTCATTATTTTTTCCTACCGAATCACAGATTCACAGAGTCAGTATTTAAACGATTTAATAACAATGATTCAAATAATTAAATAAACAGGAGTGAATCATTTAAAATGGTTCACTAAGTCAAACACTGAATGACTAAGCAGAAAAAAAGTGAATTGCATTTGGAACTAAGAAAGTCGTTTTAATGAAACAGAACGAGGTGAATCATTTGAATCATTCACTGATTTTAAGGCAGGTTTGCTAAATGAAAGAGAAACTGAATGATACTGAGTCGCTAAACTACAAAAGGACGTTCATTTGTTAAGCCAACTAAATTAATCTACTAACCCACGGGTTGAGAATAACAACAGGATGTAAATCCTCACTTACCTGGGGAACGCCCATCTTCCTGCACGCGTCCAGGAAACTCTCCACATTTCGCCGACATTTGGCCATGCTGAGTTTAGGCTGCGAACACAACCGCGGTTAAATATTAATTATTTATTTATCAGTTATTAATTAAAACAAGTTGTTACTGCAGATTTAAAAAGAACGCAAGTCCCGACCAATAAGGTCGTCAAAATGACTTATAGCCGTTTTAATAGTTTGTACGTCAAGATGCAATTGCAGATTAAACCAGAGATGGCGTCAGATCGCCAAGAGTAGTTTACTCTTACTACAGCTAATTCATACAGAAACCCGTTTACATCATTAATTAAAAGAAAAGACAAAGGGAGGTCCAAATTCTGACGTTTTGTTTTAGAATTCCAAATCAATACAGAAATCAGAAGAAGAGTTTCAGCTTCATCTTTTATTTTTTGTCACATTTTTCTTTTTCATTTCAAAATTCTGACTTACGTTACGTTAACTTTTTATCGCAGAAGTCTTGTTTACTTTCCAGTGTTTACTTACTTTTTTTATTTATTTTTTTAGAATTTCTGTCATTTAATTTAAGAATTTTAACCTTTTGTTTTGGGTGACATGGTGGTGTAGTGGTTTGCATGTTCTCCCCGTGCCCGCATGGGTTTTCTCCAGGGGTGGTTTCCTCCCACAGTCCAAAAACATGGATTTAAGGTGAATTGGCTGCACTAAACTAAATGAAATAAATTGTCCCATATAATGTGTGTGTGAGTGAGTGTGTGTCCAGTGACATGGATTGGCGCCCTCTCCTGGGTGTATCTGCCCAGAGCCCAAAACGTTCTCCCCTGGATGAGCATGGGACCCAGACATGGTGGTGCAGGTGTGTGAGTGTGTTGTTGCTGTGCGATCGCTGACCACTGCTGGTGAAGGAACATGGATGCTGGCCACCGAGCGAGGTCGCACGTGATTGGCCAGATGACAGAGAATGACGCCGTCCATCAGGGAGGAGCCGAGATCCTCGGGAAGCTCCACCTTCAGCCGACTCTCGATGCTCTGAACCGCACACAGACCGAACTCATGTAAGAAAGCGCTTCATTACGGAATGAAAACGTAAACCGGGTGCGTTCACGTACCTCACGCAGCTGCTCCACCACCTCCAGTTCCTCGCGGAGCTGCTCCATCCTCCTCCTCATGGTGAACTGAGGATCAGCCGAATCCAACGACTTGGGCGTCTTGAGGAACACTGTCAGGAACATGAACATGTCCGTTCAGTCGGATGTGCTTTATTTTACATAGGTCGGGTTTTAAGGTTTGTGGGAGAACATGCACAAGAACCCGGCGCTCGTCTTTATGTTCTAATGAAGTGTTCTAAAAGAAGGACGACAGAAAGGCGGAAAAGTACAAAAGAGGGCAACAGTGTTCCATCAGTCTCACTGGATTTCTGTCCCATTTAAAGTCAACAGAGCTTGTGTGTGTGTGTGTACACGGTTATGGGAATGTGAGCGACTGCCCTAGAATATGTCCCTCAAATAAGGCCAAATCTATAAATAAAAGGAGCACATTGTTCCACATCTCACAGATTTCTATCTCCAGTGCCCTGCATTCCAGACCTGCGGGGGCAGCACTGAACGGATGATGATGATGCTGGTGGCGGTGAAGGATGTCTCAGCATGCCCGCTACGTGTCTACTTCGGTGGTAACTTGTGATTGTTGGTCTCCATGAGAAGATTCCCAGAAGTCAAAACCCTGCGTTTGTTTTGCTTTAAGGTTCCGTACTTTTCCGTCGCTTGACTCCGCCCACCTGGAGCAGCCCGTAAGTCTACTCTGTTTCTGATCCTCATGAGGATATAATCACGATTTTGGACGATGTTAAAGGAATTTTCGCACCGTTATCTGGATAGCCATTTTTTCCGGACAGATGTCAATCATTTCGACGTGACGGGACAGGCCCCGGAGCATCCCTCTGACCCTATGTTTCTTAAAAGGTCACTCCATCTTGGTTGCTTAAGCGGGAAATGCTGTACATTTAAGGGGAATAAGAGCTTCTAAAATACCCATCTGGTGCCAGTACTCCTGCCACTGTGACCCCCGCCCCCACGAGACCACCCCCAACTCACCTGATCGTGGCTTGAGGCCGAATGGCGTTGAAAGCACCGAGCTCGGAGACTCAGTCTGAAAAAGACGCAAGTTTTTAAAGTGTGAGGACACAAACACTTCAGAGGAAATTAGGGACATGGGTTCCAGGGGTAAGGGGGGGGGGGTGAAACTCACACTGTCCGTATAATCTGGCCGCCCATCGTCAGTCACCTCCCCACTGATGGCCTCATCCTAAAAAGAGAAACTAGGGTTCAGGTAACATGGTCGTCCATATTTACGAAATCCACCTAGTGGTACAAAGTGTTAGAAGTCACATGACTGCATGTGGAAAGCCTTTATAGAAGAGTTGACCATAGATGGGATGTTCAAATCGGTGTCCCAATAATTTTGTCCATACTGTGTTTACATTCCATAAGCCAAAAAAAAACGATGGACGGAACCTGAAAGACCCAAAGTGGAAGACCCGGCTACACAACTGCTCGCTAAAACGTTCCGCAGGCTTCAAGGAACCACAGACGCTGGGACAGGAAGCAGAAGGAATCGGGAGTCATTTACTCACGTGAATCGTTCACCGCTGATTCTTTAGGAGTCATTTTTACCGCGTGCTTATGATGTCATCGATACAAAAAAGTGAACTGATATAAACAAGTGCCTTGGATGAGCCAATCGCAAGTGAAGGGCATATTGGGTACTAATTTACACCCTGCGGGGGGCGATGCTCGTTACTACCTCACGCCCCACCAACAGTCTATTTTCCCGCCTTCCTCCTGCCTTGTTTAAATAGCAACGCTGCGTGTGAATCTATCCCACGATGGGCGTGGCCAGGTACATTTCTGACGTATCGCTACCATGGCGACGGAAACTACGCAACTTACGATTATCTACAATTCCTTTAAAAACCCTAATAAGTTTGAAGATATTGACCTCATTAATGTCTTACTTCCGCCTGGTCCTCACAAAGGCGTGTGGGCACAAGCACGTTTATTCAATGAGGTATAAAGCCTCTCGTTTACCTCAGGAGCCCCGTGGCGGGGGTACCTCTGGCACGCCAGCTGGGCCTCCAAGCGTGCCCGACTGAGGATGTAGTGCCTCTTCCTCTGGAACTCCCAGCCTCCGTCCGGACCGCCCTTCGAACAATAGCGACAGCTCACAACTCCTAGCAGCTACGCTACATTTAGCCAGACAGTTCACAGGACCATCGACCGCAGGCATCCAAAAACCGCCAAGACGCCACGGCGTAGCCAAGCAGCAGCAGAATGGGCATGACGACGTATAACGCTATGAAGGTACGACTGTAGTCTATCACAACACACCAGAACTACCCAAAAATCACGCAAACAACAATCGACAATCATGAGGCGACACAGACCGCTCAGGCTAGTGCTCAGCATGAGTCAGCATTTCTACAGCAAAGTTTATCGACGTCTTCGTACCTTTGGCGTCGTCCGTCCGTCGTCGCTGTCCTGGCCACTTAAGATGGTAAGAAGAGAGTTAGCATTAGCCTAAAATCAATTAAAAAATTTTTTTTTAAATCGCAAAGGAAAACTTTGTGCTTACTTGAGCGTATCGTCGACGGTGACCATCTCCACTGGGTAGAGTTTGATCGTGGACAAATCCGCCGAGCCCATGTTCACTCTGAACGTACAAACACAAAAATAAATAAATATAAATAAAAATAAATGCGGCGGCACGGTGGCTTAGTGGTTTAGCACGTTCGCCTCTCAGCGCTAGGGATTCCCGGTTCGAATCCCCATCTGGGTGGAGTTTCCATGTTCTCCCCGTGTCTGCGTGGGTTTCCTCCGGGTTCTCCGGTTTCCTCCCACAGTCCAAAAACATGGAACAAGTTAATTGAATTCTCAAAATTGCCCCTATAGTGTGTGTCTGTGTGAGTGAGTGTGTGCCCAGCGATGGATTGGCGCCCTCCCCCCCCCCCCCCCCCCCCCCCCCCCCCCCCCCCCCCCCCCCCCCCCCCCCCCCCCCCCCCCCCCCCCCCCCCCCCCCCCCCCCCCCCCCCCCCCCCCCCGTGACCCTAATAGAGGATAAGCGGAAGAAAATGAATGAATGAATAAAAATAAATGCCTGGAAATGTTCGGGGCGCAGCGTTTATCCCGTCAGGTTATATGTAGACGTGTAACTGTGACATCACTCTACGGAACGTTCACGGTGGTACCTGTTCGGGTTCTGCAGCAGCTCCACAGCCTCCTTCAAAGGCTTGATCAGGTCGACCTTCGACCTGCGGGTGTCAGCGTTTCCATCAGCGAATTGTTTTATTTGTCGAGTTTTTAAATAGTAACTTTTTTTGTATGACTATAATCACACTCACACAAAAAAAATCAAGCTTTGAATCATTTGAACACTGACTCTCTGATTCAGTAAGTCACAGTCTTTTTATTTATTACAGATGTGAATCGGTGAATCATTTGAATTGAGATTTACAGTTTCTCAGTGACTTAAATGAATCATTTCATCCTAAATTGATTCCTGTCTGATTAAACGTTTCAGACTTTCAATCAGAGAATCACATAAACTCCCACCAGTCTTAAAAAAAAAATCAGTGTCTGAATCATTTACACTTCGTTTGTAATTCATTAAATATTAGTGAATCATTTAGATGTGTCGGTGTCAGAATCATTTGAACTAAACCTTACTGAATCATTCTTTTCCACACTGATACTCTCCTGTACCTTTAGGTGTCTCCGTGTGTCATTCTGAATCATTCTGATCAGGGCAGTGTTTGAATCAGTGAATCATTTGATTTCCATTAAATTGAACCCTGTTCGTTTACTGAGTCAGTGTTCTAACTCTTTAAATTAATATGATTCAGTAAGAAGTAGATTGTATGTATGTAAACTGTGTGTGTGTAAAGTTACTCACTCTGGTTCGGCAACCCAATTCGTGTCTTCTTCTATTCTGAGAGGCTCGTCAAAGTCAGCACCACGACCCTGAACACACACACACACACACACACACACATACACACACACACACACACACACACACACACACACACACACGTCATCTCCAGCTGCAAACATTTATAATGAACCTTTGTTGTCAAAAAGGCATGTATACACACACACACACAGATAAACAATAACATACACACACAGTTACAAAAGCATACACACACACACAAACACACACTCTGTATGAGGGGTTACCTTGAGGTAATTGACGAACCGGGAGCCGAGAGACGAAACCCTGTATCCAAACTGTTCCTTCAGAAACTCTGAGGGGCTTCGATCTGCTGCAGACACCACGCAGAAACAATCAGACTAACGACCCGCGGCTCTCGTTTACTCGAGTCATATGTCCGTAACACTGAAGCTCAGAGGTCAACATGTCGCGTTGATGCAACAGTTCTGGAGCTGGGGGCGGGGCTTCTTTTCAGTTGGGACTTTTGTTCTGATTAAAGGGGCTCGTTGCTTCCCGTAAGCTGTCGGCACCGCTCCCACCCCTCTTACTCCTCCCACTCACATCGGCATCCTGCCGAGTGTCCGGCTTTGCGTGGAGTTCAGCCCAGGGTCGCCCGCCGTCCCGCCCACACCGCGTTACACGACGCCTCGCTGCGGTCTCGGGCTGCGGGGTGTCAGCAACAGGATGTTTGAGTTCCAATTCATTTCCTACATGAGGTGTAGAACGCAGGTTTGGCACGGGACCGGAGAAATCACGAGTAATGGAAAACAAGGAAAGCCATTCCCCCAGGCCGGCGCCCCCCGGTGGTGAGAGAGTCCAAGTACTTTGAGTGTGAGGGTGTGATTACCTGACAGCGGGCTGATGCACTCCGTGGAGTCGTCTCTACTCAGTCGGTCCTCCTCTGTGATGTTGGACATGGGGACATTCAGACTCAGACTGTCCTCATCCGACGGCTGAAACGAAAAACCACACGGCGTCCATGAGAACGAGTTCTGTAACGAGTTCTGTAACGAGTTCTGTAACGCGCAGCGGTCTCGGCGCTCCGGCAGAGGTGGGTGGTAACAACCTGGAATGACATCACTGAACTCATGGCGGCGACAGATGTTGGGTTATTGAGGTGCACTAACCTCCGTGGCTGACAGACGCTTGTCCCCGTTGTCGCTTCCCACCCCGGAGTCGCAGTCGAGCTTCCGATGCAGGTCGATGTCCTCCGTACTGAGAGACAGAAGGCAGACGGCTCGTCAGAAGCTCATCTAGGTTCTACGCCGCCTCCTCGCACCACCACCTCCACCACTCTATTAAAAAAAAAACACCCCGCCGGGACCTAGCAGCGTGCCTCCCCCCGACCCCAATCTCAGTGCGGCGCGTTCCAGATACGCCCCTCTCCACCTCCACCTCATAGTTCTACCTCCGTAATGGAGAACTGAACTAAATGCATTACTCAGAACATCTGTTCGAGTTGTTCTACAGCGCCCCCTCTGGAATACATAACAGTGGTTCTAAGAATTTCAACTTTCGATGACGGAATCCCAACCACATCATTTAACGGGACTTCTTAAATTAAAGACTGGGATTAAATTGGGGTTCGAATCCCAATCTGGGTGGAGTTTGCATTTTCTTCCCATGTCCGCGTGGGTTTCCTCTGGGTTCTCTGGTTTCCTCCCATAGCTAAAAAACAGGGATTCAAGGTCAATTGAATGCTCTAATTTGCCCCATATAGTGTGTGGGTTTGTCCAGCCCAGCGATCGATTGCCCCCCTGTCCTGGGTGTATTTGCCCAGCACCCAAAACATTCCTCCCTGGATGGGTATGGGGAACAACCCCCCCCCCCCCCCATGTCCCAAATAGAGAATTAAGCAAAAGATAATGGAGATGGACGGATGATTGTTCCAACCTGCCAGCACTGGGTCTTGATAGGCTGAGATGCTCCATGACGGGAAGGTAGAGGGCGTCGGCTATCTTCTCACTCCGACACGCCTCCATGCTGAGGTACTTAAATATGTGAATCTTTCCCTTTATGCAAATCTGCCATCGGAAAGAAAACCAGAACCAACATTTAACAAGAACCACAAGAACCACGGCCAACGCTTAAGTATAAGGAGGGGGGTAACACGGTGGTGTCTCCACCCGCAGCACCCGTTACCTGTGCCGGGGGGCTTTGTAGTGGGTTGTTCTCCAGCCGAAGCGTCTGCAGCTGGCTCATTTTGCGATAGCAGACGGGAATGGTGGAGACTTTGTTGCAGGAGAAATCGAACCTGACCAAAGGCAGATCCGCCAAGTCTGAAAACACAACGGCGCTGAGTACGACCACGTCAACGTTCTCACACGGTCAGCTCGAGAACCATCAGCAAACGTAAAGCCGTACCCTCAGGAAGGACACACAGGAGGTTCCGGCGTACGTTCAGCTCCCGCAGGGCCTTCAGGCGCCCGATGCGACGCGGCAACGCCGTGATCTCGTTGCAGCTCACATCCTGAACACAGAGGTTACAGAAAAGATGACTCTCTGCCAAAAAGCACAAGCCTACAACTACCCCCAACAGGACTACAACTGCCCCTCATACACCTACGACTGCACCCAACAAGCCTACAAATGCCCCAAGCCACAAGCCTTCAACTGACCCCCATGTGCCTACAACTGTTTCAAACCATAAGCCTACAACAACCCCCATGTGCCTACCACTGCCCCAATCCACAAGCCTACAACTGCCCTGCCACAAGCCAACAACTGCCCTGCCACAAGCCTACAACTACCACCATGTGCCTATGACTACCCCTACCACAAGCCTACAACTGCCCTGCCACAAGCCTATGACTGCACCCCATGTGCCTACAACTGCCCCAAACCACAAGACTACCACTGCCCCCACAACCATCAACTGCCCCAAACTACAATGTCCCACAGGCCTACTCCTGCTTTTTGGCGGTAAGTAGGTAACAAGCCTATGACAGCCCCCCACATCCCCCACATGCTTACAACTGCCCCACAATACAACCCTACGACTGCCCCCCCACAGACCTACTACTGCCCCTCCGACAATAATCTTGCGACCTGCAAATAAGCAGCAAACGGCGTCGAGCGTCGGCCAATCACATCACAGTTGTGTTCCGCTCGTATGCATCCTAAGGTAATTAGTTGTTCGGGTCACATGACTCAGATTTAAAATAAATGAAAGTCGCAGAGCTGGGGGAGGGGGGTGTACTATGAGCATGCTGTGTGTTGTGAGACCGTCAGGATGGAAAAATTAAAATCATCAACCAGAACGATGAAGATGAAACGAAGATGTAATGATAGTGACGGGCGTAACATACACTGGTACAGTTACACACTCACCCACACCCACACACACACACACACACACAGACTGACGCACATACCAGCTCCATGAGGCTGCTGATCTGCCCGATGCTCTCAGGAAGAGCGTTCAGTTTGTTGTTGCTGGCGTTGAGAACACGCAGAGGAAGACCACACACACACGCAGGCAGCGCAGCCAGCTGGTTCCGACTGCACGTCAGCAGAACGACCGGAAACAGAACAGTTCAGTACAGCCGCAGTCTCCCGCAGAGTGTGTGTGTGTGTGTGTGTGAGAGAGAGAAATAGGTTGTCTGTGTGTTTCAGAGTGTGTGTGTGTCTATTAGTGTATGTGTGGGTGTGTATATGTATGTGTGTGAGAAATAGATTGTCTGTGTGTGTGTGTGTTTGTGTCTATTAGTGTATGTGTGGGTGTGTATGTGTGAGAAATAGATTGTGTGTGTGTGTGTGTGTGTGTGTGAAATAGAGTGTGTGTGTTTCAGAGAGTGTGTGTCTATTAGTCTATGTGTGTATGTGTGTGTGTAAGTACTTTTTTAATGCCTTAGTGTGTAATGTGTTTTGCAAAAGTACCTTTGTTTACATTCTATTCTGTTTCAGTATGAGTGTGTGTGTATGTGTGTGTGTGTGTGTGTTTGAAAGAGAAATAGAGTGTCTGTGTGTTTTAGAGAGTGTGTGTGTCTATTAGTGTATGTGGGGGTGTGTATATGAGTGTGTGTGTGTGTGTGTGTGTGTGTGTACTTTTTTTAATGCGTTAGTGTGTAATGTGTTTTGCAAAAGTACCTTTGTTTACATTTTATTCTGTTTCAGTATGAGTGTGCGTGTGTGAAAGAAATAGAGTGTGTGTTTCAGAGTGTGTGTGTCTATTAGTGTATGTGTGTGTGTAAAATAGATTGTCTCTGTGTTTCAAAGTGTGTGTGTGTCTATTAGTGTATGTGTGTGTGTGTGTGTGTGTGTGTAAGTACTTTTTTAATGCGTTAGTGTGTCATGTGTTTTGCAAAAGTACCTTTGTTTACATTTCATTCTGTTTCAGTATGAGTGTGTGTGTGTATGTGTGATTGTGTGTGTGTGTGTGTGTTACCTGATGTTTAACAAAGTAAGTGACTGTAAGCTGATGATGACATCTGGAATGCTTTTGATGCAATTATGATAAAGGTTCAACGTTTCCAGGGAAACCAGGCGAAGCAGTTCTGGAGGAACGTCCGTCAGACGGTTCTTTGACAGATCTGGAAGCAATAAACAGGAAGTTGTTTAAAAAAAATACTTTCACCGTAATGAGTTAACGAAATGACTCAGTGATTCAAACTCTGATTCACTGAACACAGCATGAAATCTGCCTTCTGACCAAATAAACAAACGACTCACTGATTCACTGAACATCAGCAGTGTTTTTCCTTTAAGACCAAATGATTCACTGAATAAAACATCAAAATAGGAAAAAAGAACAGTGTGTGTGTGTAGGACAGGTACTGTCAGGTCCTGTAACACTCTACAGGTTCCGCTGTTCACATTTTCTACTGTGATTCATCTGGACTCATTCTAAACACAGAATCAACAAGTAAGCCTGCATTACATCACAGGAGTGGGAGGAAAGGCCACACACACACACACACACACGTTGGAGAGCCATAATTGGAGATGTAGAAGCGGGTACTTTACATACTGAACAGCGACCTCAGTGCTGACTCGGTGGGATTCGGTTCAGAAGGCCATGCTGGACTTTTAAAACCTTTAATTTGCAGCCAGTGAATTATTTATAGATTTTTATTTCATCATTTAAACTGCAGACGTCCTGCAGGAGCAAAGCATCACTCCTCAGACCTTCAGATCCCACAGAACAAAAGGTTTACAGAGTCAAGAACTGAATCATTCAATATGAATTTTTGTGGGAGATAACCCTATAACACACACACACACACACACACACACACACACACACACACACACACAGCCTTGTGCGGGATTCTTATCCTTAATTTGGCCCCAGACTGGACCATCAATACTGATTGATCCTTAAAGAAGGATCTCACAAATTATTATTATTATTATATATATATATATATATACACACACACACACACACACACAATTATACGCACACACAATTATGCTCACACAAAGATAAATATCAACAACACAGACAAACACACACACGCATCACATATTATACATAAAAACACACACACACACTCATGATGGCTGCATGGACTCACACCTGAGGTATTAATAGAGCGATTGCTTTAAACACAACCACGCAAAAGTAGTACACTACACTCTGAAAGTAGGGCACTCAAAATAGTGTGAATGTGAGAGAGATTCAGTGATGTGAACGTCGAGCCGTTCATTTAGCTCGTTAGCCAAGTTCGTTAATTCATAAGTAGCACCTCGTTAGTACGAAGCTAATGACAACGTTACACACTCCAAAAGAGTTAAAGATCTCGCTGAGGATTCACATACACACACACACAATACACAACACACACATACACATATAATAGACACACATTATATACACACCCACACACACAATATACAAACACACACACATATAATAGACACACATTATATACACACACACACACACAATATACAAACACACACACATACACATATAATAGACACACATTATATACACACACAAATTATAAACATACACATATAATAGACACACATTATACACACACACATAGACACACATTATATAAACACACACACACATTATACACATACACATAATAGACACATTATATATACACACACAATATACAAACACACACATTATACACATACACATAATAGACACACATTATACACACGCACATATAATAGACACACAATATACACACACACATACACATATAATAGACACATATATATACACACACACGCACGGATACACTATACAAACACATTATATACACAGACACATGTATATGTTTACACAGTTTCATATGTCTCTCTCACACACACACACACACACACACATAGTCTGAGTGCATGATTAGAACAGTGTGATTATTCAGCACTCGGTCGTACCCTCCAGCACACAGCTGGTGTGGGCATGAACAGGAATGTGGTGCGTCAGCACACACACACACACACACACACACACACACACACACACACGCAACAAAGCATAGCCCACACAGAGGTAATGCGCTTGCATAACATTCTAAACACACATTTCTCAGCCTGGTTGCCGCTATAACCCACTGCCACAGGAAGCCCCACCCAGCAACAGGATTATCAGTGTGTGTGTGTGTGTGTGTGTGTGTGGGTGTGACCCCCTTCCCACATCTGAGGAGTTGAACCCAGCGCTGCTGCGTGATAAGACGGAGGCGAGGATTGTGAGACTGTCCTCAGTATCCATACAGATGGACTTTGTAGTTCCATGAACGCAGACTGTAGTCCTCTGATGATCCGCACCGCCACAAGGCAGGTATGATCAGGGTGGTGGATGACTCTCTGGACTGCAGTGACAGTGAGTGGGTGGTGCAGGTGCAGCGGTGGATCGGTCCGTGTTAAATAACGCAGCAGCTCCGTTCTGAAACACGTAGCTACACGTCCATCACGCCCTCTCATGACCTGCTGCATGTAATTACACCTCCTCTGCAACACTCAGGCTGCAAACACTGTGTGCACGCTGAAGTATTTACGTGTGTGTGTGTGTGTGTGACACCTTCAAACACAGAGGCAGGATGTTGTCTCCTCCCAGGTTCATTGTGCAGGATTACAGCTGTGAGGACCATTTCCTACAGCGGGAACAACCTTTACACCCCTCCAACACCCCCACCACCACCACCCAAACACCCCCACTCAACAACATGAATCAGAATTCTGATTCAGCTTTACGGAAAAAGGTCCCGCCCCCTTCTGACACTTAATTTAATGCTGTGTGCATCAGATCTAAAGAGAACGATTCACTGAATCATTTAACAAAGCGACTCTGGACATGACTGAATGTTTTAATGGTTCATTCACTGATTCATTGAAGTCAATCTACACAATCTCAGACACACACACACACACACACACACACACTGCGGACCTTTTATGATTGATGAGGAAAATAATGAGTCAACTCAATGACTCACTGGTTCAAACACCGAAATAACTATATGATTCACAGAATCAATCGCTATTCAAGCGATTATATACTAACAACTAATGATTCGCTGAATCAAGCATTGAATTCAGTGAATGATTCATTGTGCCAAGGACTGAATCAAAGATACAATTCATTAGATTTATAGAATCAAGCAATGCATTAAGTAAACAGTTCACTGAATCAAGCAACAGATGGCCTCCTATCTCTGCTAGGCGGTGAAGAACTACGGTGGTTGTGTACAGTGAGTGGACATTACTGAAGATCCTTTAGCACCTGCCCTGAGCGTTGGAGAACATGTTAAAGTGCGTGTACAGTTGTCAGAGGAACAGATTGCGGGTTTATGAGCCAAACGGTTTGAAGTTATCAGGTGTTTATAACGAAAGTGGAAACGAGCAGAAAATGAGAAGAGAAACATTCTGGCTGCTGCAGGCTGGTGGTTACGAGACTGGCACCCCCCCACCACCACCCACCCGCCACCCACTGCAACTCCTGAATCAGAATCAAAACGCTTTATTAATTAAACACAGTGCTACCGACTCCATCTCAGGTCTCACCGCTGTGACATCATCACTCACAGGTCACACACCGAGATGGTAGCTCCCTCCTAAGTCCATCCATTAACTTCTGCTTCATCCTCTAGTAGGGTCGGGGGGGGGGGGACGTATCACTGGACACACACTCACACTCACACACTCTATATGGGGCAATTTTGAGAATTCAATTGACTTTTTGGACTGTGGGAGGAAACCGGAGAACCCGGACTAGAATCCCTAGTGCTGAGAGGAGAACATGCTAAACCACTAAGCCACCGTGCCGCCCCGATTTAAATTCGACGGCACAAATATTTTCGCCAAGACGGATGAGGTTTATTCTTGAGTTTGTACCTTAACTTTGTACCTTACACCTCACACCCAACCGTAAGGACGGTAACATAAATCAGAATGATCCGTGCGGCACGGTGCCCCCCCCCCCACAACCCTAATAGAGGATAAAGCGGAAGATAATGGATGGATGATCCTTTGCCTGTTTAACCTCATGAATTTACATCTCGACTTAGAACCACAAGCACATATCAATTCACCTTAACACTAGAAAGAGTAATAAACTTTACGTTTTAACGTAAACACAATCAGTATACCAACAGAACACGAGCCTCATTGGCTGCATTAAATATCAAAGAGAGCATTTGGCTTCTTAATAAACACTTTAACCCCTAATTCTGACTTTGGAACCTTTGTAGCCTTGAAACCTTGGAAATGAACATTGTGAATGTTCTTAAAGGAGCAGAAAATATCAAATACAATTTAAATATACTTTAACACAATTAAAATAAGGCGGCACGGTGGCTTAGTGGTTTAGCATGTACTTCTCTCAGCACTAGGGATTCCCGGTTCGAATCTCCATCGGGGTGGATTTTCCATGTTCTCCCCTGTGTCCGCATGGGTTTCCTCCGGGTTCTCCGGTTTCCTCCCACAGTCCAAAAACATGGATCAAGTCAATTGAGGTCTCCAAATTGCCCCATATAGAGAGTGTGTGTGATTGTGTGTGTGTCCTGCGATAGACTGGCGCCCTGTCCTGGGTGTATCTGCACAGTGCCTGAAACGTTCTCCCCTGGATGGGCATGGGGAACCCCACCGCGAGCCGAATAGAGGATAAAGCAGAAGATAATGAAGAAATGAACAATTAAAATATAAACTGCTCAAGTAGGCAGTTACAGAGATAACCGACAACAGAACGGCGTCAATGTGAGTCCCGCAAAGAACTACAGTTCCTGCAACAGTTCTCAGAACTATAAAAATGGTTCAACAACAAGTACAAATAGTTATTGAGCAATCATTTGATTTGACTCCTCCTCCGTCACCCGACAACATAAAGAAAAACTATGAGGAATAAGAGTCCCCTCGTTTGCCCCACCGCCCATACGACTCCCGTCAGTCACGGTGGAGGACATGGCGGTGCTCGGGGTCACAGGAAAGGACTGGGGCAGTTTATAAATTTATGTAGCTCAACGACAGGTGAGCAGGCACACATCGGCAAGCAATCTCCCACGGAATTCCAAAACAGGACTTAATGTCTACAGTAAAGTAAGGTGAAGGATCCACAGGCGACATTCTCAGCTTGTAAGAAAACACCATTTCAAAATGCATTTTAATACGAAACGTATAATATTATTATGCATGGGCGGCACGGTGGCTTAGTGTTTTGGCATGTTCTCCTCTCAGCGCTAGGGATTCCCGGTTCAAATCCCCATCTGGGTGGAGTTTGCATGTTCTCACTGTGTCCGCGTGGGTTTCCTCCAGGTTCTCGGCTTTCCTCCCACAGTCCAAAAACATGGATCAAGGTGAATCGAATTCTCCAAATTGCCCCATATAGAGTGTATGTGTGCCCAGCGATAGATTGCCCCCCTGTCCTGGGTGTATCTGAAACGTTCTCCCCTGGATGGGGACCCCCCCCCCGGACGCCCCGCGACCCTGATATACGGTAAAGCGGAAGATAATGGACTATTATTCACCCAGAGTTTAATGCTGGGTCATCAACATTCTGACGTCATACTGCCAACTACTCCATACTGTGGTGGACACACAGCTATTATTCAAAAAGGAAGAAAACGCTTTGAGGAATGAAGATGATCTTACTTTAAACAGAGCCCCATGACCCCCTCACCCCACCCCACCCCACCCCACCCCACCCCCCGGTGGGTGTGTAACGCTCTCACCTGCGTGCACCGTGTCGCTCAGGTCGAACTGGGCGGAAGCCGCGGGGAATTCCTTCAGCTTGCGGCTGCTGAGGTTGAGCGAGCCGCTGGCCGCCGCTTCCTCCATGGCGCGCTCCACGCCGCGGCTCGCTCCCGGGACCCTGCGCGCTTCCGCGCCGCTCACCGCCTCCATCGTTGGCATGAACGCCCGTGATCTGCGTGGAAGAGTCCGGCGCGTCCGGGCGACTCCACTCGCTCCACGAGTCCTGTATACACACACACGCACGCGCACACACACACGACTGCGCACTGTTTTCCACTGACCAGCGCTCCCTGCCTGGTAAAGGCGACTTTGCACCCTCTGCTGGTTGTTCGGTGGAATTACAGCGACTTTTTCAAAACCAACGTTTTAGCGGCCACTTGCGTTTGTAAAGTGTAACTGCAGACAACGAAACGGCGTTTGAACTTTAAAACATTACATTTCACCTTTAAAGTGTTTTTATTCACTTTTCATTCGTGTGTAGATTCGTACTCGATTCGTACTCGTACTGAGCTACGACACAAAAAAAACAGCGAGTGTAATAAATCTACCGCCCAAAAGTTCCCCTTTAACCCCCGGCATCCTGTCACAATCCGGATTTTCCTCTTAATCCTCTCCTGGGGCCGCCTGGAGGCAGGGGGGGTCCCACATGCCCATCCGGAGGAGAACACTGGGCAGACAGGGCGCCCATCAAGCGCTGGCCTCAATCTAAATTAAGCACCTTTGGGAGGAATTGGAATGAAGACTGTGAGCCAGACGCAGTTGCCCAACATCAGTGTCTGATCTCACAAATGCCCTTCTTTAAAAAAAAAAAAGGCAAGAAATTACTGTAGAAAAACATCCCAGGAGAGTGGAGGGTATGGGGTCCAATTTAAAACGGGACACCACAAAAGATCAGTCATATCCGGCGGGTGATAAATTAATAAATTAATATAATTATAATTAATAATTAATTAATAAAACTAACAACAAAAATCGTTTCCCTCAATATATGCAGTAATAACTATTCTGTCCGCCAGAGGACGCCAAAGGCTTAGAAATGGCGTTCGCATGTTAATTCTCGTTATTATTAATATTTGTTTTTATATGAAGTTCTAACGCACTGCGTACAAAACGAACAACTGATTAAAAATGTTTAACTAGTTGCTAATAAAACTCCTCCAGCCTCATAATAACTTACTGCAGATGCTTTAAGCAGTTAGCTTGTGGTTAACTTACTTTTTAAAACTAATTTTCTGAAACTAAATGCAGATTTGCGCTGTTACACTGCAGAGATGTTAAACTAACAAATTTAATGCTTAAGTAAATGACAAAAATTCTGTAAAGTTTAACAAATGTGTTGAAATTGAAAATGAAAAGCCTTTATTGTCATTATACCCAGAAAACACAGTATATTTAGTACAAGGAGATTGGAAGCTGGTCCTTAAAGTGCACACAGCATAATCTATAATAGAAAAACTAAGACTACTCTGCAAAAGTGTTACTGTGCAAGAAACTAAACATATTAAACATAAAGTACACAGACAGACAGATGAGATGAGCAGTGTGTCAGCTCAGGTTCCTGTTAAGCATCATGATGGCTTTGGGAAAGCGCTGTCCCTGAGTCTGTTTGTTTTGGACCTGTAACGCCTGACAGAAGGCAACAGGTTGAAGAGGCGGGAGCCGGGGTGGGTACTGCCCTTTAGAATGTTCCTGGCTCTGCTGAGACAGTTGATGGAGGTTATGGAAGGCAGAGAGCAGCCAATGTTTTTATTCTGCAGTGTTGGTCACACTCTGCAGTCCACTTCTGTCAACCTCTGTGCAGCTGGAGTGCCACACTGACACAGCGAAGGTCAACAGGTTCTCAATGGTGGAACGGTAGAAGGTCACCAGCAGGCTTGTGTGTAGTTGCTCCTTCCTGAGCACCCTCAGGAAATGCAAATGCAAAAAAAAAAACACAGTAAATGCTCTTAGTGAACTAGCGAGCTGAAGCAGACGGGTGTGGCAGCTCTGTGTTCAGGGTGTTGGACTATTGATCGGAAGGTCTGTGGTTTAAACAGCAAAACCCAGCAAATGTTGCCACTGCCACATTTAACCCGTATTTCTGAAAGGGTTCTGTATGATGGCTGAATCTGTTTTCTGCCTGAAGTAAAATTGTCTGCAAAACTGCAAAACAACCCCGATGTAATGGGGTATCAGTCAGAAGGTAGGAACACTTCCCACCCCCACCTTTAATCCATATTTAATCCCATTTACTCATTTATACCTCACTATCTAAACCCATCATTAATCCCAAATAACGCTTTGGTTATTCTAATGTAAATACCAGCACAATTCTTAATTTAATCTCACCCTCAGATTTAAATGTCTGACCAATATGGAGCAGATGTGTTGCGACATGAGGACCAGATTGATGTTCTCATATGAGCACCATCTTTGGTTCACACACACATTTAATCCCATGTTTAATTCAAATTAAATTCTAGTTAATTCTAATCTTAACTTTAACCCACCCGCTGACTCTAATCTTAATTAGTGGCGCTATTATTTCACACAACATTATGTGTAACAAGCTTTTAATACTTCAGCAACCGATTGATTCTGGAACTGAAACTTCTGCAAAACTGGTCCAGTTCTCCTTTTTTCTCCAGCAGTAAGTGAAACCACAGTTATGTGACACACTCTTAATGCATGACATGCTGCTGATACACGGCTACATGGCACTAACTTACATACAGGTACTTATTATTTTATTCTTTATAATTCTTATTCTAACTTAAATCAAAATGCAGCCTAGAATTCGAACAGTTCTCCTAAACTTAAGTCACTAAAACTATTTAAAATATTTAACACTATAGTAAAATGTTATTAATTTATTTATTCATTCATTATCTTCCGCTTTATCCTATGTTACGGTCGCGCGCGTGCGGGGGGGGGGGGGGG
>JAFMOD010000022.1:188888-211295 GCA_019802435.1 Corydoras maculifer
CACAGCGTGGTGGTGAACCGATGCAGTGCTGTATTAAGATAGTAAAGTCTTAATTTAACTCTATGCAGAGCACAATTAATTCTATAAGATTGAAAATTTGTAGAGCAAGCCGAAGTAACAGTGGTGAGAAAAAAACCAGCTGGTATTTGTTTTGTTTTAAAAGAACCGAGGCTCGGTGGGGGACTCATCCGCCTTGAAATAATGAAATGTCCATTTAAAAAAACAAGGTCATTAATAGATATTGATTCACTTTAGTCATTATTACAAATCAGGATCTGTCCATCAGATCTAAATGTAATGTCATCAAAAGTCCCTTCGATCCTCACTGAAGATAAAAGTCCGTTCAGCTGGTTTTATTGAAGGGCTCTGATGACACTCTTTTCCTCTGCAGTGGCGCCTTCCTAACACCGGGGGCACTCCGATGTGAAAGCCACTTCATCCCGATCCCTGGAGTCCGCTCTGAAGGGGGTGATGCCGAGAACCCGAAGAACTCCAACCAGGATGAGAAGTACCATTTGCCCCGCAGCAGTCCCGTGATCTCCTGCGCCGAGAGTCCGTCCCTGAGAAAGTCCCATGAACCGTCCCGCACACGCTCCGGAACCCACGGGAAACCTGGACATCCAGGGTCCTCCCCGTCTGTGCCAAGCAAAGAGGACCAGTCTGCAGAAGGTCATGTGACCCTCTTACAGAGTTGGCCAGTGGAGGAGAAGAGGGTTGAACTGAGCTGCAGCGAGTCCGAGGACCTATCCCGTGGATCCTCGTTATCTGAGGACATGGACCTGAACTGTTCTGCTTCTGGGCTGGAGATGGACCGGACCTCAGGTGGGGAGGGTCAAGTAATAGCAATGCAGCTGCATGACCCTTCTGTATTGGGCAAAATTGAGGCTCTTTGGTGACAACAACCAAATGTATGCCAAAGCTTTCTTAGAATAGGAATATAAAGAGCTATATGAGGGCAATTTAAAGCAGCCAATTTACCTTGAAGTCATGTTTTTGGACCATGGGGAGAACACACAAACTTAACCCAGCTTGGAATTTGAACCTGGATCCCTAGCGCTGAGAGGAGAACATATAATAATAATAATAATAATAATAATGCCAGTGACCCCCATGTCATTGGCATAATAGTCTAAAGTTTGCTGGTTCAAATCCCAAGTCCACGGGAACTCTCAATGAGGGCCCTTGAGCGAGGCCCCTACCCTTTGTGTTCCATAAGTCCTGTATGAATAGATGACCCTGTGTTCTGACCCCAGCAGATCAGATTGGGATGCTTGTACATTGCTTTTAAGGTAAAAAACGCAGTGACCTCGTGGACCTCATGACTCCGTCTGTATTTTTCAGGTTCTGGTCCCGAGGAGGAAGCGATCCCACCGAACATTTACAGAAGCAGTCTGGATCTGGACCAGGTAACCCGCCGACTCGAAGGTCGCTGTTCCTTTGCGTGCTCGTTGACGTGAACCCAGGTGTGACCTGTTCGTAGGAGAACGCTCACTTCGTGGTGGTGGACATGGTGCTGGAGGTTCTGGAGGCGGCAAAGTGGAACGTGGTCCAGAAGCTGACGGACTGCTCCTCGTTCGACAGCGGATACGGAGGTGAACTGTCCCGAGGGACCGGTATAGGAAGCGCGGTGGCGGTGACAGTGGATGTACATACACTCTAAAGTCCCAGGGTCCTAAACACCTCAGTGCGAAGGTTCTAAAGCTCACTGTAAATGTTATCATACAAATCCAAATTCACTTAGTGGCACCCCCCCCCCTCATGGAGGCGCCTTTCCTCTTGTACATTCCTTACAGTCTGTGCCAGTTCTATTTCACCCCACCCATCCACATTCCTCCTATTGTTATTGTATGTATATAGATGTAAAGCACACAGATCAGCTGACATGATGCTGAGTGAGAGGCGGAGGTCATCAGACCGCTCGCATTCACTCCACCCGTTAGTGGGTGGAGCTATGAGATTCTGCAGCATGTGACAGGGAACATGTTCCCGTGGAAGGATTTGAACAAGAACCACATTGTGAGGTCAAGAACACAACACGGTACTGACTCCGCCTCCAGATCCCCAGACCCCCATCTGATCCAGCTTGTGTGGGACGTGATGGATGAACACGTCTGATCCCTGGAGGCTCCACCTCACAATACTCACTAACGTCTTGGTGACGGACAGCGCCGCTCACCTTCGGGGCTCTATTGTAGTGTAGCATGAGTGTCTTAATTTACACAGAGATTGTGGTGGATGATCTTCTGCACTGCAGTGGCACTGATGTGAAGGTGGTGGTGGTCCTTTAATGTTTTGTTCTTCTGTGTAGAACCTTCAGATCACGGGATCTGCTCCAATCGAAACTCCAGCACTTCAGTCCGAAGGTGTGTAAAACTTCTTTATTTGATCTATAAGCGTAAATTTGAATACCATGTGACCGTCTCTCACACATCTGTGTGTGTGTGTGTGTGTGTGTGTGTGTGTGTGTCTCCAGGTGTTCCGCAGAAGCTCTCGCCCAGAGGTTACTGCTGGAACATGGAAGATGGTGGATCCCTACGGACGAGCTAATTGCGGAAGTAAGTATGTGAGTTTTGGGGAAGTGATGTCATTTTCGGTCCTGCTTTAGAAAAACAAACAAACCAACCCAAAGTATGTGGACGTCCCTCTTAGACTGCAGGGTTCCGTGCCTTTATGACTTTGCCTTTAAAGAGGGGGTCCGGGTTCGGGTACTGCATCTCGTTCATCATTATTATGTTGGGATGTCCAGCAGATGTGAAGCTCATTGTCCAATCAGATTTGAATCAGTCATTAGTTTCCCAAGGACGTCGACTGGGTTCCGCACCAGGTTCCCAGCTGGGCTCCTTATCTTTAATCCACTCGTTATGTTAACGATCAAAGAGCAGAGCTTCTCGAAGGTGAATAAAGAGCCTGAATCCCTGTGCCTCTGGTTGCAGCTCCCGCTGGTCAGCGTCTCGACGGCACCGGGATGTGAAGCCAGCTTGAGCGACGAGATCCTTCAGAGAAGCCGAATGAGAGGGAGCCTCGCCTGGTCTCCGCCCCAGTTTCAGATCATATCGAGGATGCACCAGACGCGGAGGTGAGATGTACTCCAAAGATTTTTGCTGGCATTCTGCAAGGCTTGGTCCTAGCCCCACTTTTTTGTTAGGAATCTGGCTTTATCCAAAGGTAAAATGATCTGCTCTGCAGGTCTTTTGTATGTTCTCCACCTTTGGCTGTAATGAGAATGGGGGATTAGGTCCAGAGTCATTGTACTGTCTGGGGTTTGGACTTCATGATGACATCGATTTTCAAACGATGTCACCCATTTGATATTAGCACAAAACTAAAGAACCAATAGAAATAACTTAGAGATATTCAGCCTGGAACTGAATTCCTACAGCATCAGCAGGTGGGGCAATTAATCTGGCTTCATAAAGCATCTAATCATTTTCTATTTCGATCCAGGAGAAGTGATGTCATCGCCTCCCAGCACTTCCTCTGTGCCGGCTGTGGGACAGAAGTCGAGCAGAGTGAGTGGGTTCGATTGTTAACGAATGTTTGGCGTTTATAAAAGAATAAACAGCAAATGAAGGACCTCTCACTGATCTATCAGAGTCTGAAGGTTACAAACAAATGCATTCTGGGATAAAAAACCTCATTCCATCTGTGAAACCAGGTGGTGGTAGTGTTAGAGTTAGGGCCTGTGTTTTGACATCCTAGCCAATGGATTATGGATAACACCTGCAAATTTCAAACAAGCGTGAGGACAAGTATCTGTTCAGTCCCTGTAATATGATTGGCTTGTATTAATTTATTGGCTTGTATTAATTTACATAAAACGCAGGTAGACGACAGACCGCTACCTTACTATAAAAACATTGTTGTCAGTGTACAGGACTTTTAAAATCGGTTTCTATTCTGGTTTGTTTTTTGTAGAGTACATTAAGAAGCTGCGTTACTGTGATTACCTCGGGAAGTACTTCTGCGACTGTTGCCATAGCGGCGGGGAGTCCATGATTCCAGCGCGTGTTCTCAGTCAATGGGATTTCGGACGATACGCCGTGTGCCAGTTTTCGAAGGAGCTGCTGGAGTCCATCTGGGAAAAGCCGGTGTTTAAGATCACTGACGTCAACAGGACCCTATACGCCCATGCCAAGGAACTGCAGAGATTTCGGGTATAGCTCTGTTAGTGTTCGTCTCTTCACTTTTAATAAACGTTTCATCAACGTGAACGTTCCTCTGGTCTCATTGTGGCAAAAAAGCACAAACAAGTCCTGTTTTCACCTTCCTCCTCCTTCTTCTTTGCATGCAGGAGATCCAGGAGCAGATCATCTCCATCAGGAGGCTGCTGAGCACCTGCCGGCTCTCCGAGGGGTACGCTCCACTTTAGGCTGATCTAAAACTAATGGTTGCTAATAGTTACTGAAATTTGGCTGCTTATTAAAATACCATATGGACTGTTGCTGCAGGGTCCTAGATGAGTTTCAGCAGCTTCCCTGCCACCTGAACCAGGAGCTCCACCTTTTCTCCATGGAGGACCTAGTCAGGATCAAACGAGGTCAGCTGATCGCCACGGCGAAGGCGGTGATGAGATTGGCGGCAGCCCACGTGGAGAATTGTGAGGTAGGGCTCTGAGGACAGCCTCCGTCATGTTCACAGTGAAGCATGGTGGTTGTGGCATCATGACGTGGGAATGTTTTTCATCAGTAAGAAACTTGGTTTATGCCCTCTCTCTCTCTCTCTCTCTCTCTCTCTCGGTCTCTCTCTCTCTCCAGCTGTGCCAGGGGAAAGGATTCATATGCGAGTTCTGCCGTAGACCGGACGTCCTCTTTCCCTTTCAGACCGACATCTGCGCTCGTTGTCGAGGTGATTTTTCTTATTTTGCTTAAGCCACAAAGTTCGTGTATTTCTCAACTTTATCCGCCACCATGCTTGGACGTTGGCGGGGTTGTTTAAACGGCCCGTGGTTTGCATCCTCGGCCTCTCGATGAGTTTCACTGATTTCTGTGTTGACCTGATTTGGTGGGAAGTTGCTTCACGCTGTAGAGCACAAGGCCTGCTTTAGCAACCCCCCCGTTTCACTTGTTAGGAAACAGAGGAAACGCCTTGCAGGTGGTGACGCAGTGCGCTTCCAGTGCAACGAAGCCACAATGACTCGGGTTCGACCTCGACAGGCTTCACTCGAGCAAACACTGAGGGAAAATCTCATGAGCTGCCATTATATTAGGCACTCTCGGGTTGGTGGAGAGCTCCCCCTACTGTTGGACATGGGTACTTATCCATCACCCTACTAATATCTCCTGATTATCAGAAAACAAAGAGATGGAGACTAAGAGAATATGCAGAGGAACAGATGGACTACAGAATGGAACTGTAGAACTACAAAGTCCATCTGTATGATCAGTGGAGCTGATGTAATGGACAGTGAATCTAATAAAGTGGCCGCTCATTGGATATAAGATGGAACGGTACAGACCTTCTCTCCTGTCTTGCTGTGGTTCAGCACATTCAAAGAAAATCAAGAAGCTTTGGAACCGAATCTTATGAAAGTGAAAGCCGTCACCATGGCAACCGGGAGCCGTCTCTTGTCACACTGACTCTGCAGAGTGTAAACAAAATGAAAAGAAAAAGCCCCGGGGGCAGATAATTCTCAGGGACTCGACTCAGAGATCAGTTTCTCTAAAATAAGTCTGGAAGTTTATTCATCAAAGCCTAAATAACGCTGATCTTTAATAAATAACAAATGTTCACTATGTGGACAAAAGTATGGAGACCCACGAATCCTCCTCTCAGGGCTAGAGATCCAGGTTTGAATCCTAATCTGGGTGGAGTTTCCATGTTCTCCATGTGTGCGTGTGGGTTTCCGCCGGGATTCTCCAGTTTCCTTCCACAGTTCAAAAACTTGGATTCAAGCTGAATTGGATGCTCTAAATTGCCCCTATATAGTGTATGTATGAGTGTGTGTGGATTGGCACCCTGTCCTGGGAGTATCTGGTCAGAGCCTAAAACGTCCTCCCTGGATGGATCCTGAATCATTTCCCTTTACACCACATGCTTTACAGTTGGCATGATTTGGGTGTTTGGTTTAAGTTGAACACTACAATGCGGCTAATATAAGACCTTTGTGATCTCTTTGTAGAATGCAGGACCTGTTACCACGCGTCCTGCTTCCGAGACGCGCCGTGTCCAAAATGTGTCCGAATCCAAGCCAGGAGGAGCCAGCGGGAGGCGCCGCGCCACTGCCTTTAGAAATACAATTACAAAGTTTTTTATTTTGATGTGCTTGTGTTTTAAAGTTGCTGCTGTGTTTTTTTTTTTTTGGACGTGGTTTATTTTTCAGGACTAAAATGATGACCACGTCTTTAACTCCTGTCTCCCTGAATACCAAGTATTCCCTCTAAACAATGCCATGCATTAAGAATAAATACTTTTAATATATAAAAGTCTTATATTTATATTTGTTTGGTGTTTGTTGCAATGTTTCAGAATTTTCTCAAGTCGTACATTTTATGAGTATTTATCATACAGATGGATTTTGTAGTTCTACAGTTCCATTCTGTTTCTCCACATACTCTGTAAGTCAACTTCCACAGAGCAAGTATTATTAGGGTGGTGGATGATCCTCAGAACTGCAGTGACACTGACATAGTGGTGGTGCTGTATTAGTGTATCTGCACCACCACGTCAGTGCATTTATTATATTTATAGATATTAAATCAGTTTGCATGTTCTCCCCGTGTCCGCGTGGGTTTCCTCCGGGTTCTCCGGTTTCCTCCCACAGTCCAAAAACATGGATCAAGGTCAATTGAGTTCTCCAAATTGCCCCATATAGAGTGTGTCGGTGTGAGTGAGTGTTTTTAGTGATAGATTGCCCCCCTGTCCCTGGGTGTATCTGCCCAGCGCACGAAACGTTCTCCTCTGGATGCCCCCACCCCCCCGCGACCCTAGTAGAGGATAAAGCGGAAGATGATGGATGTAAAAACTGAGCTTATTAAGTACATGCACAATTTTATCGAAAACTCAGCCGCCAGTTTTTTAGAAACAACTAAAAGCAAAATATAACTATTAAAACATTCAAATATGTAATTAATGCTTGACTATGTGTTTATTCGTTCGACAACGTCAAAGTTGCCGCAGACACAGACTAATAAAATGCCATTCTTTTTGTTGTTGTTGTTTAAAAGTCGAGGCACAACGACAGTCGATTAATCTACAGTATAATAACGCGATTAAATGACTTTAGACTCGTCAGCTGTTCTGCTGTGTCTGCTGTATAAAGGTGTCGACTCCCAGAGCCGGTCCTTTATTAATAAACCTCTGTACATTTTTTCAAACAAACTCGATTATTTTGTGTTAAAACTCGCTGTTGTTTAAAACAAGACGTTATTAAAAACCGTCAGGCACTTAAAAAAGTGCTTAATATGCTGTGACGTGAAGAGTCGGTTCTTAGACCAAAAAAAAATCGAAGCGTAAATTTACTGTTTAAAGTTAATATTATAATTAAGCGCGACACCGACCCACAAACTAAATATTCAAATAAAGATAATAATAATAACATTTATTTTAACAAAAAGATCATGTCAGAAGTGGGATTCGAACCCACGCCTCCATTCGGAGACCAGAATCCTCGCCTGAGGAAGGCACGTGAGCCTTGAGTCTGGCGCCTTAGACCGCTCGGCCATCCTGACACACGAGCGCAGGCGCGGAGTACGGTACATGAAGCAACGTCACCCAGTCGTGACGTCACCCAGTTGCTATTTATTATTATTATTATTATTATTATTATTATTATAAATTTGCGACATTCACACAGTGTTCCGGACAGTGTCAATAAATCGCCTCCAATGTTGGTCATCAGACCTCATTGTGTCGCAAAATTATTTTTATTTTTTCTTATTATTTGTCTTTTAATCGGCTGATTAAGTTAAAATTAAAACAAAATGGGCGGCACGGTGGCTTAGTGGTTTAGCACATTCGCCTCTCAGCGCTAGGGATTCCCGGTTCGAATCCCCATCTGGGTGGAGTTTCCATGTTCTCCCCGTGTCTGCGTGGGTTTCCTCCGGGTTCTCCGGTTTCTTCCCACAGTCCAAAAACATGGATCAAGTTAATTGAATTCTCAAAATTGCCCCATATAGAGTGTCTGTGTGAGTGAGTGTGTGCCCAGCGATAGATTGGCGCCCTGTCCTGGGTCTATCTGCCCAGCGCCCGAGACGTTCTCCCCTGGATGGGCATGGGGAACCCCACTGCGATCCTAATAGAGGATAAAGCGGAAGATAATGAATGAATGAATAAAACAAAATGTTTAAACATAATCGCCGGATGTCGTCGCGCCGGGAGCGCACGGTCGCCCGTACAGCGCCACCGCAGCCGCTGGTTTTAAAGCGATAAAAACGAACGTCGTCTTTATTTTATAATCAAACATATCGATCTGTTTTATAATCCAAACTTTGTACACGCGGTTGTGTACTTGGCATTTTGTTCGCAGAAGTATAGGAAGAGTAGGCGACCTAATAAGTTAAACAAATTAAGCACACTACGGTGGACGTGTCTCATATCGCACCCTAAAGCGCCGAACACTAAATTAACAGGTTCTTGTTTTTTTATTTAATAATTATGCATAAGATAAATAATGAAATCAAAGCACATCGTTTCTCATAATTATAACGACATATTTAAAACAAACATTTAAAATTATATAAAACTTTTTACGGCGTTAATGGTTTCGCAAAGTAGCACTTGCCTGATTTGGGACAGGTCCTCAAAGTGGTGGTTAGTGAACCTAGAAATGTATGCGAACTCGGCGTTGTTACGTTTAAAATACGAATTAATCGTCATTGTATAAAGAAATAAAACAATTTCCAATTGAAACGCAGCGTAACACTGTTTACACGGTTTTACAGGTTTCATTTTGAAGTCGGATCGTCTTTGAAGTGCAGCAGCTGATCGTTCAGTCATGTGTGCTGCGCCTCCTGAGCGGGGGCATGAGGTGGAGATCAGCGAGCTGGGCGTCGTGCTTATGAAACATTAGATTCGCGTCGTTATATCAGAGTTTACAGTTCAGACGCCTTTAAAATGACTTTTTACAGAAACGCAGTGTGGTTTCTAAAGGGGATGCAGGAATATACGAGGTAAACGGAATATGTTATTATTATTATTTACATTTTGGTTGTGAACGAACATGTAAATATGAAGACCACTCGATCTGTAGCCTTCAGAATCGTTTAAATGCTTATTATTCTTATTATTCTTATTATATACAGAGTCGCTGTGGATTTAACAAAAATGAACAACTTCATGTTTTTAAAAATACGGATTTTTTTTTCTAGATAAACTTTTTCGCTCCACCTCCCATGCACATGGATTTTGTAGTTCTACTCTTACATTTTGTAGTCCATCTGTTTTTCTACATACTTTTTTAGTCCCCAGAGATCAGGTGTAATTTCACACCCATCCATTATTGCTCCAAATCTACAGAATTGAAATCCCGCCCTAATTTTAGGTCCACTATGAAGGGCACTAGATAGGGTGCTTGTGATCTCTATCCATCCATTATCTCCCACTTTATCGTCTACTAGGGTCGCGGGGAGGGGGGGGGGGGTCCCCATGCCCATGCCCATCCAGGGGAGAACGTTTCTGGTGCTGGGCAGATACACTCAGGACAGGGGGGCAATCTATCACTGGGCACACACTCACTCACACAGACACACTCTATATGGGGCAATTTGGAGAATTCAATTGACCTTGATCCATGTTTTTGGACTGTGGGAGGAAACCGGAGAACCCGGAGGAAACCCACGCGGACACAGGGAGAACATGGAAACTCCACCCAGATGGGGATTCGAACCAGGAATCCCTAGTGCTGCGAGGAGAACATGCTAAACCACTAAGCCCGCTTGTGATCTCATGATCTCTAAATGTTGCTTGTTGACGTGGTAACTGGTCTCTTTATTTCAGGGGTGGGTATGAAACTGCAGCCAAACGTTTTGTGTCGTCGGATCTTGACGTGGACGCGAGTGGACGGTCCTTTGTCATCACGGGGGCAAACAGTGGGATCGGGAAAGCAGCCGCCATCGAAATAGCAAAACGAGGTAAAGTCTTAAATATCCAGGTTCAAGGTTTAGTCATCACAACTGTCACTAAACATTCTGGATCAAAGGAAATTCATTCTTTAAAATAGAGAAAGAGAGATCGGCTGCTTTTCTTCATTACATATTAATTTAAGACACACCCACCACCACCTCCTCATGTATATTTTAATATTATGTTAATTTAGACAGGTTGCACAGTGGCTTAGTGGTTTGGCATGTTCTCCTCTCAGCACTAGGGATTCCCGGTTCGAATCCCCATCTGGGTGGAGTTTGCATGTTCTCCCCGTGTCTGTGTGGGTTTCCTCTGGGTTCTCCGGTTTCCTCCCACAGTCCAAAAACATGGATCAAGGTCAATTGAATTCTCCAAATTGCCCCATATGGAGTGTGTCTGTGTGACTGAGTGTGTGCCCAGTGATAGATTGCCCCCCTGTCCTGGGTGTATCTGCCCAGCGCCCGAAATGTTCTCCCCTGGATGGGCATGGAGACCCCCCCCCACCCCGGAAGAAAATGAATGAATGAATGTTAATTTAGGACACGCCCACTGCTTTTTCATGAATACCTTTTTATTATATGTAAATTTAAGACACGCCCACTATTTCCTCATGTATACATTTATATTTTAGGTTAATTTGAGATAAGTCCACTGCCTCCCCTTATGTGATTGTATAACCTTGCATGTTAATTTGAATGTGTTCTGTGCCCCCCCCCCCCCCTTTCAGGTGGTACAGTTCACCTGGTGTGCAGGAATAAAAGTCGTGCGGACGAGGCGCAGAAACACATCGTGGAGCAGAGCAGGAACGAGGTACCCCGTCTCCGCCCAAATTTAGCAAACCTACGAGTGCACATGTTTTAAGTGATCAGTTCGGTCTGTTTTTGTAGAATGTGCATGTGCACATAGTGGACATGTCGAGCCCCAGAGCATTGTGGGAGTTTGCCAGCACGTTCTTGCAAAGCCACAGTGTGAATGTTCTGGTGAGTACACAAACCAACAACCATCATATCCCATGGTCCTCTTGGAGAGGACGGAATTTGAATATTAGATGACATGACAATGCCGCTTTGAACATTGTGCAGATCAACAACGCCGGCTGTATGGTGAATCAGCGGGAGCTGACGGAGGACGGCCTGGAGAAGAACTTTGCCACCAACACCCTCGGTAAAGAGTATGTGGAGCACTAGATAGGGAACATGGCAGAGTTTATGTTTACTAATGAGGGTGTATACAGAAACTGTGGTTATGTACCCTACATAGTAAGATAGTGATCCATATTCTTATTATTACCTTAATAACTGGAATTCATTTAGTGTGCTTACACATAGTGCCCTACATAGGGTACAGGGAGTGTGCTTACACCCTACATAGCATGCCTTATTTAAAGTAAGGTAATATTGAGCTTGCTGCTCCTTTCTGTTAATTGCACTACATAGTGGACATATCTAGTCTATGTAAATTCGATGTCGGAGGCTACATACTGCGTGGGGTTTTATTTAGGAGACTCCCTTTGAGTAGTCCTCTTCACTAGAACAGGTGTAAGATGTGAATGTAACGGGTTCCACGCCCCCCTCTACAGGAACCTTCATCTTGACCACGGCGCTGATTCCTGCACTGCAGACGTCGCTGGACGCGAGAGTGGTGAGGTTCCACTGATTTACGCTCTTAATTTTATTCATGCATTCATTCATTATCTTCCGCTTTATCCTCTATTAGGGTCGCGGGGGGGGGGGGGGCCCCCCCCCCCCCCCCCCCCCCCCCCCCCCCCCCCCCCCCCCCCCCCCCCCCCCCCCCCCCCCCCCCCCCCCCCCCCCCCCCCCCCCCCCCCCCCCCCCCAAACTCCACACAGATGGAAATTCGAACCGGGAATCCCTAGCGCTGAGAGGAGAACATGCTGCTCTTAATTTTAATTCTCACTTATTTTGGATAAAAGTATAAAAATGTCAGAGGGACCGAGGGTTCTAGACCAACCCCTGAAAACCAACTTCATAATTAATCAAATGATTGAGTCAATAAATGTAAAATGCAGAACGTTGACAGGAAGGCTGTTTAAAAGATGAGGAACTTTGTAAGGAAACACTCTGCCCTCTGGTGGCTGTTTTTTTCTGAGGACTTCATGAAAACCTGAGACCTTGAGAGCGGAGCTTGATGAGTTGATTGATCTTCAGTGTTAATCCTGAGTTTGATTGATCTGCTCTGTTAGATCACCGTGTCCTCGGGTGGAATGCTGGTTCAGAAACTCAACAAGGACGATTTACAGTTCGAGAGAGGAACCTTTGATGGAACCATGGCATATGCCCAAAACAAGGTACCTTAAAGCAGATTAATTATTTAACTAAGCTCTTGTATGAGAAGTTAGTTGGCCCACTGATGAAGTAACCCGACGAGTGGGTGGAACCAACTATGGGTTCAAATGGTCTGCAAAATGTCTTAACCTATTATTAAACTGCTTAACCTATTATTAAACTGCTCGTATTTTAACAAAGAAGGTGGTGTAGCTTCAGAACATTTGAAGCCCTTCATTTTGTTCTACATTCTATAGAGGCAGCAGGTGGAGATGACAGAAAGATGGGCGTCCCAGCACAAAGAGATCCACTTTTCGTCAATGCATCCTGGCTGGGCTGATACACCAGGTACCTGACACCTAACTCGTATAAAACTAAATAAAATTGTATAAACATGTGGCTACAGTTAGCATTTTTACAATTTTGTAACAGTACTGTGAAGCTCCGCCCCCTTTGATCAAAGCAGCCAGAGTAGCAGGTTGCAGGCCCAACGCAGTAAATAATCTATTACCTCAGGAAATTAAACTAAAATTTTGGTGTCTACAAATTTACTGCTTAACCCCGCCTCTCTGGGCCAAGGTTGCCAAAGTTGTAGGTCACACACATAAAGAACCTGAACTTTCGCAAAACATTTACCTCAGGAAACTGAAACAAAATTAAATTTTCCAGCTTCCAGTTCTTATAGAGAAAATGGCGGGAAAATGGGAGATCACATGACACCACCAACTGAGTCAGAGTAGTGGACAATAACTAAATAAATGTGAGGTTTTTTTTAACGACTTTAAGTTCTGAGACTATTGAACATTCTTAACCCTCCCGCCCAGCGGTGCGCTCCTCCATGCCGGACTTCCACGCCAAAATGAAGAACAAGCTCCGTAGCGAGGTGCAGGGGGCCGACACTGTGGTGTGGTTAGCGTTGTCCGCCGCCGCCGCGGGTCACCCTAGTGGCCTGTTCTTCCAGGGTAGGTGGTATGTGGGGGATTTAGCGTATTGTTAATGAATCATGGCTGCTTTGTAGTGTTATTCAGTATTATTATATCCCTCCCCCACAGACCGAACGCCGGTGTCGACTCACCTGCCGCTGGCCTTCACCAGGTCGTCTTCTGATGAGGTCACCGAGCTGATGAACGCTTTGGAGCAACTCGCTGCCAAATTCAAACCATGACTCTGAGGAAACGTCAAAATCACTCTGGACCCACTTGGTCATGTGACTGATTTAAATGCGACAAAATCACTCTGGATCCACTTGATCATGTGACTGATTTAAATGCAACAAAATCACTCTGGATCCACTTGATCATGTGACTCTGATTTAAATCCTAACACTATCACTACGCAGGCTTAATCTTAATCCTGCTGCAATATACTGCATGTTCCCTTTCTAGTGCCCTTACAGTGTTCACTAGATGAGTTAATGATTGAGGCGAATGTCCTAAATAACAATCACACAGTGTGTGCCTCATCAAGCAGGTCCAATCCACATTCCGAAAGAATGATGTTCGTAATATATCAGGTCCCAGAACTGAATCTTGTGGGATACCTCTTTGAAAATTTTCCACTAAAACCAGCAATATTCTTAATGTTATCACAAACTAGCGGTTGCAGCTTGAGAAACGAGCACTCGCAATCTCACCCTGCAAAGATTTGTTTATTTTGAACCCCCCTCCGCGCCCGCCCCCCCTCCCTATTTTACGATGTGTAAGTGAGAATGTAAGTGCCACACAAACAATACAAAAGCTTCTTGTACAAGTGCCTTGACGTGTTCACTAAATAAAACACCACAATGAAGGTTCCGTATTTACACAGGATGAGACCGTACATGGTCCCACTTTTTTACTATGTGGAAGTTCCGATTCTCCACCAGTTTCTACTCGGTGTAGGTTCTCCATTCCTCGACTGTAGTGCTTGGTATTCAGGATACCACCGGATTCATGTCCCAGAGCTGCAAAGCAGGACCGGACGAAAAAGTTGGAGAATTTCAACTCGTGCTAATGTTGAAAAGCATATTCTGTTTGGGCACCGAACACCGTGTTGGGCCAGTGATCAGGGAGCCAAAATACATAGGGCATCCACTAACTTTTGGTTGCAATGAATGTGTGTGTGTTTGTGTACTGACCTTGATGACCCTGTCTGAACCAGAGGTCAGCAGCCAGCTCCTGGTGGGCTCATAGTGAACATGCACCACGGTGTGCTTGCTGTCGTGGAAGGTCGCCGTGGGTGCCCGCCTTCAAAAACAGAAATTTCATGAGTAGTAGTTAGAAACCACCAGGTGGTGCAATCACCAAAACCATTCAAACATATTTCAACTGATTTCTGTACTTGTTCCGGTTTTATTGGCACCCTCAGTAAAGATGGGTTTCGTCAACAAAGTGGAATTATTTGTTGGGTTTACCCAAGAATAAGGAGCCAAGTCGTCAATAGTTGGGCCAGTGGTCAGGTCCAATGGTTATAAAGTTGGTCTGATGGTTGGAGGCTTAAACCCCCAGTCCACCAAAGCTGTAACCCAATGAAAGTAAGAACCCTTCAAAGCTACCTGGAAAACGCTGGACCTTCTTGTTGGTGCTCTGTAGGGAACCTGATGCAAAACTCAAACAAAGCCCAAACTATCCCAAGACTTCAATGGTTTACCAATTCAACGAGAGCTCTGTAGCTGTGACACTCACTCTTCGTCTGTGATGGACTTGTGGCACTCGTCACAAACTCGCACCTGGAACTCGAAGCCCATGAGGGGGATGGTGGAGCGTTTGGATGAACACTTCCCACACACAGCCTGGCCACACTTTCTGCAATGGTGCTGTGGAACAAAGTCAACAAAACCGCTTTGTTGGCAACAAAACACCAAACACCGACTTTGTAGCTGGTTAATGAGTCAAAATATCTAACTTTAAACAAAACTATAAAAGGTCCCAGAGATGTTCCTTGGGGAACACCATATATTTATTGTTTATACAGGATGGTCCTGAAACCTATCCCCGTGGAGAGACAATTTGGACAGGTTGGCAGCCCATCACACGCCCAAACACATCACACCCAGGGGCAGTTCACCTGACTTAACATTCTGTTTGACTGTGCAAGAATGAGTTCTGTTTTATAGGTAACAGAACTCAGGGCCTGGGAATTGAACTCAGGACCTTCTTGCTACAAGTTGACAGTATTATACGATGGGACCCAGAATTATGCCTTGAGGGATGCCCAGGAAAATGAGCCCTGAACTCAACCCCATCTAACATCAACACCATTAAAGGTAAACTGATCACCTTAAATAAGATTACTGTGTGTACCTGGCGAAGGCCGATCTTTTTGCAGTCCCACATTTGTTTGAAGTTCCAGAAGAACGGCTGCTCACACTTCTGACATGAATCACTGTCCAGCCATTCAGGAGTCTGACACACACACACACACACACACTCCAACATCCTGAAGAACATCGTATTAAAGATTGATAAAAATATAGAAAAGAATATATTTCACGTCTCCACCTCCTGCCGGGTAACATCCATGTTCCACACGACGGTTCCTCCATCCGCTCCGCAGGAGATCAGCTGATGAGTGTGTGCCACGTAACACAGTCCCTGTACCTTATCACTACACACACACACACACACACACCTCTGATTGAGAAGAGTCAACTGAAGCGATTCAGTGTTCAGAACATCTGTTCATTGAATTAGTATTTGATTAACTGACTCATCGTAAGTAATTCAAATCACTGAATCATTTAGGGACTGAAGAGACTTTCAATAAATTAAACTTCTGTAACCCAAAACAGTACTTAAATCACTGAATCATTTGGGGCTACAGAGATTCTTTTCTAAATATTTTTTAGTATTCAATTTAGGAATTGTGAAGCGAATCAATTTAAAACAATGAATCGTTTAGGCCTAAACAAAGCTGAACCAGCACTTCAGTCAATACAGAGATTCATTTCTCTTTTTAGGGATTTGTATTTGAATCAGTGAATCATTTGGTCACAGCGACATTTGACTCAGTATCGTTTGTGTACTTGTGGTGAATCAATGTAATAGTTATTGTATCGTTGTATCAAGTTTTACACTTAAGCAGTGGACCTAACACCGAGCCTTGTGGACAGGTCTGCAGATGTCTCTGATCGGATGACCAAAGTTAAACGCGTATCAGATTTTATTCCTCACTTGTGTCCCTGCAGTTCGATAGCCGTCCCCTTCCGTCCGCCGATGTCCCACATGATGATGGAATGATCTGAACTCCCGGAGAACAGGACTCGTTGCACTGGGTCCCAGCACAGAGCGGTTACACTGCCTAGAACAACACGCAGGACAACCTCACACTGGGAGTTCAAACAGCTGACTTTAAGGTGATGTAACTGTGGTTCTATACCTGTGTGCCCTTTGAAGGTGGTGACCAGAGTACAGTTGTCCTGCTCCAGTTTTAGGATGGTCACCTGACCCGAGTTATCACCCACGAACACGTGTCTGGTCTCGACATCAAACCTGAAGAACAACTGATGAAGGAAAACCTGGCCACCGTCTTCTAGAGACTGAAGACAGAATGTCCTCCAGGTTCCACACGACCATCGGAACACTAGAGTACATTTAGGTTCCCCGTTAATAGAAGCCGTGCAGCACGTGGTTGGCATGTTCTCCACCTAGCACCGGGGATCCAGGTTCAAATCCCAATTCTGGGTGGAGTTTGCATGTTCTCCCCATGTCCATGTGGGTTTCCTTTAGGTTCTCCGGTTTCCTCCCACAGTCCAAAAACATGGGTTCAAGGTGAATTGGCTGCCTTGATTTACCCTTATCTTAATTGCCCCTATATAGTGTGTCTGTGTAAGTGAGTGCCCAGCGATAAGAACCTACAAGGGTGTCCATGTCCACGTTCTCCATGCCCATCCAGGGGAGAACATTTTGGGTGCACCCAGGGAGGGCGCCAACCCATCACTGGGAACTCTCTCACAGACACACATCATAAGGGGCAATTTGGAGCATCTAATTCACCTCGAATCTATTTTTTGGACTATGGGAGAACATACAAACTTCACCTTGATTGGGATTAGATCCTGGACCTCCAGCCTTGAGAGGGTGTTGGGTAAGCATACTTTATTTGAACTGCACCCTAGTGAGGGATTCGTGTTGAACGCTTAGCAAACTAATTAACACCCTTCGTCCAATCCTGACGCTCATCTACGTTCCGTAACCAAGACGACGGACGTCCCTCTAACTGTGAAGGATACTGCAGTCCAGCGACCCACGCCGCCGTCCTGTAGGTGCCCAGCTGACGCCCGCTTTCAGAGCAATGCCACGTAAGAGTCTTATCCTGACCGGTGCTGAGGACCCACTCCGTCTCCAGGACGAACAGAACCACGGTGACGGCCCCCTGGTGAGCTGGTAAACGCACGCGCGCACACACACACACACACAGCGTTGAGACGTGCGGCACGGCCGAGCGACGGCGTGTGAGGGAGCTGCTGCTGCATACTCACCCTGATAGGAGCGAGCGGGGGTCATCTTATTGTAATCCTCTGACAGAACGAACTCCTGTTAGAACACACACACACACACACACACACACGAGGGCGGAGCCTCAGATGAACTCTACGACACTCTCAGCACCTCGTTAGTTTGCGTTTATTTAATTGTAATGATGTCTCTATGAAACCTGAATGTACTCACAGACACGACTCCGTTGTCCATGCCGACCGACAGCCGCCGCGTCTCCGGGTTAAAGGACATGCAGGAGCTGGGAGCTGAGAGAACCGCTTCATTAGTTACAGACACACTGCTGTCTGTTTCAGTATGTTGGCCTCTCTCTCTCTTTGTTTCTCTCTCTCTCACTGTGTCTCCCACTCACTCTCACTGTCGGTCTCTCTTACTCTATGTCTCTCTCACTGTCTCTGTCTGTCTCTCTCACGCTCACTGTGTGTCTCTCTCTCACTCTCACTGTCAGTCTCTCTCACTCTTAGTCTCTGTCTCTCTCACTGTGTCTCTCTCTCTCTCTGTCTCTCTCACTCTCTGTTTCTCTCTCTCTCACTCTCTGTCTCTCACTTCCTGTCTCTCGCTCTCTGTCTCTCGCTCTCACTCTCTGTCTCTCGCTCTCTCTCAGGCTCTCGCTCTTACTCTCAGTCTCTGTCTCTCGCTCTCAGTCTCTCTCTCTCACTCTCTGCCTCTGTCTCTCGCTCTCTGCCTCTCGCTCTCAGTCTCTCTCTCTCCCTGTCTCTGTCTCTCGCTCTCACTCTCATCATTTCTCTGTGTAATTATTTCTGTGTAATCATAAAGACTATAAAGCGGCACGGCGGCTTAGTGGTTTAGCATGTTCTCCTCTCAGTGCTGGTGATTCCCGGTTCGAATCCCAATCTGGGTGGAGTTTGCATGTTCTCCTTGTGTCCGTGTGGGTTTCCTCCGGGTTCTCCGGTTTCCTCCCACAGTCCAAAAACATGGATCAAGGTGAATTGAATTCTCCGAATTGCCCCATATAGAGTGTGTCTGTGTGTGTGAGTGAGTGTGTGCCCAGCGATAGATTGATGTCCTGTCCTGAGTGTATCTGCCCAGCGCCCGAAACGTTCTCCCCTGGATGGGCATGGGGAACCTCCCCCCTCGCGACCCTAATAGAGGATAAAGCTGAAGATAATGAATGAATAAAAACTATAAAGCAAAACAAATTTTGTCTCTGTTTCATAGCTTTTTTCTTCTGTCTGTCCTCCCTCATAATCCCCCACCCTGTTGTCCTGTCCTTCACCCCCCCCCCCCCAGTAGATCCGAGTCTCCCGTGGTGACCCCTGTGTGGTGCTTTGCTTCACGGTGTGGGGGACCTCACCCGGCATGGTGTGGTAGATACTGGGCCAGTACTGTCCGCTGTCTCTCTTCAGCCAAACGCGCACCGTCCTAAAAACACACCAGCACAGATGAGATGTACACGATGAGCGGACGTTCCGCAGGTTCCCTAACCGCGTCCTGCTCCCAACGCTGCGATTTAAGAACCCTGAACACAGGAGACACGTCCACTTCTGGTCACACGGTGCAGGAGTGAGTGACGGGGTTTAGCAGCGAGCTCTGAGCACGAGGTCACATGGTGGTGATTAAGCCGCCTCCGCTGAGGAAACGCAAGGTTGCGAAACGAAACGGCGGGTGGTCACATGACATGAGACACGGGGTGTAGGGTGCATGTTTGGTTTAACTCGAGCGGAAGAAATACCTCCCCCCGGTGTCTCTGCAGGGTCGGTGCAGCAGCATCAGGACCTCACGGAATCCTTGCCTATGTTGTAAGGGTAGCGCCACCTGAGGTAAGGGTTGAGCTGTAGGGGTCACATCCTCTCAAACACTGAACGTCACATGCTGCCCCCACCATGCTTCACTGTGGGAATGACGTCATGGAGGTCGAACTCACAATGTGGTGCATATTTAATGTGTTCCCAATTGAACCCTCCCTTTCGGAACGTCGCGTAATCAGACCTATCGAGATCAAAGCGCGCCGACGGGAGCGCACAACGGAGCGGCCCTTTGAAGTGGTGCGGGGCGGCCGTGTTCGTTTGTGTTGTTATTTTGGGGGGGGCGCACCTGTCCTGTGAAACGCTGATCACGCCGTCCTCTTTGGGGATGATGACGGCGGCGTTCACCACCTCCTGGAACGACTCGATCTTGCTCATCAGGACGGGTTTGCGCGTCTGCGGCGGACGCGGCTGGACCTCGGCCGCCATCGAGCTCGACGATCCGGGCCTGCTGCGCTCGCTCTGCTGCGCGCTGCTTGTTTTCGACGCGCCGGGCTCTGGCGGCTCTCTGTTATGGAGGAGAGGAAGCCCGCGGGGTCAGCTGAGCGCGGCGGCACGGCCGCGTCCCAAACCGAGGCACGCGCGCGCGCAGACACCGTGGGGGGGGCCCCACGCGGCGCGTGTGCGGGGAGCGCCTGATGACGTCCACGCGAGCGGGGTCCGCTGGACGGATCACGGCACGCGGTCACGCATCCCCACGCATCTGCTCTTTCAGTAGAAGCGTCCGGCGCGGAGACGAAGGGAACACTAGGTAGTGTAGTGAGCGCTGTGTGATTGAGGACGCACCCCGAGTGACTTACGGCTCGGGGATTCAAGGTCTGTTTGGACCCGCCTTTCAGAGAAGTGCACATCACAGCGCCGCGTAGTGTGTACTATCGATTATAGTATGCAGTACACACAAGTGTGGTATACATTTTATTTATATATATATATATATATATATATATATATATATATATATATATATATATATATATATATATATATATATATATATATTATACACTATGCAGTATGCACTGTGTACATGTATAGTATATAGTAGTGCAGTATGTCATATTCATTGCACATTAAAGTGTGCTTTAGTGGTCAACACGTTCGCCTCTCAGACCTGGAGATCCAGGTTCGAGTCCCGATCTGAGTGGAGTTTGCATGTGCTCCCCGCGTCCACGTGGGTTTTCTACGGGTTCTCCGGTTTCCTCCCACCGTCCAAATTTGTGGATTCAAGGTGAAGGCTTTTCTAAATTGCCCCTTTATAGTAAGTGTGCCCAGTGATGGATTGGCACCCTCCTCTGGATGGTCCAGGAGACCCACCCCCCCATCGGCTCCTCCTCAATAAAGGTTTTAATCAGTGTATCAGACCTGACTGTGCACTGATCCAACGTGAAGTAGCTTCTGAGTAGTTGGTAGCTCAGTGGTAAAGGTGTTGGGCTGTCAGTCTGAAGGTTGGGGGTTCAAATCCCAGGTCCACTGAAGTTACCAGTGTGGGTCCTTGAGCGAGACCCTTAAACCTCATTGCTCCAGGGGTGTTGTGGTTAACCCTGTGCTCACCTTGTAAGTTGCTTTGGACAAAAGCATCCAATAAATGACCAAATGTAAATGTAGTCAAGGTGCTTTTGTCGTAATTTAGTTTGCTATATTTCTGGGTGGAGCTTTATTGTCACGTAACTAATATTTTAGCTCACTACATTTTACAGCAGCTCATCCAACACTGTCTACATATTTAAAGCAAACATTATATCTCGATAAAAAGGTCATTTCAGAGTTCAGACACATTTCTATTTTGACAATTTGCCCGAGCGTTCTGTAACTCAACCTGAGCTTCGTCTGAACACAATTGATAATCGGACATGCTAGTTTTATTGCTATGACAACCACCACTCACTCGTATGGTTTGAAAGTTGTTGGGAAGCGTACATTATACTCTGTGAAAAGTAAAGCATTTATAACAAAATTTATTTGTTTTTACTCTTGTTTTCTCTCCCACAACGTTATTCCTTTAGTCCAACAGATTCAAATACAACCAAATTAACTGTAATGCAAATGAGTCACCTCTGGGACAGCCAATAGCGATGTTTCTTACTGAGGAGTTGTGAGCACTGAGCAGGCAGAACCCGCTGCTTACCGGGGACGAAAAAATGAAAAACATGTGTTCACCTCTGAGTCTTAAAAGGTCATTAATCATGACAGAAAAGTCGCTGGAAGATCTGAAAGTTAAAACATCAACAAAGTCGCCAAGTTGATAACGCTGCATCGCCAGCAGGACCGCGGCTTTTCATCCATCCATTCATTATCTTCCGCTTTATCCTCTATTAGGGTTGGGGGGGGTTCCCATGCCCATCCAGGGGAGAACGTTTCGGGCGCTGGGCAGATAGACCCAGGACAGGACGCCAATCCATTACTGAGCACACACTCACTCACACAGACACACTCTATATGGGGCAATTTGGAGATTTCAGTTGACCTTGATCTATGTTTTTGGACTGTAGGAGGAAACTGGAGAACTCGAAGGAAACCCACGCGGACACGGGGAGGACATGGAAACTCCAAACCAGATGGGGATTTGCTGAGAGGAGAACATGCTAAACCACTAAGTCACCGTGCCGCCCCTTATGAGTCTCAAAAGGTCCTTAATCACGCCAGAAAAGTCGCTGTAAGATCAAAAAGTCGCTAAAGTTCACAACTCTGCAGCGCCAGCGGGACCGCCAGGGCAGATAGACCCAGGACAGGACACCAATCCATCACTGAGCACACACTCACTCACACAGACACACTCTATATGGGGCAATTTGGAGATTTCAGTTGACCTTGATCCATGTTTTT
>JAFMOD010000022.1:214067-231476 GCA_019802435.1 Corydoras maculifer
GCGGTCGTTATTACAGGTGAGTGATTATAGAGCGGTCGTTATGCCACAGGACCTTAATGGGTGGTAACTGTGAATAAGGTTCTGCCCCTGTGGTTTTTAGGCAGGGTGGAAGGAGAATCATGCGACGTTCATGACTGAACTCAGGAACCTGCGGGCCACGGGTTTGACCTCCTTCGGTCCGGCTCTGAGGACCGCCTTTGACCTGCTCAACCTCAATCGCCTCGTCTCTGGTATCGACAACTACGGCCAGGTAGCGGGGCCTTCCCTCGAACCCGCCGCGATCGTTGGAGTCACGTGAAACTCCGCTGGACTTAGAAATAATCATTGTGGCATCATTTTTGTTTTCTTTTAGGGTAGGAACCCGTTTTTTCTGGATCCCGCCGTCATCATCGCCATCACGGATGGAAGTCGACTGACAGGGACGTCCGGCGTGCAGGACGAGGTACGAGGACGCAGATTCGGAGGGTAATCGGCACGTTCGGTGCGAATCCCAAATAAACAATCGCTGTCTTTCCAGCTGCACCTACCCCTCGTCACCCCTCTCCCGGGTAGCGAGCTCACCAAGGAGCCCTTCCGCTGGGATCAGCGCCTCTTCTCCCTGGTGCTCCGTATCGCGGGCAACGCCACTCTGGAGCCTGAGCATGTGGGCGGAGTCCCGTCAGACCCCTCACCCGTCACGCCCATGTGCGAGGTGACCGGAGGTGAGACACGAGGCATGCGTCACAATATTGACCTCATGAACACCAGGGGGCCTCGTGAGCTCCAGAAGGAACTACCTTCTCTGTAATTGGTATCAAATGTATATTATACAGTATAACAGACGTTCCGTATGGCTGTTTCCAGGCCGTTCGTACAGCGTGTTCACCCAGCGCATGCTGAACCAGTGTCTAGAGTCTCTGGTGCAGAAGATCCAGAGTGGCGTGGTCATCCATTTTGAGAAGACCGGACCCGACCCTCCAGAAGGTCCGACTGGAGGAGGAGGAGGTGGCGTTATCATAATCTGTAATCAACATATTTAAATATGTTAGAATTGTTATTCTCTTACAGAAAGCTCGTCCGAGGTGAAGTCAGGCCCCCAGCCGTGGCACAGCTGTCACAAGCTGATTTACGTCCGCCCCAACCCCAAGACCGGCGTCCCCGTGGGTCACTGGCCACTCCCCGAGTCCTTCTGGCCCGATCAGAACTCCCCCACTCTGGTGACGCAGGGCATCGTGGGTCGTGGATAAATGTTGGAAGTTGTGTTGTGGATTGGTACTAAAGTGTGACCTCCCCCTCCGCAGCCCCCCCGCGTAGCTCATCCTCAGGTGCGCTTCTCCTGCGCGGAGGCGGAGCCTATGGTGGTCGACAAGGTGCCATTCGATAAATACGAGCTGGAGCCGTCGCCCCTGACGCAGTTCATCCTGGAGAGGAAGTCCCCGCACAGCTGCTGGCAGGTACACCACCAAAAAACCCCGGGGGTCACAGCACTGCACCCTGTGCACTACCTAGTGAACAAGACAGCTACTGTCTTTCCCTACACAGTATAAACAAGTCCTAAACCTATCACCCTATACACTACCTAGTGCTCATGAAGTAACCTGGTTAAATTAATGTGGATGGGCACTGTCCCTCATTTCTACCTCGTAGGTTTACGTTAGCAACAGTGCGAGGTACGGCGATCTGGGGCAGCCGTTCGGCTACCTGAAGGCGAGCACGGCGCTCAATTGCGTCAACCTTTTCGTCATGCCGTACAACTACCCCGTGGTGCTGCCCCTTCTCGGTAAGGTTGCTCAACCCGATTCCCGCCCCTGACCGGCTAAACCTAGTGCCTGAGGTCATGTCTTCTGTCTTGCGCCCTCTAGATGACTTGATTCGAGTGCACAAGTTCAAACCCGGGGTAAAATGGCGCCAGGCTTTCGAGAGCTACCTGAAGGGCATGCCCCCGTACTACATCACGGTAGGTCCTTGCTGCCTTGTTCTCATCCTTCACATTGATTTGCGACAGAGTTGGATGTTATTCTTGACCCCGTTGTTCGGGCACTAAATGGCGCATTGTAAATTTTTGAACGTGCAAAGTATCAATATAAATACATTCACTACAGTTTTCTACTTTTGTAAATAAAATTTTTCTTTCAAAATTTCTGTAAATTGTAAAATTAGAGTGCTATCTTTAAATCTCTTTGCTTGTGTAAATTTGAGAATGCGGCACCGAAAGTATGGCACCTTAATTTGGTTTTACCTGATATAATGACAGAGATTCTGATTGCAGCCTTTGAAGAAGGCGCTGAGAATGATTGGCGCGCCAAACCTCCTGGCAGAAAACATGGAGTACAGTCTGAGCTACAGCGTGGCTTCCTACCTTAAAAAGCTCAGCCAGCAGGTACCTCTGAGGGGTTTAGGCAAGAAAAGTTGTCCAGGTTGACCCCTTCAGGCAAAGTCTCAAATCAACCCCCCTGTCTCTCTCAGACAAAGGTGGAGGCGGACCGTGTTTGCGCCTCCGTGGGGAAGAAGGCGGGGCCCGAGTCTGGAATCAAACTGCGCTCGAGAGTCGCCGGCCTGTCCCTAGCTCATAGGAAAGACTTCACCCTGCTGCTGCAAAGCATTGTGGGTGATATACCTCTTGAGATCAGCCCCAAAGAGTTCCAAGGCTTCCAATTGGCGATCATCAACAAGGTAACTCGAGTCAACTCCACCCCCTGCTTACATGTGATTTGAAAATCCTTTAGACTCCTCCCCTTTCTTTTTGCTTGTGCTCAGGCACTCGCGCCGCAGAATCTCCGGAACCCCTACGACATTCCCAGAATGCACCTGCTGGATCAAGTCACCCGGATGAGGCGAAACCTTCTCAACCCGGGGTTCCGCATCCTGAGAGGCCAAGATCAAGGTAGCCTTGGTTGAACATAAGAGTCTGGAGAACATGGGTCCCTCAAGAACCAGGAGCTTCAGGGACGTTCTTCATGGTTAATGTTCCCTCACTGCTTTTTCCTCTAGACCAGCTTCACAGTGTCCCTATAGCACAGATGGGCAACTATCAGGACTTCCTGAAGCACGTCCCTCCCCCCCTGCGTGAGGCCGACCCGGACCAGCCCAAGAGATTGCACACCTTTGGGAACCCCTTCAAGCTGGACAAGAAGGTTTGTTTTTTTATTTGTTTGGTTGTTTCTAAGACTAAGGGGTTGTTTAGGGGGGGGGTCAATATTGAGTTGTGATGCTGCTCTTGGTGGGGGGGGGGGGTCAGTACTTGGTCGTGGTGTAACTTCACCCTCTGTGGGTTGCAGGCGATGATGGTGGACGAGGCGGATGAGTTCGTAACGGGTACGCAGGGCAAAGGGAAGCGTTCAGGGGAGACCAACAGCTCGCTCACTGGTGCCCCCAAAAGACGAAGGTGCATGTCACCGATACTGCGTCTAGGGAGGGCATACACCCCCCCCAGCATGACGCCACCAAGAGGTGAGGACTTGATTCGTTGCTTACTGCCCTCATGTGGGTGCGGATTCTGGGGTCTGGATACCATGTGTGACCTCACCCTCATCTCCAGATACCAACCATGTGGGTCACATGACTCCAGATCACCACCACGCAGATCGTCTCGATTCGGAGCACAGCCATGTGGGCCCCGTCGATTCGGAACAGCCCTCAGACCCCCCTCAAACTGAGCATTCCGATTCGAGCCACGCCCCGGACCATCACCTCAAACCGGACCGTGCTCCCGGTGAAAACCACGTGAGTCATATCGATTCGGAGAACCCCCCGGGACCGGTGACCTATTCACCCCCCACACATCCGAGGCACGCGGAGGACGATGAGGAGCAGGACGAGGTCATCAACGGTGAGGATGAGGAGCTGAGGAAGAGGAAGGCGGAGGAGGGGCAGAAGTTGAACATGGAGCTCCGTGTCCTCATCACCAGGGAGATCAGGAAACCCGGGCGGCGTGAGTACCCCATCTGATCTTCCAAACGATTCACTGATTCACTCACTCAGTATCAGGTGATTCACTGCTTTACACTTTACTAGAATGAACTAAATGAGCAATGATTTGCATTTTACTAAATGACTCTTTGATTCATGTGATGAACCTCTGACGTCTGTGACTGACTCCACCGCATGACCGATTCATTTACTGAGCCACTGCATCAGAGCAAGATTCATTTACTTTGGATGATTCATTAATTCAAAGATTTATTGCACTTAAGCACCGATTCACTCATTTTTATTTGATTCTTTGAATCCAGCAATGACTCTATGAACTCGAACCTTCACGGATTTGAACTCTGACCCACATAACTCACCGATTCATTCCCAAAATCAGACGATTCATAGATGCAGTGTGGTTATGGACTCTGACATTGATTTGCTGATTCAGTGATTCACTTGTTAAATGACTCGGTTCTCTCCTGCAGGTCATGAGAAGATCTTCCACCTCCTGAAGCAGATCCAGGGCAGTTTTGAGACGCGCCTCCTCTTCCTGCAGAACATCATCAGAGAAGCAGCCAGGTACGTTCCCTCACCTCCACCGTGCTTCACAGTTCCACCCTGCACCTCCACCCCAGCCCCCCCTCTCTCTGTGTGCAGGTTCAAAAAGCGGGTTCTGATCGAGCAGCTGGAGAACTTTCTGGAGGAAATTCACATCCGAGCAAATCACCTGAACGCGTTCTGACGCCGGCATGACCTCACCACACGACCTCAGGCTCCGCCCCCTCGTACCTCCTTCATCAAGCCATTTTTGCGGACTGTTGATGAAGCCCATTGGCCTCAAGGCTGTCTGTTTGAGTAACTGAGACTGCGATGGTTCCAGCAGCAGAAGGTGGACAGCTCGCAGGACATCCTGGAGTCGTCCCCTGAACTGGCTGTCCACAAGATTTTCGAAGGCGGTCACATAGATTTGAATGTGTCTTTTGCTCCGCCCACAGACCATCGCAAGGACCAAATTTTGTACAGCTGTACGGACATTAACAGAGTATTATTTAAGGGGCGTGTCTTCTGACGACCTGTTTATATTTGAATAAATTCTATTTTACTTTTGTTTAAATAAATAACTTTCTGAAAGTCGAGTCGAACTGAATCAATTCGCCAAACGAATCGATGCACCGAATCAAAAACACCAAAACCAAGGAGGTGTGATGTAGGGGGGGGTGTGGGGGGGGGTCATTCATATACCTTCAGTAATTGTGAACAAAAATAGCCTTGTAACTTGTGAGTCATTTGGACCTTGTGGAGTCATTTGAGTGAATCGGTGATTAACAGTCAGCTATAAACGAAGCTGTTTTTATTTACACGTTAATTTACAGAAACTCCTTTAAAAACTCACGGTGCCGTTCGCCTGATGCTAGTCCCTCGTTCTCGGTTCTGCTGGGTTCAGCACTCGGCCCATGAACAGAACCGAACCTACAGAACGTGATCAGAGAATCAACTTTATTAAATCAAATCAAAGAAGCTTCAAACCAAATCCCGTGGATCTAAAGCTCATCACGTCGTTATGTTTTACCTTCGAGACGTCGCAGGATGAAGAGGAACGGCCGGTCAGCTTTGAACACCGCCGCGCGGGAACGTTTCAGAAGAACCATGGCTGAAAAATACAACACAATGATTCACTGAACCTGACTCGACTCAATTCACAAAGCTCACTCCATGGAGTTAGTAACTGAATAAGAAATAACGAATCATTAGTTTGATCACATGATTCAGTAAATCAGACTCTCAGATACATCCAAACAATTTAACTCAATGAATCATTCATTGGAAAATGATTCAGAGTCATTTAATAATTCAAAACTTCATAGACTCTAAATAAGAAATGAGTTTAAAAGACGAATCCATCCATTATCTTCTGCTTTATCCTCTATTAGGGTGGGGGGGGGGGTGTTCCCCATGTCCATCCAGGGGAGAACGTTTCGGGCGCTGGGCAGATACACCCAGGACAGGACACCAATCTATCACTGAACACACACTCTATATGGGGCAATTTGGAGAACTCAATTGACCTTGATCCATGTTTTTAGACTGTGGGAGGAAACCAGAGAACCCGGAGGAATCCCACGCAGACACGGGGAGAACATGCAAACTCCAACAAGATGAGGATTCGAACCGGGAATCCCTAGTACTGAGAGGAGAACATGCTGAACCACTAAGACACCGTGCCGCCTGAAAGACGAATCATAATGTTAAACTCTCTGATTCACTCACTGAATTAATTAACAGTAAACTGATTAAAATGAACTGATTCTTTAAATCTAACGACTTGATGTATACATTTAATTGACTTTTGGGGTTCTGGGTGGTTGCTAAGGGGATGGTAAATGGTTGCTAAGGTGTTCCATGTGGTTGCAATGGGGTACTACTTTACTGAGGCATTAAATGATTCATTAATTCAAACATTATATTATGTAAATGATTCTGTAACAGGTGGCTTAGTGGTTTAGCATGTTCTCCTCTCAGCACTAGGGATTCCCAGTTCGAATCCCCATCTGGGTGGAGTGTGCATGTTCTCCCCCGTGTCTGCGTGGGTTTCCTCCGGGTTCTCCGGTTTCCTCCCACAGTCCAAAACCATGGATCAAGTCAATTGAAATCTCCAAATTGCCCCATATAGAGTGTGTGTGTGTGAGTATGTGTCCCCCCAGTGATAGATTGGCGTCCTGTCCTGGGTGTATCTGCCCAGCGCCCGACGCTGGGCAGATACAACGTTCTCCCCTGGATAGGCATGGGAAACAACCCCCCCCCCCGACCCTAATAGTGGATTAAGTGGAAGATAATGAATGAATGAATGAACACACCAAATCAAGTAAATGATTCACCGATTCACCATCCACATTACCCGAAGTCGAATGGAGTCTGAGGAATCATTTGAATCATAACCAAACGACTCTGACCTGTGGCTGCGGTGGCCGTGGTTCCTTCCTCACGCACCTCGATGGAGGCCTGATGGAGAGCCTGAGACACGTACAGACCCTCTGCATCTGAGGAGGGTTCGCGGTTATTCGGATCTCTGCTCCGATTATGATGTCATAAGTGAGCAGGCGGCCGATTGGACGAACCTGCGATGGCGCTGAAATCCGCGGCCGACGGGAGGAAGGCGTCGGTCACGCCGAGCGAGCGCAGCACGGCCTTCAAGTCCAACCGCGAGCGGATCATAAACCTGGAACACGGAACCGGAGGGATTACCCGCTGGGGGGGGTGGGGGTGAGCGGGTTCTGTAGGTCCCCTTTGGTTACCTGGGGAGGAAGATGTCCATCTTCACCCGCCGTAGTCCCGCATCCCAGGATGCAAGTGTGTGCCCGGTCACGTGGGCCTCCAGCCGCGACAGCGGCGTCTTGCGTTGGCTCGGCATCGCCACCAACAGGCCCAGCATCCGATCCGAGTACGGCAGCTCCAGGACGGAGTACCGCTCACCCGACTCCAGGTGGAACTGACCTGTGGAGAACGTTGACCTGATGCAGATATGGTTCACCCCACAGGTCCCTCCACCGTCGCCATGGCAACCAGCCGATCGTCATCAAACACTCATGTAACTCAAGATTCGACCACTAGAGGTGCTATCCCTGCTGTTCCTATGGCGCTCACTTACCGAACCGGACCTCGGAGGACTGGTGCATCATGGGAACTTTGATGGTGCCCCCGTCGACCAGGGAAAAGGGAAGGTTCTGCACATCGGTGAACAGGAACTGTTTCTGCCAGGTGCCCTGGAACTCCACCGAACTGAGGAGCGCCATGTGGGGGATGGCTGCCCACCAGGAGCCTTCCTCCTCCTCCTCCTCCTCCTCCACCCCGTCGGCTCGCCTCACCTCCCCCCCGAACTCCCCTGTTTCGAAAGAGGAGAGAGCATGTGACCGATAATGAATCAAATGTACACCCTCCAAATCAAACGATTCACTAAAATACAGGCTGTAAGGAATGAACTAAGAAAATGATTCCCTGATTCACCAATCACTGATTCACTGAAATACAGAATATAAACAATGCACTAAGGAAACGATTCACTGATTAACTGATTCACTAATTCAAAGGGTAATTAACCAGTTACCAAAGTGTTGGACCCTTGAGCCAATAATCAGACGGCTCTGCTCATGGGAACAGTTCCTGGTTGTACGGGTGCTGACCTGCCGGTTCCTGCTGGAACCCACTGTGAGTTCTGTTGGTTCCGTTAGAGTTCACGCTGTTGTTGCACCACAGCGCCGCGTGTTCCCGGAACTCAGGCCGAAGTCGGAATCCCGATCGCACGAGGAGCTCGTTGGTGAGTCGCAGCCTGACGCCACGGCTCGAGTTCTCCAGGTCGCCTCGGGTTCGAGACACGAACTCCCGAAATCCAGAACCTGAGGGGCAGATAATGGGGACCTGAGATTAGATCTGAGATTAGACCCGAGATTATACCTGAGATAAAACCTGAGATTAGACCCGAGATTATACCTGAGATTATACCTGATATTAGACCTGAGATTAGACCTGAGATTAGACCTGAGATTAGACCCGAGATTAGACCTGAGATTAGACCCGAGATAAAACCTGAGATTAGACCTGATATTAGACCCGAGATTAGAACAGAGATTAGACCTGATATTAGACCCGAGATTAGACCAGAGATTAGACCAGAGATAAAACCTGAGATAAAACCTAAGATTAGACCTGAGATAAGATTTGGGATTAGATCTGAGATTATACCCAAGATTATACCCGAGATTAGACCTAAGGTCCGACTCAGAGAACAGACTGCAGCCCGACCTAAATTCTGAGGATCTCAGGATTCACTGATTCACACTCGCTACATATGAAGAGTGAATCATAATCAAATTCCATAATTTAAAAGTGTAACTCACTACTTACAAGGAGTGGCTCTGAATCATAATAAAATGATTCACTGATTTAAAGTGTTAACCACAGTACATATAAGACATGAATTCGATTCACTGATTCAACAAGGTAATCTAAATATAAGGTGTGATTCTGAATCAGTACCAGAACTCATGTGGAGAACATGTGGGGAACATGTGGGGAACATTTGGAGAACATGTGGAGAACATGTAGAGGACATGTGGAGGACATCTGAAGAACATGTGGAGGACATGTGGAGAACATGTGAAGGATATGTGGAGGATATGTGGAGAACATGTGGAGGACATGTGGAGAACATGTGGAGAACATGTAGAGGACATGTGGAGAACATTTGAAGAACATGTGGAGGACATGTGGAGAACATGTGGAGGATATGTGGAAAACATGTAGAGGACATCTGAAGAACATGTGGAGGACATGTGGAGTATATCTGAAGAACATGTGGAGGACATGTGGAGGATATGTGGAGAACATGTGGAGAACATGTGGAGGACATCTGAAGAACATGTGGAGTACATCTGAAGAACATGTGAAGAACATGTGGAGTACATCTGAAGAACATGTGAAGGACATGTGGAGGACATGTGGAGGACATGTGGAGGACATGTGAAGGACATGTGAAGGACATGTGGAAAACATGTGAAGGTAAATAGTGTGACGTTCTGCTCACCAGTGATGTCGTATCCCAGAGTCCTTTGCAGCTGTGTCAGCGTGTTCCCTCGGGCACCGAGCTGCAGCAGAGCAAGGCTCAGCGAGACGCTCACCGGAGACACCATCAGGTTAGAACGGTTCTCCTTCACCGCCAGGGTTCTGTAGAGGGCGACGCCGAATGTCTCGTCCACCGCCGCGCCGCGGCCAACCAGCACCAAGAACAACATGAGGACGGAGAATGTGGTGGCCATCGCATCCACACTGAGGTCACCGCCAGGACAGAACAAAGAACTTCAGATGATCAACTGAAGAGAAGATCAGAAGGAACGTCAGATGTTCCGGGTTTCTAGGAGATGTCCTCTGTGTCCACCGGTTAGGACTTTCCCGGTTCTTCAAGCGTTTCAGAACATTCTAAATGAGGGATGATTAGAACAACGGGTCAGAACATCAAAGGATATCGAGGAGAACACAGCAAGCTGAAGGCCCATCAGAACATTTAGAACGTTTTTAGAACATTCTCAGTTCTCCAGCTCTGTGGTACCTCAGTTCCCGTTCCGCAGATCAGTTGGCTGCTCCTCTGGTCAGTCCGTGGTTCTCCGATTCCTCGCTCTCAGAGGTGGAGCATGCCGGCGGGTTCTCCCCCTTTAAAGCGGGAGCTGACGACGTCTGTACCACTCGCTCGGATTCCCAGCTCCAGCAGGAGACAGGCGGCGGGAGGCTGCGTGCCGGCGGCAAATCCGCCTCCCAGAGCCGCGGGACGCCAAACAGATCAACAACTGAGACTTAGAGCTGCAGCACTCGGGTTCTGCTACAGACCTCCATCAAACACCTCCATCCTGCTCTCACTGACAGGTGGAGGCCCCTGTAAGGGACACCTACAGGAACCTTAAGAACTTTAAGTTTAAGAACCATGTCCATTCCGGGGAGAATGTTTTGAGCACTGGGCAGATACACCCAGGACAGAACCCAATCTACTACTGTGCGCACACACACACACACAGTATGGGGCAATTTAGAGCAGCCAATTCACCTTGAATCCATGTTTTTGGACTGTGGGAGAAAACCGGAGAACCTGAAGGGGGGGGGGGGGGGGGGGGGGGGGGGGGGGGGGGGGGGGGGGGGGGGGGGGGGGGGGGGGGGGGGGGGGGGGGGGGGGGGGGGGGGGGGGGGGGGGGGGGGGGGGGGGGGGGGGGGGGGGGGGGGGGGGGGGGGGGGCGTGACAGTGATGTGCGAGTGGGAGGCGGAGCCAAGAGGTGGAGGAGGTAAACGATGTCACCTGCTGCGGGGACGCAGGGAGAGTGCAGGGACGGGTCGCAGCCGTGTTCGTTTGTGATTGGTTCCTGTCTTGGGTCGTCATGGCGACCCCGTTGCCGACGGTAACCTGGGAAACCACACAAAAGCAGCTGAAGGCATCACATCGAACACCCACCACCGTGCTTCACCGTCGACAGTCGAGCACCGCTGACATCACACTACAAACCTGAGACATCGACACCATGTGACCGACACCATGTGACTCACTGAATAAAGCCACACCCCTAAATCGGTGACCTCATTCTGTTCTAACGGCCGGTGTTCTTCATACTCTTCGGCACCCTCATGTTCGCGAACCGATGTTTAACTGGAGAACGCAGACCAAGTCACCCAGAGCCGACCCAACTGCCCCCCCACCCCGCCCCGACCCCCCTCCCACTCCCGACTGCCCTCGACACGTCCTGAGTTCCGGATTAGCGTGATCGGAGGGGTCAGCGCCACCAGAGCCGGTATCGCCGTGGTGAGTTGCCAGGTACGCTCTGCGGGGGATTACAGGAGGACTGAAAGCAAGGCCACATGCGGGGGAGGGGGGGCGAGGGGGGGGTTCCAGAGCTCAAAGGTCAATTTGACTTTAACTTCTCACGTGGGACGTGTTCTCGTACCCTGATACGGCTGAATGATCATGACGTGAATGCAGTAATCAGAACGTAGACAGCGTGCTAAAGAAAGCCTCTGATTTGGGACGCAGCCGGAATGCTTTATTAAGTGGACTACGTAGTGAACACAGGGGGAGATTTGGGACATGTTCGTTAAGAACGGGTCTCGAGCAGTTGTGCATCTGGAACTTTTCATAAGCCTTTTATTATGACATCACAACTCGCAACAAATGTGGTAGTTAAATTATCCACGTTTGGGAACCTGGGACTCCGTAACATCCATCCATCCATCATCTCCCGCTTCATCCTCTATTAGGGTCCCATGTCCATCCAGGAGAGAACGTTTCGGGCGCTGGGCAGATACACCCAGGACAGGGGGGCAATCTATCGCTGGGCACACACTCACTCTATATGAGGGCAATTTGGAGAATTCAATTGACTTGATCCAGCGGCACGGTGGCTTAGTGGTTTAGCACGTTCGCCTCTCAGCACTAGGGATTCCCGGTTCAAATCCCCATCTGGGTGGAGTTTCCATGTTCTCCCCGTGTCTGTGTGGGTTTCCTCCGGGTTCTCCGGTTTTCTCCCACAGTCCAAAAACATGGATCAAGTCAATTGAATTCTCCAAATTGCCCCCTATAGAGTGTGTTTGTGTGAGTGAGTGTGTGCCCAGCGATGGATTGGCGCCCTGTCCTGGGTCTATCTGCCCAGCGCCCGAGACGTTCTCCCCTGGATGGGCATGGGGAACCCCACCGCGACCCTAATAGAGGATAAGCGGGAGATAATGAATGAATGAATTAACTTGATCCATGTTTTTGGACTGTGGAAGGAAACCGGAGAACCCGGAGTAAACCCACGCAGACACAGGGAGAACATGGAAACTCCACCCAGATTGGGATTCGAACTGAGAATCCCCACCGCTGGGAGGAGAACATGCTAAACCACTAAGCCATCCAGAATCCTTTTATATCTTTATTAAATATAGACATCCAGGTCGGAACTTTCAACGACTTTTGTTTCTCCAAAAAGATGGACATTTAGGATGTAAACATCATAATGAGTCGATTATGACATCACAACATGGGTAGAATCCGTTTTCTTTGAGGAAACCACGGTGTCTTAGTGGTTTAGCATGTTCTCCTCTCAGCTCTAGGGATTCCTGGTTCGAATCCCCATCTGGGTGGAGTTTCCATGTTCTCCCCGTGTCCACATGGGTTTCCTCCGGGTTCTTCGGTTTTCTCCCACAGTCTAAAAACATCGATCAAGTCAAATGAGTTCTACAAATTGCCCCATATAGAGTGTGTGTGTGTGAGTGTGTGTCCAGTGATGGATTGGTGTCCTGTCCTGGGTCTATCTGCCCAGCGCCCGAGACGTTCTCCCCTGGATGGACATGGGGAACCCCCGCCCCCCGCGACCCTAATAGAGGATAAGGTGGAAGCTAATGGATGGATGGGTTCCTTTGGGTTTGTTTTAACTTTTTTTCCCATAATGCATCTGATTGTTTACTTTCTAGAATTTTAATAGAAACATTAGAACTTCAGGAGGTTCTGTGGTTGTTCTGTGCCCACCTGTCCTCCTGCTGGTTCTCCTCCTTTGGGTTTAAGAGTCTCCTCATGGACTCCTCCCTGACTTCATCCTCGGACTCCTCAAAGTTCCTGAGAAGACAAATGAGGAACCTTTGAGGCCTTTAGGAACCCCGAAGTGTTCTGGATGTACTGAGGGACTACACAGTGCTAAAGGGACAGGAACCAAAAGAGTTCCATTAATTCAGAACACAGGTGACCTGATACGTTCCCTGAAAGGGTTCTACTCTTTTGGGGGTCCTTACGTGTCGTCGTCGTCCGATCGGGGTTCCAGACGTTCCTCATCCACCTCCACGTCCGAGTCGGCGTTTTTACTCCCCCTGTCGTCGTCGGTCTTTTCCGCACATGACGTCTCCGCACCTGGAAACGCGGAACATGAGGAACATGTGGTACGTCCTTATGATGGAGCAACATCGTCCTTATGATGGAGCAACATTAACAGAGCTGCGATGGGGTCGCAGGTACGAAGTGGTCAGGAACTTGATTTCCACTGTGGGTTCTACTTTGGGTTTACTCTAGAACGTTTTTTTTTTTTATCATTTTTTTCGGATCTCGTACCCAGAGTAGAACATGTGAGGTGTGCCTCGGACAGCGCTCTGAGTAACGTTTCAGGTGGTCGCTCTGTCCATTGCTTTCGTGCATCTGAACTCGGCGTCCCGTCCGGCGGAGCAGCTTCTTCTACGACAAATAAAAAAGAATCGTTTTAATTAAAAACACCAAACTCTGAAGTGAGGACCCGCCTCCACGCTCTGATGATGTCACTGAAGCATCAGATTCGGATCTGCATATTTGAACAGCCTGTGAGTAGCATGCAATTTCAGATCCCACCAGAGAGGGCGCCATAAATCTTAAAAATAGATTTTCCATCCATTATCTTCCGCTTTATCCTCTATTAGGGTGGAGGAGGGTTTGTTCTCCATGCCCATCTAGAAGAGAACTTTTTGGGCGCTGAGCAGATACACCCAGGACAGAGGGGCAATCTATCACTGGACACACACTCCCATTCTATATGGGGCAATTTGGAGAATTTAATTGACTTGATCCATGTTTTTGGACTGTGGGAGGAAACCGGAGAACCCGGAGGAAACCCACGCAGACACGGGGAGAACATGCAAACTCCACCCAGATTGGGATTCGAACCGGGAATCTCCAGCGCTGAGAGGAAAACATGCCAAATCACTAAAGCCTACTACTATGTGGTACATACGGTTTCTTAAAGTGTGTCTGTGTGAGTAAGTGTGTGCCCAGTGATAGATTGCCCCCCTGTCCTGGGTGTATCTGCCCATCACCCGGAACGTTCTCCTCTGGATGAGATTGCCCCCCCCCCCCCCGCGACCCTAATAGAGGATAAAGCTGGTAATGGATGGATGGACCGTATTGTTAAATCCATGATGCCGTACCGTACTGAGAGGAAGCCGTGGAGCATCCGGATGACACCTCCATGTGAGACAGCATGTCCAGTAAGGTCAGCGGAGCGTCCTGCGTCCACACCCTTCTCTTCACCACGGTGTCTCCTCCTCCTGATCCCCTCATTTCCTCCACTTTCTCCTCAGACGTGTCCTCATCTGCGTCTACACCCGACAATTTGAGCTCCTGTCCAAATTTCAGGGTTCGATTCAGAGGATCGTCCTGATGGAGAGGACATTATTAGGCGTGGCATCCCACAAGGCTCGGCTCTGGGTCCACTGTCGCTTTCATTGTAGATGATGTTTCACCTCCTCCTCCTCCTCGCTCCCCTGCATTCCCTCGTCCTGCAGCCGGATCTCGAACTTGACTCCCTTCTGGATGAAAGAGAATCTCAGAAATGTTCTGACGCAGAACCTTCACGTGGAACAGTGAGGTGGCGCTGTGGATACCTTGTCGTTGTGTTTTCTCTGCAGCTCCCGTCTCTCCTTTAAATTCTGCACCAGTACCTGCCGCAGGGCCATGTGGAGGTCCGAGGGCTGCGACAATGAGGCACAAATATTAGGAACCATATGCCAGGGGTTCTCCAGAGTTCTCCACGGGACCCACATGTTCTCATGTCATTAAGTCGCCATCAACTTTTATAGAACACGAACCAATTTTTATTTTTTAAACTTATTAATTTTTTTATAAGTTGTCCCACCAGTTGAGAATCGCTGCTATATACCATACACTCTGAAGTTCTCGCCTTGTTTACCTCCGGAGCTCCTCTCGGTGAACCTGGAGGTTTCGGTTCAGGTGGTTCCTCCATGGGCAAATCTGGTTCTAGCTGGACCTGCAAAGATGTCCACAATGTCCATGACCTCCATCATTACCGCCTCTGGATAAGCCTCATCTAGCACCCACGTTCCTAAGCACTGTTCTTCTGACTGCCCCCCTGTGTTGAGCCTTTCAGACGCTTCACCCAAACTCCCAAACCACCCTGCCCCTTATTGGACTCCTCTTTCCAGCCTCCTGGTTCCAACACCATTCAGTCACCTTGGTCTCCCTTAAGCAGGACCAGGGTTCTCATTGAGGAGGCATGGAGGCCAGTCTCATCGGAGGTTACCTCAGGGGTGTTGGGCTACCAATCTAAAGGTTGGGAGTTCGATTCCCAAATCCAGCAAGATGTCAATGCGGACCCTTGCTCCAAAGTTGCCTTAATCTGGGGGTGTTGCTTTAGGGCTGACCCTGCACTCGGACCCCCCCCCTCCATCTGCTTCAAATGTCTCCCCCAGGACCAACCAAACAATCCCCTCAAACCAAACCCCTCCTCAACCAATCACAGTCAGAACAGTCAGGTTTACTCTTTATTGAGGAACCCTTAGTTGTTTTTGATTAGCGTTCTGTAAACCTCGGTACCGCCGTCAGCCCCCGGGACTCACCTCAGCGTCGCTTCGCAGCTTCCTGGCTCTGATCTCGTGGTGATAGTGCTGCCTGATCTGTTGCAGCTGCCTCAGATACTCCTGCGGTACAGAAATGCTCAGATTGCCATCTTTACGATCAGGTTGCCCCCTCGATAAACAAGACCGACAGACCTGTTGCTCCTGTAATTTGCCCCGGGGGGCGGGTGGAGGCGCTGTGTCTCTGTCCTCGGGGAACTTGTAGCGTTCGCCGTCCGCCGTGTTGGGCCTCAGACCCTGAAGTTAAACAAGTCACATGGGTTGAAATGTTTTAAACTGGAGGCCAGCTAGAGGGACCCATGTGCTTGCAGTCGGCATTCCAATTCAAAGGTCAAGCCTTTGTGCAAACCGCTAGAATTCCTTCACCAGTCTGTCTTTGAACCCTGATCTGGGTGGTTTGTACGTTCTCCCCGTGTCCGCGTGGGATTCCTTCGGGTTCTCCGGATTCCTCCCACAGTCCAGAAACATGGATTAAAGGTAAATGGACTGCTCTAAATTGCCCCTATATCGTGAGTGAGTGTGTTTTGTTCTACACGCCCTCGTGTTCTTACCATCTGTTTCTCAGCTCGGAGTTTGTACTGCTGCGCCTCCTGCCTCCTGCGCAGGTACTCCTCCCTCGCCGCAGCCACACTGGAGACGAATCAGAGACGAAGTGGAGACGAATCAGAGACGAGGTGGAGACGAATCAGAGACGAGGTGACGATTCACTTGTTAGCACCAACGCGGGTTCCGTTCGGTACTCACAGCTGAAACGGCTCCAGACTGGGGGGTCCCTCCGGAGCTGTCTGTCGGGCCACGCGAGGGGACGGGTGCTGCGTGGGCGCCGCCGGGCCGGGGTTCCACCTGCGGTTCTGCACGCGAAGGTTCAGCGCGACCCCGGACTCAGCGGGCATGCCCAGTCCAGCCTTTCTTCTTTCTTGTGTTCTCTTAGAAAAAAAAAAGGTTCTGAGTGAGTTTGGACTTTGTCGTGGTTATCGGCGCCGGCTGAACCACTTACAGAGAGTGTTATAAACTGTTCTAAACCAAGCCGGGGGTTGGTCAGACAGACGGTGAGCCGGGTTCTGAACGCGTTCTCAACCACAACGAGATGAGATACAATCGGACAACAGCACCGTGTGACCACTAGAGGTGCTGTAGTGATCGAGAAGTTCATTAAAACAATTTAATTAAACAACTCGGAAACCATAAGATGAAAATAGTTTAAAATAAAAGCACTCAACACTCATTTAGATTTGAATTTAATTCAAAATGTGAAGACTAAACGACGCAGCAGAACTACAGATCACAAGACGTGACAAGAAAAGACCAAAGAACCACGACAGGGAGAGCTCTGTTCTGTTCTGTCCTACAGAGTAAAGAGAGTAAAGCAGTATGTATACTTTATTTCGGGGGCTGGACGGCTGTCCTCTGCTCCATCCTCTATCTGGTTTTGGATGAATCTTTTTCCCAGGATTCAGTGCTGCTCCTGGTTTTTGTTGGACTTCATGATGTAAAATATTTAGAGTTAGAAATCAATCCACAGTAAAGTGAACAGAGTAACAATGCAAGCTTTACTGTGCTGGGTTTGAAACTGTGCTGTGTTTGAGACTGTGTTGGGTGGCTGTGTGTCGGTTGCTGACT
>JAFMOD010000022.1:234848-264221 GCA_019802435.1 Corydoras maculifer
GGTTGCCGACTGTGCTGGGTGGCTGTGGGTTGGGTACCTATCTGTGCTAGAACCTCGTCACCATGCAAAACCGTATGACTGAACTCGTCCTCCATTACCTACAACACACACAGCTTTATGTAACATCACGGTTACAGAAGGTCATGTGATTTCCTGTGTTTCAGCGTGTTACCTGTGGCTCCAGGTGTTTGGTGATATGTTTGTACAGCAGCGGCCGCTTCAGCAGGGAGTTGACCGAGGGCCGGTCCAGAGGACTGACCTTAAAGAGGTGCGCCAGCGTCTGCCTGAGGTCTGCGCTGTAGCGCTGCGACACCGGGGTGTAGCGCCCCCTGCAGATCTTCATTACCAACTGCTTCAGACTGCTGCCTTCAAACTGTTAACATCCAACGAGACGAGGACGAGACGATCAGCGGGGGAAGACCGGGATGAACATGTGCACGAGACACCGAGAGACAGTCCGGTGCTGGGCGCGTTCCACCTTTAGAACGCGGATGTTTGCGTTTGGAGGTGTGGAACGGGGGACTCACCGGATGTTGGAGGGTGCAGAGCTCATACAGGACGCAACCCAGAGACCAGATATCGCTGAAGGACAGAAAGACAGAACCAATCAGCTTCTGGGGGTCTCCACCAGAGAGGACCAGGAGTCGGAGGTCCCTACGTTTTGTTGTTATACGGTCTGTTCTCACAGATCTCGGGGGAAATGTAGTACGGCGTCCCAATACAGGTCCTTGCCAGCTCCATGGTGCTGTCCATGGAAAAAAAGAGCTTGTGAGGACCGGCAACCTGTCCGTTCAGAGCAGGTTTGGATTTACGTCTATTTCACGGCAGGGATAGGCCACGAGCAAAAGTAGCAATCGGTCCTAACGAAAGACTTCGAAGGACAAGGAGTCTAAAGTGAACTTTGCTCACTTGTTCAACAATCTTGCGATTCCGAAGTCTCCGAGCTTGACTCTGGCGCCTCCTTGTGTGAGAAAGATGTTCTGCAGTGGCAAACAACACAAACAACAACAAACTGAAGGGATATAATTTGCTTTAACACAGCGACTCCATTCTAAACGACTCATTTAAGCGATTCATTTAAGGGGCTTTCCTTAAGTCTAGTCTAGCAGCTCAAGCTTAAGCTATGTTAAGCCCAATCTACCTTATAAAACCAAATTATTACTTTGAATGGATTCATCTGATTAATCGGCCACTTTATTAGATACAAAGTAAATCCACTGACACACACAGATGTTATTTGGGTGGAGGATCATTCTCATGTATATGGGGTGGAGGCAGCACCCCTCACGGCGCGTGGTCCGGGTTCTTACCTGTGCTTTGATGTCTCTGTGCAGAACTTTGCGATCGTGAATGTGTTTCAGACCCAAACAGATCTGAACGAACCAGCTCATTATCTGCACAGAGCACACAGGGTTAACGAACGCAGCCTCGTACCGACCGACAGGAGGCAAAAAGTCAAAGGTCTGTGTGTGTGTGTGTGTGTGTGTGTGTGTGTGTGTGTACTTGTTCTTCGGTGAACGGTTGTCCTCGCTGCAGTTTGATTCTCTTCATCAGGTCGCCTCCATCACAGTACTCCATCAGTATGTAGAGATGATTCCTCTCTGACACACACACACACACACACACACTGACCTCACTGATCCTGACCTCACGGATCCTGACCTCACGGATCCTGACCTCACTGGTCCTGACCCCACTGATCCTGACCTCACTGGTCCTGACCCCACTGATCCTGACCTCACTGATCCTGACCTCACTGAACATGGGTTGGAGTTAAAATCACTCAGGATCATTCCGGTCTGATTAAACTGTGATGGCGGTGTGAACTCGGACCGACCTTGGAACGACCTGAAGAAGGCGACGATGTTGGGATGCTGCATTTTGGAGAGCAACGCCGCCTCCTTCTGGGACGCATCCTTCTCTCGAGGGGACATCTGCAGAGGAGAAAGTTTATGGACACATGGCAGATCAACAGGGAACCCCTCCACACAAAAAGGTTCCCAGAGGAACGCATCAGAACCTGGGGATTAATACAGGACGGGGTCTGATGAGACGTAACCCTGTTCTGGGTTTGGGGGGGAACCTGCTTCTCACCTGGTTTAAGCTGATCTGCTTTAAAACACGGGTTCTCGTGGGGTCACCCCGCTCTCTCACCAGGAGGGCTTTTCCATAAGCACCCTCTCCAATCTGCTTCACAACATCAAAGTCCTCCATCGTCCTGGAGATAAATATAATAATAATAATAATAATAATATAATATAATATAATATAATATAATGTAATGTAATGTAATGTAATGTAATATAATGTAATATAATGTAATATAATATAATATAATATAATATAATACTAAAAAAAAATAATCCGTCCATCCATTATCTTCTGCTTTATCCTAGGGCGGGGAGGGGGTTGATGTTACCCATGCCCATCCCAGGGGAGAACGTTTCGGGCGCTGGGCAGATACACCCAGGACAGGCCGCCAATCTATCAATCTATCGCTGGGCACACACTCACTTACAGACACACACTATATGGGGCAATTTGGACAATTCAATTGACCTTGATCCATGTTTTTGGACTGTGGGAGGAAACCGGAGAACCCGGAGGAAACCCACGCGGGCACGGGGAGAACATGGAAACTCCACCCAGATGGGGATTCGAACCGGGAATCCCTAGAGCTGAGAGGAGAACATGCTAAACCACTAAGACACCGTGCCGCCCTATAACAATAACAACAACAATAATAATAATAATAATAATAATAATGATACCAAACAAAGGTCTACAAACAAAAATATATACTTATTTAAATAATAAACGACTCCCGAACTTTTTAGTCAGCGAAACCTCGTCGCCATAGCAACTATTAAACACAGCGCTACCCTGAGGTAAAAAGCATCAGATTACAGAATACATTCGGCTCTTTACTCACCGCTTATCACGCAAAAAACTTAGTTTTCCCTCCGAAATAAAACAAAAACCACAAAAACTGACAGAAATCCAACTTTAAAGAATTATAAACACAAACGCAGCTCCGCGACACCGGCTGTGTCGGGAATCAGTTGTTCGTTTGAGTCGACCCCTTATTTAGAAGCCGATTCCGGTCCGTGTTACACGGTGAAGTGTTTAAAACACGATCTTAATCAACGATATTAAATCTAAATTATTGCCGCGGAGGTTCGTGACGCTTTAATTTACACACAAACACAAAAACAACTAACAAAAAAACTATGCAAAGAGTCAGTGTGACAAGAATCGGTTCAGCGACAGATTCAATACAGATGTAACTCATTTAAAGGAATCGTTTAACTGATTCGAATCATTTCTTGTAGTGAATCCACACGGAGTCATAATTTCGACTCCATGCAAACTTGACAGAAAAAAGAGCCGTTTAAACGAATCGAATCACTGTTGGGCTCGAGAAGTTCAAACCCACGTCAGTCGTAAGAAGCTTTTAAATGCTTTTTTTTGACGGACTGAGTGCTTTCAGGATGAGAGTAAAGTTCACTGGGTTCTAATTATGATTAAAATGAAGATTAAAATGTTAAACTTAACGTGAATTATAAGAACATTTTGAACTCACTCAAAAGAATTGTTTGAAGAATTCGACTCCCTACAGTAAATGGAAAAAATAGCGTTGAAAGAGTCGATTCGCAAGAGCTTAAATGGATTCACGGCAGGGCATTGTGGGACTTGTAGTTGTAATAATCATAGCAGTAAAGGCCGCGTAGTCAATCATCCATCCATTATCTTCCGCTTTATGCTCTATTAGGGTCGCGGGGGTTTCCCCATGCCCATCCAGGGGAGACCGTTTCGGGCGCTGGGCAGATACACCCAGGACAGGGGCAATCTATCGCTGGGCACACAGTCACTGACAAACACGCTCTATATGGGGCAATTTGGAGAACTCAAATTGACTTGATCCATGTTTTTGGACTGTGGGAGGAAACCGGAGATCCCGGAGGAAACCCACGCGGACACGGAGAGAACATGGAAACTCCACCCAGATGGGGATTCGAACCAGGAATCCCCAGCACTGAGAGGAGAACATGCTAAACCACTAAGCCAGCCTGGATAGTCAATCAGATCTTGTGAATGAACTGATGTTTTAAATATAAATTGACACTTCAGTGAAGCGGCTCAAATTAACTTCATAAAACTGACCACAGAGATAATTATAACGAAGCAGAAACCACCGGAAGTCTCTCTTGATACTCGGAGGTGGACGCGTCACCGTGTTGTCCACCACCGTCCCTTATCGTAGCTCCACTTGTGGTTCCGATGACTGAAGTGTAAATTCCAGACCCGCTTAAAGAAGCTGAGTTCTAAGTCTTTCATCTTCAGGTTCCTCTCTGAACTTCCTTCTGACTGAAACTCAGAGGTTTAATTTTAATTTTAATGTCATTATAAACACGAAGAAACGTGAAGGAAGCTCAACTACAGTGAACCAAAGAATTATAAACGTGGAGTACATACACACACTATAGAGGGGCAATTTAGAGCAGCCAATTCACCTTGAATCCATGTTTTTACTCATTCAATCATTATCTTCCACTTTATCCTACATTAGGGTCGCGGTGGGGAGTTCTCCATGCCCATCCAGGGGAGAACGTTTCGGGCGCTGGGCAGATACACCCAGGACAGGACGCCAATCCATCACTGGGCACACACTCACTCACACAGACCCACTCTAAATGGGGCAATTTAGAGAATTCAATTGACCTTAATCCATGTTTTTAGACTGTAGGAGGAAACCAGAGAACCTGGAGGAAACCCACATGGACTGGTGGAGAACATACAAACATACAAACTCCACCATCCCCCCCCAACCTCCCCGGCTCGACGTCTTCTTCGCGCGTCCTCCTGAAGATGCTCGACGGGGTTTGGTTTAGGACTCACCTGCAACCAAAAAGGGCCTTCCCCAAACTGTTGCCTCATATATGCAGCCAAACAAACGTCCAAAAATGCCCCTGGTGGTAGATTTGTGTGAAACAGCAGGAACAGACAGGAGGAGGGTTTTCGGTCGATTTTATTTTTACAGAAAGGTTATATACAAATCATACGAAGGAAAGGTTCACTCGAAGCCAGACGTTCTAACAATTTATAAACACAAGGAAGTTCATATATCAACATCATTTCATAACCAAAGGTCGTAGAAGATCATCCTCCTCACCCCCCCCCCCCCAATCGGGGCTCCAAAAGAGGCCTTGATCGGCCAATCACAGAAGACAACTCTTTGATCCGCACTTACAAAAGTCCCAGGTTCTGGTTCCAACCTATAATGAGACATGATGTGAAACACAAGAACAGACAAATGCTATGCACTTGGTTAGACCCCCCCCCCCCGCGAAAAAAACCCTATAAAGATCTTTTTTTAGACCGTGGACGAGAAGAACAAAAAAAAAACAGAAGTTCCTTCGAGACACATCATCTGCAGCCCAATAAAGGAACCGAAAGTGAAAGACGACACTGGCGCCGTCGCACCCACGCCCGCCCCCGCCGGCTCTCGCACCCCTTACAGCTCGCAGATCATGGTCTCCACCGCGAACTGGCTCTCGAAATGGAGAATCTTGCGGCAGTTCAAGGCTTCCCGCTTCTGCAGGCCTGTGGAACAGCAGAACACGGCGGGTTAGCGTGGCCGACTCTCTGACGTCCGCATACTTTCGGTCATATAAAGTTCTGTTCTGCGGTTCCTACCCAGGATGGTGTCGCGGCGGACCAGGCTGAAGGTCTCTTTATCGTGGCACAGTTTGTTGATGTACTTGCCGAACGGCTTCAGGTCGTCCAGCTTCTCCGTCACCATCATCTGCTCGCGCACCAGGTACGTCTGGGGCAGGTACACGCCCTTCTGCAACCACACCCCATCAACAACCAATCAACAACAAGCACCACCATGTGGCTGTCTTTAGGAGTGCCCTTATCAAGTACTAGCTATAACTAAACAAAGGAACCATAAACCCATCTCACAATCCTGAGAGTGGAGCAGAAAGTGGGCGTGTACCTGTATTTTGATTAGCAGGTCCACGAAGTTCTGCGGGGGCATGACCACGGAGGTGTTGAGCGGGATGACGTAGCACTTATCCAGACTCTTATCGAGATATGCGGTCTGATTCTGAGAACGTAGAACATTCACACAAAGAAGGGAGGGGTGTTTAGGATTGAGGATCAGTCGAGGGGTCGTTCCTCCGATGCGGGTCCTTACCAATCTGAAGTCATGAACAATCTCCGCGGGGTCGCTGTTGCCGAAGTCGGGTACCGGCACGTCGATGAGCTCCACCTCCTCGTCCTGCAGCACCTGCACGATCTCGTCGATGCTCCGCAGCAGGACGCTCTGGATCGCCATGTCGTCCTCCTCCTGGATCTTGTAGTCGTCCTCGCGGTACTTCATCCCGCAAATGTACACCTGCCCCTCCTGCGGCGGCCACACAGCACCCGAACACGTAAGCGGTCATCGGGAACTTCATTCATTCATTCATTATCTCCCGCTTATCCTCTATTAGGGTTGCGGTGGGGTTCCCCATGCCCATCCAGGGGAGAACATCTCGGGCGCTGGGCAGATACACCCAGGACAGGGCGCCAATCCATCGCTGGGCACACACTCACTCACACAGACACACTCTAAACAGGGCAATTTTGAGAACTCAATTAACTTGATCCATGTTTTTGGACTGTGGGAGGAAAACGGAGAACCCGGAGGAAACCCACGCAGACACGGGGAGAACATGGAAACTCCACCCAGATGGGGATTCGAACCGGGAATCCCTAGCACTGAGAGGCGAACGTGCTAACCACTAAGCCACCGTGCCGCCGTCATCGGGAACTTCACTTACAAAAAGAGTTCAGATTCTGCTTGCGGCATACCACAAGCTTCAGCATTAGGACCCTTGCCTTTGTCAACTATTGTGGTCTGTGAGTCATCTAGAACCGGATACATCGCTCAGAGTCGTCATAGAGGGCTACAGTTTCATGTGCGTATCATTTATAAATAGCAATTATTAATTTTAATTATATAATATTATGTTAATATTGTGCACAGAGAAGGGGAATCACAGCGATTGCAGAATCGAAGCCACACTGAAAACATACCATTATCTACAAAAAAAACACGAATCAGCTTCTGCAGGCAACAAGCTCACCTCCCGCACGTAGTACCTGAACAGGTAAGCTCCGCCCACAACCACACCTGACAGCATGAGGGCCAGTCCCAGGTAGAAGCACCAGCACCATGCCCTTGACGGCTGGCCCATGACCTGCGCTGCCTCCGGGTCCTGGAAACAAGAATCACTCACATTTTAACTGATTCATAAAGTCAATCCTTTTTCAATTCATAAGTCAATTCATTTTCAGATTCACAGTGAATTCCCGACATTTGCGATTCAAAGATTCAAGCAGCCCTTACAGACTCAGCAGATTTAACATGATTCACACAGAGAGTCAATTTCTTGATTGTAATCGAGTGATTCATTGAAACTTAACGACTCAATGATTTGGTTTTAGATTCATATGGTGGCTTGCTGTCTCTTAATTGTAAAAATGATTCACAAATTCAATTATTAATGTTCAACAGATTTATGTCAATAAACAAATGATTCTGATTCAAACCAACATGTTGCATAATCCTACGTCCTAAACGATTCACATATTTAAACAGTGATTCACTGATTCGTCAGCAGTACTGAACTTAGGAACACGAGTCAGGACATATTGCTGATGATGAAACACAGAGTGTCAAATGAATCAGTGAATCTTGTTTATAAGTAATTGATTCACTTCACTATGAATCGAGCTTGTTGACTAATAACGATTCATTAAGTCAGTGAAGTGACTCCGATGGTTTATTGGGTCTCTGGTCCAGGTTAAGGCGTGATGGAGACATGGTGAAGGTTCTCGGGGCGTGTCTGTACTAACAGAGAGCAACGTGTTGGAACACAACCCTCCCATTACCCAGAACCCACCTCTCCATTCCCTCTGATGAGTAACAGGGTGGAGATCTTTAAACCTCCAGCACACCGTCTGCTCCAGCACTATCACTTCAGAGCCGTATAATCAGTGAATCATTTACAAAACCCAAATGATTCAGAGAATCAGTGATGGAATTATCTTAAAAACTCAGCATTTGAATCAGGGAACCAGATATTGATTCATTTACTAATATTCAGTTTGGTCTGAATCAATAACAATTCAATGTTTACTTAAATATGATTCAGAAAGCTGATGTTATGTTATTTTTGCTTGCGTGTAACTTTTAACACGAAAGTATAATTCAAAAGATCTTTTATATGATTCAGTGAATCATTTAATCACACAAAGGATTCAGAATATTTGTAATTTGAAACACGGGCTCGTGTTGAAATCAGTGAAACTGAATCTTTAAAATTTGACTCAATCAATATCGAGTTATTCAAAATAAATTACTGATTCACTAAATCATACACACAACTGATTCAGTAGGTAGCACTGAACTTATTTCAAGAAAATCCTGACTTGAGTCTTTGAAAGGTGGGTTAGTAAGTTGGTATGTTCTCCCTGTGCCTGTATGGGTGCATGAGAAACTGCACTAAATGTATTAATCAATTAAAGTCTCTGGATTCACTCTCCATATTCAATCAGTAAATCTATATGATTCACTGACTCCAAAGAATAACAATGATTCAATGATAAAGATACTGATTTACTGAACCTCACATCAGAATGATTCTTCATATCATCGGAATCAGGGTTCAAATCGAGGAATGACGAGTCACTGACACGTTCTGATTCACTGAATCCTATTAATTACTGAAATGATTTACTGTGTTATTTGCAAAGACTGACTGACTCACTGATAGAGATACTGATTCTACTGAACCAGTTCAGATGAACAAGTGATTGGATTTACTGAATCTAATCTAGTTTTGAATGATTCACTGATTCTTCCTTGTGATTCCATGATTTCAGTTTTTATTTGCTGAATCATGTTGTAACTGAACCTGTCACCACTGTAAACATTCATGAATGCTGCTGAATCACAGGAATTGATTGACAGTTGAGTGATTCAGTAAACCTATTTTAATCTAAATGATTCACATCGGTCTGCGGTGTGCATTTTTTTTGCTGTCTGCAATCCAACAGTGTGTGTGTGTGTGTGTGTGTGTGTGTGTGTGTGTGTGTGTGTGTGTGCGGTGCCCAAACAGGTTTATTTTTCGAGACTCTGATGTTTGGTAGATAAGTGACGCCTGTTTTGAACTGATAGGACTGCATGACGGAAGATTCGCAATTTAGCATCGTCCACAAAGCGATTCTGTGAATCATCAGCGTCATCGACAATCCTTTATTCACTAAACTCTATTCATTCAATTCATTCAGTGGCTGATTCATTTCTAAACGACTCACTGATTTACAACTGAACAAATACTTGATTTAAAACTGATTCACGGAATCATAAGAATAAAACGGTTTACTGTTTTAAAGAATGATTCACTGAACAGTATTTCATGAGTCTCTGAATCCTGATTTCAAAATGATTCACTGGTTTGAATATCGATTCATTGATAAACACTGATTCACTGCAAGAAATGGCCGGTTCACTTGCCTAAATTCTGATTCACTATATCTAATATATTTACTAATTGACTCACTGAATCACAGCAATTAAATCGTTTTGGTAATTCAGAGGGCGGCACGGTGGCTTAGTGGTTTGAGCATGTTCTCCTCTCAGTGCTGGGGATTCCAGGTTCAAATCCCAATCTGGGTGGAGTTTGCATATTCTCCCCGTGTCCGCGTGGGTTTCCTCCGGGTTCTCCGGTTTACTCCCACAATCCAAAAAACATGGATCAAGGTCAATTGAATTGTCCAAATTGCCCCATATAGAATGGGAGTGTGTGTTCAGTGATAGATTTCCCCTCTGTCCTGGGTGTATTTGCCCAGCGCCCGAAAAGTTCTCCCCTGGATGGGCATAGCTCCCTAATAGAGGATAAAGCGGAAGATAATGGATGAATGGAGATCACAATTCAGAAACTTAATCACTAAAGTGTTTGTTTTCAGTTCAAAGTCCAAAGTCTGATTCACTGTATAATAATCAACTGATTGATTAAGATAATGACTCAATGAACACTGCATCAAAGTGATTCTTTAAAGTTGTTTTAAGAGTCGGTGGGAGTTGATTCGTTGAATCCTGATTTAATACCAGCATGTCAGATTTTGAATCAGTGAGTTGTTTAAACACCTAACGAAACGATTCAGGATATTAGTGTTTAATCCGAGGAATCGTTTAGCCATACGATTCAGCCGGCCGGTGTTAAACTCAGTGAATCGTTTGGTATTGAGGTCGGAGGAAGTTTTCGACTTTAGTGAAACGTTAAGCACTTAAAAAAAACTTACTAGATTAAATTACAAAGTCTTTTTTTTATAAATAAGATTCATCGTGTCTCCCTGTGATCTGCGTTTGATTCGGTTACTGATCCCGCGTGACGCAGTAAATAAATAATTGAAACGGAATTGCGAGGTGATAAAGACAACAATGCATTAAGGTGATTATGTAAGTTGGAACTGTTTTCGAAATGCGTGATAACGTGACAATAAGTAACATGTTGGAATAAAACAATAGAGCGGCATTCAGGAAACCAGGGCGCCTGCAGTTGTTTTTAACCCGAGTCAGTTGTTTCCTCAAACAGCGTCCTCAACCACCCCATGCTCCCTTTTACTGCACCCTATACCCGCTTTGTATTACAACGCTGACGAAGTGCACTAGAAAAGCGAACTCAACGCTGTTTGGAATACGGCCGCATCGAAGGGCTTAATCTTAAGCGAAAGCAACCGTGGCACTTAAAAAAAAATCACAAGTCTGTCCTTTAAACTGCTCAGAACTCGACGACGTGGATGAAACGAGTTCATAACTTACAACAATAACGGCGTTCGAGGAGAGAGAGAGTTATAAAAGCGAGTCGTTACCTTTTCCGGAATGAGCGTCTCGGTGTCCTTTTTCACATCTTTCTGGGCCAGCGCCGTGTTAAAGCTGACCTTCACCATGACTGAAGAGCTTCGGCTGCCAACAAACACGGAGAAAAGTTTTTACAGCGTTCAGCGCGGAACACAGAACCCGGTTCCTCCTGCGACTCCGCGAGCAGACTGTGACGCAGGAACGCGCACTCGCTTCACCGACCACAGGGGGCGCTCGCTCGCTCCACCGTCGTGGGGCGACAAAGGGATTGCGCATGCGTAGATCCGGTGCTCGCCTCGTCCTCATCGCTCGATTCCGAAATCGCTCACAAGCATGAAAGAAAACACAGACTCTTTGAGAATAACCCATCCATCCATCATCATCCGCTTTATCCTCTGTTAGGGTCGCGGGGGGGGGAGGGGTTGCCCATGCTTCTGGCGCTGGGCAGATGCACCCAGGACAGGACACCAATCCATCACTGGACACACACTCACTCACACAGACACACTCTATTTGGGGCAATTTGGAAAATTCAATTGACCTTGATGCATGTTTTTGGACTGTGGGAGAAAACCGGAGAACCCGGAGGAAACCCACGAGGACACGGGGAGAACATGCAAGCTCCATCCAGATGGGCATTCAAACCGGGAATCTCTAGCCCTGAGAGGAGAACATGCTAAAGACTAAGCCACCGTGCCAGCCCTTTGAGAATAATAATCTAAAATAAAGACGAAAAAGAACTGATTACATAATAAAAGTCCACAGGCACAACATGAGTCTATGGTTCTAAATGTTAAAGTCCATGAGTCGGGTCACCGTTTCAGCAGAACATTCATTCATTCATTCATTATCTCCCGCTTTATCCTCTATTAGGGTCGCGGTGGGGTTCCCCATGCACACCCAGGGGAGAACGTCTCGGGCGCTGGGCAGATAGACCGAGCACAGGGCGCCACTCCATCGCTGGGCACACACTCACTCACACAGACACATCACAGTAGAACATCAGGTTTTTATTAGAGTTCAAGTTCAAGTTATTTATACATATAGCACTTTTTACAACAGAACATCGTCACAAAGCAGCTTTACAGAATGAAAAGCCTTTAAACCCCCACAGAGCAAGCCGAAGCGACAGTGGCAAGAAAAAAACTGCCTGTTATTATGTTGTTATTTAAGGAAGAAACCTTTGGGAGGACCAAGACTCAGTGGGGGACTCGTCCTCCTTGAGCGGCCGGGCAGCAACAACAGTGTAGGACAGAAGTGTACAGATATTAAACAAATGGACAAAACTCTAACAACTGGAAAACTGTGAGTCCATTAGGGGGCGTCCTGCAGGACCGCCAGTCCAATTAATATCCAGGTTCCATCCAGTATTCACCGGTATTAGACACAGAACATCACATAGAACTCCCGGATGCATCCCCCTAGCCGCAAAGCATACTGGGAAAACCTGCAGGAACCTTTAGTATCGGATGGAGCCCACAAAACAGCCGACGCCACTGATGTCACGGCTGGACAAACTTTCATTTTATAATACAGCAATAAGGTACGACGTGGTCGGTGCAGTATTGCGGTGGTTAGGGTGTTGGGCTATGATTCTGAAGGTTGTGGGTTCAAATCCCAGGTGGGTCCGTGAGCGAGACCCTTAAACCTCATTGCTCCAGGGGGCGCTGTGGTCAACCCTGTGCTCACTTTGTAAGTCGCTTTGGTTAAAAGCATCTGCAAAATGAGCAAATGTAACGTATTGTAAATGTATGTATTATTGTCAGCGATGGATTGGCGCCCTGTCCTGGGTCTATCTGCCCAGCGCCTGAGACGTTCTCCCCTGGATGGGGAGAACCCCATGGGGAACCCCACCGCGACCCTAATAGAGGAAAAGTGGGAGATAATGAATGAATGAATGAATGAATGTATTATTGTGAATAAAAGATGTGTTAGAGGTGTTATTAGCACCCTCTGCTGGACAAGAGCGAGGAGTGCAAGTTAAATAAGATATTAAATATAATAATGGCTGTTGGACTCTTGGGTGAGTGTGAGATGGTGTGTGTTTGTGGTGGATTCAGATGAGTCTGAGTTCCACTGTGAGTTGGACGGATGGCGCTTCCTCTTCTTCAGGTGGTGTTATGATTCAGGAGTTGAATAATCTGATGCCGCGTTACAGATGTGAATGTCCCTGCAGCCGCTGCTGGTTCAGTTTCCGTCTCGGAGCCGTGGGTGTAGATGGTTTCGGGGTTCAGATCAGATCTGATATCTGCGTAATAAAAGTTTGTTGTTGTTGATTTCAGGTTCCATCAGTTTCCACACACTCTCAGCAGACACTCATTTTAATAAAGGATTATCTTCTCTTGTCTTATTTCAGTTCGCCTCCTTGTTTCTCTGCTTATTGTCTCTTTTATTATTTTTATTTATTTATTACTTTTATTAATTTAGGTGAATTTCCCCATTGTGGGACAGATGGGGGCAGACAAAGGGTGGTGGGAACACTAACACCCCACCACCACGTCAGAGAATCATCCACCACCTTAATAAATACTTGCTCTGTCCATGGTCCTGATCATTGGAGGACAGAGTAAAGGGGACTAACGGAGTATATAAAGAAACAGGATGGACTACAGAATGGAACTGTAGAACTACAAAACCCATCTGTATGATGGAGCTGATAGAGCGTAGACTCATGGAGGATGGAGGTGTCTCTAATAAAGTGGCCGCTCAGAGTAAATATTTAGTGCACCCTTCCTTCCCCACCCCACACACATCGTAAACTCACTAGTCTTTATTATGAAGAGGGACCGAAGCAGAGCACGGTTCTAAGAACCATAAGAGGAGGAACCTTCTTCTCTTAGTGTTTTTTCAGAACCGAGAACCTTCAACGTTCTCAGAACACTGTGTACTCTTCTTTGTTCTTCCAGCAGGTGAAACAAAAGTCCTGCAGGTGTAGGACGTGTTGAAAGGTCAGTGATAAAGGTTCCAGAACATCATCTCAGACATGAGAACCCGGCTGCGGGTGGAGTTCAGGCAGAATGTCAGAATAACATACTGGGTTCCACATCCACACAGTGAGCGTGAGTGAGTGTGTGAGTGTGTGGAGGGGGGGTACTTAAGGGAACCTTTCCAGTGGATTGGCCCTTTTCGAGGCAGAACTCACACAGAACCCCCTCATGAGACCCGAGGCGCTGATCAGACGCTTCGCTGCCGTTGCAGTGAAGTGAGAAATTCATGGAGAAGTGATGGAGTTCCTCTCCCCCGTTCTCTAAAACCCTGCGGTGGAACCGCCCTGCTAATGAGATCTCTGTCTTCAGAACAAATTACAATGGCTTAATTCTTTACACCCTCACCCCCCCCCATTCACCCCCTCATTCACGGGGGGGGGGGGGGGGGGGGGGGGGGGGGGGGGGGGGGGGGGGGGGGGGGGGGGGGGGGGGGGGGGGGGGGGGGGGGGGGGGGGGGGGGGGGGGGGGGGGGTCCACATCTGTCTGAGATACTGTACTGCAGGTGGACAGGTGTGGACCACATCTGGACAATAAAGATTATCTGGTCCACATCTGTCTGAGATACTGTACTGCAGGTGGACAGGTGTGGACCACATCTGGTTACTAAAGATCATCTGGTCCACATCTGTCTGAGATACTGTACGGTAGGTGGACAGGTGTGAACCACATCTGAACAATAAAGATTATCTGGTCCACATCTGTCTGAGATACTTTACTGCAGGTTCTCCTTATACGAGAACATTCATATGGTCCACGTGTCCCAAAACTATCAGAACCTTTGGTACTCTAACAGCAGTGTTTGGTACTAATCAAACCATTTGCCATCAAACTTGCATTCGGGCCCAAAACTGGAACCATTTGTACTATTTTAGAACCTTCATGTTAGGTTCATTAGTGACTCTGTTTGGTACCGAACCACAACCTTTAGAACAGAACAGAACAGAACACCATATCCTTTAGTACAGTCTTTGCTAGATACGTTTAGGAACTATGTTTGGTACTATACCGTAGCCTTTAACACTTATATTGAGTATTTAATTTGGAAACTGGAACCTCTGGTTCATGTACTGGACTCATTTTCGGTACTTATCCAAACCATTTGCCCCATAGGCATTTGGTCCTAAAAGTGGAATCATTGGTACTATTTTAGATCCGTCAGGTTCGGTTCATTAACGACTTTATTGGCTACTAACCCACAACCTTTAGAACTAAACTTTATTTTGAGTTGAGTCCTTTGGGTTCAAAACCTGGACGGTTTGGTTTAAGAACTTTAGCACCCACTAGTGTAACTGGAACCTTTTGCCAGAGCACTGGAGCGTTGGATATTCCAAATGGAACCTTCGCTAATCTAATAACCCTTGTTTTGTACTAAACCAAAGCATTTGGCATGAATCTGTAGCATGTGAATGCTGGTACCGGAACCTTTGGCACTGCACCAGTTCCTTGGTTCCAAGAAGAACCAATGTGTTGATTGTTGACATAAACTGGAGAAGTTGGGTACTTCCAAAAAAGGAACGTTTGGTACTAAAGCAAGAACTAAGACATTCAAATTAAGAACTTTGGCATCAAAATATGCAGCTTTGATTGTGAACAGTTCCTTTAAAACCACAGCCGGTGCTTCTGGTTGTCCCACAAGCATATTAAGTACAAACCCAAAGACCCCGAACCTCTTTGCTGTGGTTCCATGTTCTTTTTAGTAGAACACTTGGTTCCTTCATCACAGTATGAGATACTGGAACTGGAACCTTTGAGTCTGATACAGGAACCCTTGGTTGGCTCGTCTTTTATCGCCTCGCTTTGCAGATTGCCATATAAAGCCATCAAGATTGACGTTCCTGTTTTCAGCCGCCTGTCACTTCCTTCCTCTCTCATTTGAATAGGTTCTCTTGGTTCTCTCGGCAGCTCAGCACTCGTGTGAAGCAGACAGCGTGAGAGAGAGAACACGCGAGAGGAAGAACCAGAGAGAGACGCCGATCCTCAAGCTTACCTTTCTCAGGTAGGGACACTGCCTGCATCTGACCGGGGGGTCGATCGCGTGGAGTCAGGGGTCGGTGGAGACCTTTGGGGTTCTCTGCAGGTTCTTTGCCATTCGTCGGTGGATGTTGCCTGGTCCCTCGTCCCTTAAGGCCGGGGGCCTGGTTAGGGTTTTGGGAGAACCCCAGGGTTTATTGGCTGGAACCATTTGTTGGTAACTTGGCAGCGGGGCTCTTGCCGACGGGTCACGGCCTTTCCAAACCTGCACGTTCCGAAACTGCCAAAGCTGCAGCATAGTCGAGCGGTGCAGAGTGGAACAGGAAGCTGTGGTTAGGCTGCGCTCTCCACATGCATCTGCTGGTTGCAGGGCCCCTGGTTCTCACAAGAACGTTGACTGCACCTTATTTCTAGCCAGGTTCTATAGCAGAATCTAGAGACTTGACCGCCCCCGTCATTCCCCCGGTGCTTAATAATCACTGTCCCGTACCTGTATCTATACGCTCTGAGGCTTTTTAGAACTGGGTTCTTCAGCTTCCAGCAAACCCAAGAGCAGGAACCATGTGCCTTCAGCAGGAGCCCCTCCTCATCTGAAGCATTGGCTTCCACAACGATCCGTTTGCTTCCACACCCCAACCGCCATTCAGTCCGAGCTTCAGAAACTCCACTCTTAAAAGGTGTACTAGAAATATAGAACATGGTACTGTGTAGCCTTTAGCTTGAGAACTGGAACCATTGACACAGTACCACATACCAACACTTTGGTCTTTAGTACACATTTAGAACCTTTGATTTTGAAGTGGGACCGTTTTGTACTGTATTCAGGTCTTTCTTTGGAAAGTGGGGGTGGTACTGTACTTGGGCCTGAAAAAAAAATTTGGTACCTGAAAATAGTACCTGACCTGACCAAAACCAATGGGTTTGGTATGACGTTACATTTTGGAACTGTACCCTAGAGGAACGTTAAGAATTCATTTTGCAGAGGTCCAAAGGCTTTACTAATACAAGTAGACCCTTGGTTCTGGAACTGGAACCTTGGATTTTAAAGTGGGACCTTGTTGTACTGTATTTAAGCCTTTTGGAACTGTAGTAAAAAATTGGTTGTGGAAACAACAGTACCTGAACCAAATCTTAGTACCAACGGAAACTAATGGGTCTAGTATTTTGTGAGATTATGGAACTGTACCCTACCAGAACATATAGAAGTCCAAAGTCTTTAGTTAATACCAATGGACCCTTGGTTCTGGAACTGGAACCTTTGACATAGTACCACATCCTAGAAATTGTGTATTTAGTGCGCCATCAAGTACCTTGGATTTTAAAGTGGGACCGTGTGGTACTGTATTTTAGAACTCTGGAGCTGTGGTTCTTTACTTGGGGCTGAAAAAATGGTTCTGAGGAAAATAGTAACTGTACTAATTCTTGGTACCAATGTTTTGGAACTGTACCCGTCAGGAACATTCAGTTTTAGAACGTACATTTAGAGATCTGTACCAAAGTCTTCAGAGGCTTTAGTACTGCGATGAGTACCATTTGTTCAGGAACTGGAACCTGCATGAAGACTTTCTACAAGATTTTGGAGTTCGTCAGTCCTCCACATCAAACGCACCACAGGATGTTGATCATTGTTTCCTTCCTCAAAGCCTCTATGCCCCGCCCACTGATGTCATCACGAGCTTTGATCTGTTGTTGATTCCAGCTTTGAAAGACCTTTCGGTTCCCAACCGATTTAAATATTGACATCTAACTACATGTTGTTAATGCAGACCCTCCGTCTTTAGTACAGCACCAGAACCCCACCCCTGCACCGGGTTCTAGACGACCGTGTTAACTGATAGGACCAATGATTAGCTACTGTTCTAACACCAAACCACCAGCTTCCTCCTGGATTTGAAGTACAAATGCTTTAGTACGCCACTGGTGCATTACAGTTTTAGAACCGGATCAGGTGTATTAGTACACATTGTTCTAGATCCGGGCGGCACGGTGGCTTAGTGGTTTAGCACGTTCTCCTCTCTGTTATCCCCGTGTCCACGTGGGTTTCCTCCTGGTTCTCTGTTTTCCTCCCACAGTCCAAAAAAATGGATCAAGTCAATTGAATTCTCCAAATTGCCCCATATAGAGTGTGTCTGTGTGTGAGTGTGTGCCCAGTGATGGATTGGTGCCCTGTCCTGTCTGCCCAGCGCCCAAAACGATTTCCCCTGGATGGGCATGGGGAACCCCCCCCCCTGCGGCCCTTATAGAGGATAAAGCCTTTCTGTTTCAGTGGTACTACAACAGCGCCCCTTGCAGTCTGTAGTGATTTGGGTCTTTAAAACAGTTCCAAGAACTTTTAAAACTAAATCAACTGCTTTTCCTTCACACGTTGTTTTGTTTCTTTCGTACTAAAGCTGTAGTAGAGGCCATTGGTTCTAAACCAGGTGCATTTCTCTCTGTACTAGAGTCTTTAATAATAAAACTATAGATTATTACAGTTAAAATCTTTGGTACTATACACTTCAATCAGTATATAAGCTCTTAGTACTGTACTGTATACATTTGGTATTAGTACTGAAACCTTTAGAACTAGAACAGCAGTCTTTAGTACATTTAAGCCACTGGTACTGTTCCGGGGCCTTTTATCAAACGAGAACTGTACTAGCGTCCTGAAGTGTCATTGTTGTGTTTTGATGCCTCTACTGATACACTGGAACCAAAGCCTTTAGTAGTGTGTACTAGGGGACTAGATTGTTAGCTCTGTACTATACTTGTCCCATCAAGACTCACAAAGTTCCTTATCAGGTATGTCATTATTAATGCCTCATGGTTGCCCCATCAGTGCCTTCCATGCTGGAACTAAAGCGAGTGCTACTAAGGACTTTAATATCCAACCCGGTATCACCCGGATCTCCATTGTGTCTCACTGAGTAACCTGTCCACAGATCTGGAACTGTATTCGGTTCTGTCCTGGAGTGGATGTTCACACAGCTTGCATGCCAGGCTCATGTGGTGTTCCAGTTTATTGCAGTTATTCAAATAGTCCTTGATAACTGTATATTTCTGGCAGCAGAGAACTGGAGACAGAGGAAGTCCATTTGCATGGACACAAAAGGACAGCAACATCTGTGGGACAATAAGTTCAGAACCTGTTTTTCACGTCAAACTCCAGAACAAAAGCGGTCCTAGGTGTGAACCTAGTGCTCCTGTATGGGGTTGTCCAGTGTGAGACGATACACAGACAACTTTCCCTAAACAAGGAATCAGTTCGTTTAATATGATCAATACGTTCTGTCATATGTACCCCCCTCCCCCCCAGCCATACACCTGGCTGCTGCAGTCATGTGACCAGCGCACAGTCATATACGTTCAGGTGGTATTTCATTCAAATCGTCAAACTTTGGCAAACAAAAGGTTTGATACCTGCTGAACCGATCTAAAATAAAAACAGGAACCTTAAGAGCTGGAACAGGAACCATTGGTACCGCAGGGGACCAGCACAGTGAAGGAGCATTTCTACAGGCTGCTGCTTACTTAAGACCTTTCCTAATTTATCTCTGCAAACCAAAGAAGGAGAACTTACGCTTTCGGTTCTGCTAAGCAAGAACATTCGAGAACCTTCCTTAAATGGAGATCAAGTTTCTTTAACGGAATCAGTACATTTTTGGGAACTAGATTCTTCGCTTGATCACGTGACCGACATCAGACATGAACCAGAAAGAAGCAGATTAATTGAAATGAATTAATTAATTGTACAGATGGATTTTGTAGTTCTACAGATGCATTCTGTAGTCCATCTGTTCCTCTCCGTACTCTGTTAGTTCCCTTTGGTATGTTCTCTGATGATCGGGACCCCCCCACAGAGCAGGTGTCATTAGGGTGGTGGATGATGCTCAGTACTGCAGTGACACTGACGTGGTGGTGGTGCAGGTGTGTGAGTGTGTGTTGTGCCGCTCTGTTACACACCTCCATCTGACTGCTCCACCTTTACACAAACTGTTATAATAATAATAATAATAATAATAATAATAATAATAATAATAATAACAAGAACAACAACAATAATAATAATAATGATAATAATAACAATGATAATAATGATAATAATAATAATAATAATAATAATAATAATGATAATAATACTATTATTTATAATAATCCTTTCATTATCATTCATTATCTTCCGCTTTATCCTCTATTAGGGTTGCGGGGGGGGGGGGGTTCCCCATGCCCATCCAGGCGAGAACGTCTCGGGTGCTGGGCAGGTACACCCAGGACAGGACACCAATCTATCACTGGACACACACTCACTCACACAGACACACTCTATATGGGGCAATATGGGGAACTCAATTGACTTGATCCATGTTTTTGGACTGTGGGAGGAAACCGGAGAACCCGGAGGAAACCCACGAGGACATGGGGAGAACATGGAAACTCCACCCAGATGGAGATTCAAACCGGTAATCCCTAGTGCTGATAAGAGAACATGCTAAACCACTAAGCCACCGTGCCGCCCTTAATAATAATAACAAGAACAACAACAATAATAATAATAATAATAATAATAATAATAATAATAATAATAATAATAATAATACATAACGCCTTTTAAGGCGTTTATCTCCCTGCAGCTTCCACCTTTCCACAGGATTTTTGGGGCTGACTCACAGTCTGCATTTCAGTTCATCCAGTTCCTTCATGTTGGATGGGGTTGAGATCGGGGTTCTATATGAGCCAATCAAGTTCCTCCACTTTCACTTCCAAACTCACCCAAAGAAACGGGCCTTCCCCAAACTTTTCCCACAGAGTTGGAACCCGCCAAATCTAAAGGCGTTTAGAACCAAAAGTTTAAGGTCCAGAATGTCACGTTCTTTCTTTAAAACCTGCATTACGACATCCCAGTTTCAGCTTTGAACCGGAGTTCTAATTCATCCCACGTTCTAGAAGGTTAAAGTCACACTGAGGCGCAGACAGGGGCCTTCCCGAAATCAACCGAGTCCCAGGAGTCAGTGCGACTGCAGCACTCCACCAAACCTCCAGCAGGACCACGGGTTCAGGGTTTGATTATAAGAACGAATATTTTTAATGATGTCACGTGTGGAGGGGGTGACTGCAATTAATAGTTCAAACAGGAAGGTTACCTCACACGCACATGCTCACGACAAACTAACCTCAACGCCAACCTCAGTCAGTGATGTCACAAAGCGAAGGCCGTCGCTGATATTTAGACATATATGGACTTCAGACTAAATATAACCCTGAGCTCACATGCAATGTGCCCTCATTGGTCGTATTGGCAGGAAATTGACAACAAGTCGGAGTCCCGAGTCAGCATTTGCTCATCACTGCCCAGTGCTACAGAGAACCTGTTGGGGGCGGCGGCTAAAAAAACGGGAAAATTCACTTATATCGTCTTCTCAATCCCAAAGTTTTAACCGTAAGGTTCTCAAAGCAGAAAGGAAAACACTCCCAGACTTCGTCTCTTCACTTTCGGTTTATATGGGGGGGGATAAGGTCACGTTCTGCTTGTTAGAACCTTCTCATGCAGAACTCCGCTGGCATGACGGCGTTCTTCTTTACCTTCTAGGTTTTATAAAGTAAGCGTTGGCACACCACTTGATGATGAAATCTTGGTCAGCGACTTCCTCCACCTGTTAGGGAATGTTGCCGGACGAGCCGAGCGATGAGGCCGGTATCTGTTGGGCCGGCACTTTGTGTGGGTCAGTCACACCTTCATGGACCTTGGAACAGGAAAGGGCTTCCCCCAAACTGTGCCACATAAATTTGGAGGCATTCAGTAATCCCAAGTGTGTGAGTGGGCGCTTGCTGGGCCACAGGGCAGAGTACTTTTGTCCTTAAAAATATTAAATTACGATACGCACTGAACGACGAAAGCGTTTGGTTTGTTCAACTTTCTTGTTCTTCTTCCCAGCAACCATGGCGAGTACAGCGATATCCCCTGAAGAGATGGAGGAGCTGAGGGAGGCCTTCAGCAAAGTGGGTGAGTGAACAACCTCCTTAGCTTCCCGGGGTCTTCTGAAGCTCTCGGGTGTTGGGGAGGGTATTAAGATCATTGTGAACCAAAAACAGTAAGAAGGATTGTTTATAAATAAAGAGCCCTGGAGATCTTCTGGGAAGTGGACGCCTCAGCAGGTTGATTCTGAAGTGGTTGCTCTTTGACCTTTTCCTCAGACCTGGACAACAACGGCTACATCGTCACCGATGAGCTGACCGAACTGTTCAAGGTGGCCAATCTTCCTCTGCCGGGGTACAGAGTTCGTGAAATCGTCCAGGAACTCAGCCAGAAGATGGACCAAGACCAGGATGGCAAGATAACGTTCGAGGAGTTTGCGAAGGTCAGTGTTATAAGCCGTCTATACGTACGCTTTACTTCAACCTCAGTTATGATGCAGCAGCCCTTAGGCCTTGAGGGTGAGGGCCTTGCTTACAAGCCCACAGAGGTAAATTTGGTAGACACAATGTTTGAACCCCCAACCTTCAGATTGCCAGTCCAAAATCCTAAGCACTGAGCTACTATGAAACTCATTGGTCGGGGTTGGACCAGCAAATGGACAAGCAATCTTCAAACCCTGAAGTCTTAAGAGGAAAACCCTCAACCTCAACAGTTCAGTTGTGGGATATAAGCCAGGGATTAAAATGTATACTTCTTTATATATTTGAGTATACGAGAAACTCAACTCCACTTGTTTTGTGGTTCTCACAAGCCTAGGCTTTATAATCCTGCTTCTGAGTTTAGTTAAATAACTGCAATTAGCATCTGCACTTAAACGATCTTTCCTTAATTCTCTTACGTTTTAAGAAAAATTCGGGAGAATGTATATGTTAAAGAGCGGCACGGTGGCTTAGTGGTTTGGCATGTTCTCCTCTCAGTGCTAGGGGTTCCCGGTTCCAATCCCAATCTAGGTGGGGTTTCCATGTTCTCCCCGTGTCCGCGTGGGTTTCCTCCGGGTTCTCCGGTTTCCTCCCACAGTCCAAAAACATGGATCAAGGTCAACTGAGTTCTCCAAATTGCCCCATAAAGAGTGGGTGTGTGTGAGTGAGTCTGTAGCAATGGATCGGCGTCCTGTCATGGGTCTATCTGCCCAGCGCTCGAAACGTTCTCCCCTGGATGGGCATGGGGAACCCCCCGCAACCCTAAAAGAGGATGAAGCAGAAGATAATGGATGGATGTTAATGTTAAAGAAAGTCATTCCGCTCATGCTCATTAGAAACGGGCTGAAGATTTAAGGATATTGAATGTTGTTCAGCGATGGATTGGCGCCCTGTCCTAAGTCTATCTGCCCAGCGCCCGAGACGTTCTCCCCTGGATGGGCATGGGGAACCCCACCGCGACCCTAATAGAGGATAAAGCAGGAGATAATGAATGAATGAATGAATGAATGTTGTTCAGCAGTTATGTTAAAGTTCTAATACGTAAGAATGTTAGAGCTAGTGGGGGGGTGTTCACAGCGTTTTTGTTTTCCTGGTTCTAGGTGTTCCATGAGCTGAAGAGCTCAGAAGTGGCGAAAACGTTCCGCAAAGCCATCAACAAGAAAGAGGGCATCTGCGCCGTGGCCGGAACGTCGGAACAATCCGGAACCCAGCACTCGTATGCAGGTCTGATGCAATGTTAATGCTAATTTATGCGTCAGGGTGTGTGTGTGTGTGTGTGTGTGTGTGTGCTAAAATGTGTTTGTGCGTTTGTGTAGAGGAAGAGAAGGTCGCTTTTGTCAACTGGATTAATAAGGCGTTGGAGAAAGACCCCGACTGTAAACATGTCCTCCCCATGGACCCCAGCACCAACGATCTGTTCAGCGCCATGGGAGACGGCATCGTTCTCTGGTACTGACTCACAGATTTACAAAAAGATGACCTTTTGTTTTAATTCTATACAAAATATTTATAAAGACTCTTAATTATCAGACAGGCACCTTAAATGAGATGTAATAAAGCAACAGGGCATAAGAGGGCGACATTATTCTGAATAAACCCCATAAAGAGGTGTTATTAGTAAATTATTATTATTATTATTATTATTATTATTAATTGTTATTATTAATAAAACACTTACAAACACACTATAATAAATAATTATTAAAGTTAATAATCTGATCTTTAGTGCTGTAATTTAATCATGCTTTTAAAGTGAAAGCTGATTGCTGAGTAACAGGATTCCAGTTTCTCTAAAAATCAAACTCTGCCATCTAGTAGCCAAATTACAGAACGCAGTTTATAAAAAAAGTTTAAGAAAATAATGTATTGTATATCACTCATTAATACAAATGTGAAGCAAATTGTCAAACCGCTCAGCCAATCAGATTTAATACCATTAATTAATATTAATGATTTTATTGTTATTGTTACAGTAAGATGATCAACCTGTCTGTTCCCGACACCATCGACGAAAGAACCATCAATAAAAAGAAACTTACACCATTTACCATCCAGGTAACTAAAGCTGTTCTAGATACGCTGCTGTGGAACCCAATTAACACTTAACACTTAGTGACTCGTTAGAAACTCATTAGAACTCACATGAATTGTGATATTTCCTTTCACCTAAACTCATTCTGACTCATGACGTGTTGAGCGTTGACGTGTTGAGGACTCCCTTTGGTTCCGTTGGTTGATTAAAGTTCCTGGTGCCCTGTTGTTGTGCAGGAGAACTTAAATCTGGCTCTGAACTCAGCCTCGGCGATTGGTTGCCATGTGGTGAACATTGGCGCCGTGGACCTGAAGGAGGGCAGGCCTCACCTGGTCCTCGGTCTCCTGTGGCAGGTCATCAAGATCGGTCTGCTGGCGGACATCGAGATCAGCAGGAATGAAGGTACCGACACCTACAATCACCAGGGTTCCACCAAGAACAAACTCCTGAGCATAAGGCATATACAATACGTTACTATACAGTGTCATATAGACATGTGTGTGTGTGTGTGTGTGTGTGTGTGTGTGTAGCTCTGATCGCTCTGCTGAGGGATGGTGAGAGTCTGGAGGATCTCATTAAGCTTTCACCTGAAGAACTTCTCCTGCGATGGGCCAATTATCACCTGGAGGAAGCAGGCTGCCCCAAAATCAACAACTTTAGCTCGGATATCAAAGTACACACACACACACACACACACACACACACACACACACCTAATTAGTGCACTGGGGACGTGTTCCTAATCATACAGTCAGTCAGTTCAAGGCTCTTGACTCTAAACAATGGCCTAGTGGGCATGTCCCAAATCAGACACTGTATTCACTCTACAGGCTCACTTGAAATCTGTGGCATGTCCCGAATTGTGCACCTCATTCACTCATTTCATTCTGGACATGTCCTAAATCGGACACCCTATTCCCCGTAAAGGCTCACTCTTCACAACAGCATAGTGGATATGTCCTAAATTCCTATTCTGCTCTATATTCACTTTAGAAGCTGAAGGGCGTAGTGGTTATGTCCCAAATCACACACTCTACTCACTATACAGGTTCAAAATAGTGGACATGTCCTAAATCAAAGTGGAAATTAGAAAGGTTCCTTGTTAGTACTTTGTGTCCACAAAATAAAGCTTGAGCACTTTGGACCTGTCCTAAATCACACACCCTAATTCTCCACACTTTTAATAATATAATCACTAAGTAGTGCGCAACATCATGACTGTTCTCTTATTTGTGATTAAAGGTGCTTTTGTTTTCTGGATTTAGGATTCCAAAGCCTATTACAACATCCTGAACCAGGTGGCGCCCAAGGGAGACGACGAGGGCATTCCTCCAATCGCAATCGACTTGTCTGGACTGAGGGTACAATAACAGAACACACTGTCACCTGCAAAGTAATCAAATGTTTGGAGGGCAGCAGGTCTGTCTGTGAATAAATACCCCCGATGGGCGTGGCCGTCACCAACGTCATGTCTGTTGCAGGAATCGATCCTGAAGACTCCGGTGATTTGCTGTTAATGGATGTTTGTTGTCCTCCGCAGGAAAAGGACGACCTGAAGAGGGCAGAGTGCATGCTGGAGCAGGCCGACCGTCTCGGCTGCCGCCAGTTCGTCACTGCAAACGATGTTGTGCGTGGAAACCCCAAGCTGAACTTGGCCTATGTTGCCAATCTTTTTAACAAATACCCCGCTCTTAAGAAGCCAGAGAACCAGGACATCGACTGGAGCTCCATCGAGGGTAAGACGCTGTCCAGAGCTCTACCTCGTCAGAATGTAGATGAAGGTCAGGGTCAGCCGGGATACAGCACACCTGGAGCAATTAGAGTTAGGGGCCTTGTTTAAGGGCCCGTGTTGGCACCTCGTATTTGAGGACAATCGCTCCACAGTGGTATTTAAGGGTCACAACACCCTCAACAGATCAGTGGACCTTTCTCCAAAGTGACTTGACAATGTAGAGGCACAATACAACAGGTACAGTTTATGGTCACACAAGGGTAACTTGGTAGTCCTTGGTCTAGTACCCTAAGCACGGAGTCAGAGCTTTGCACTTAAATAGCTTAAGGGCCCCCAAAGCACACTGACTCTGTGCTTAGGGTACTAGTTTAAGGACTACCAAGTTACCCTTGTATGAGCCTGTCCCAGCATTATCTTGGGGCTTGGGGCAGGTCCACTTTGGGGCTTGGACCTTTTCTTAAAAAGTCCTTATATCATCGTAATCTTGCTTTTTACCTCTGGAAACCCCACTCGAGACCTTGTAGACTTTGAAGACCATAGTGATTGAAGAAATGACTTGTGTCCTCTTGGCAGGTGAGACCAGGGAGGAACGGACCTTCCGCAACTGGATGAACTCACTGGGCGTGAATCCCCGTGTCAACCACCTCTACGTGTAAGAAACGCCACTTTCCATTCGTATGTTCCCTCACAATACTGGACGGAGGTGGGAATTAACTCTGTGCTTGTGATTCAGGGACCTGTCCGACGCCCTCGTCATCTTCCAACTCTATGAGAAAATCAAAGTGCCAGTGGACTGGGATCGGGTCAACAAGCCTCCGTATTCCAAACTGGGCAGTAACATGAAGAAGGTAGGGCGAGCTGGGTGTGTGAGGTGCACGACACAGATGAAGGTCTTAACATGACCCTTTAGGGCCCTAATGAGCATTAAATTAAACCAAATAAAGAATCAGACCTTAACCCAGCTGAGAATCTAGAACATGATGTTTAAAGAATGTAAGAACAACCTGCTTAAAACTTGCTGCCAACTTTCAGACAACTTGGAGAACCCTCACGGACTAACCTTACGTGTTGTTACCCTGGGTGGTATGTACTGCCAAATCTATACTACAAGTGTTAATGTGTTGCCTGGCAGCTGGAGAACTGTAACTACGCAGTGGAACTCGGGAAGAAGGAGGCTAAGTTCTCTCTGGTGGGCATCGCCGGTCAGGACCTGAACGAGGGCAACCGCACCCTCACCCTGGCACTGCTGTGGCAACTCATGAGAAGGTAAACCAGGGACGATTTAACTATAGGGTTCTAACGATGCTGGTTTTGAAAGTTCTTGAGTTCTAACGAAGCATAATTTTGAAGATATGTGGGTTCTAATGGAATCCGTTGGTGGCTTGTCTTCATGCCTGGGTTCTAATGGCGCGTGGGTTCCTTAGGTACACACTGAACATCCTGGAGGACCTGGGAGATGGACAGAAGGTCAACGATGACACCATCGTCAGCTGGGTGAACGATACGCTCACACAGGCCGGAAAAAGCACAATCACAGGATTCAAGGTACTGCAAATGATTCAGAATCGTTTTAATGATTCAGTTCTCCAGTCAGTGATTCGGCACATGAACCTCAGATCACATCGTTCAGATCACACTCTTTTATTTGGCGATTTAAGGGTCCATACTTTTGGAATGTTCTTGGAACTAATTGACTCGCTCACATGCTAGACCCCTCCCCCTTTTGAATCATCATGTGACAGAACGTTGACTGAACTCAGTTTTAGGAAGTAACGGCAGATAAACAGGATGCAGTTTGAGGAACAGGAGAAATCTGAAAGTAGTGAAAGAGTTCTAACATGGTTCCTCGCGTCCTACAGGATGGAAACATCAGCAACAGTATGCCAGTGCTGGACCTGATCGACGCCATCCAGCCGGGTTCCATCCGCTACGACCTGGTTAAAACCGAAGACCTCACCGACGAAGAGAAGCTCAACAACGCAAAGTAAGTCCATTGGACCGTGTTGGTCTCGTACCATCGAGTACCTCACGACATCGACTCGGAGTGTTTCCCCAAATGAAACGTGCCATTTTAGCACAGATAGTTCTTCACCAGTAGGGGTCAGGTTCTACTTTCCAAGGCCCTTGTTGAGTTGTTTGGGCATATGGCTCTGTTGATGTCGTTCCTCTTCGCTTTTAGGTTCTCCAACCCATTCATTTAGATTAGAATCTGGTTTCTGAAGCATCTCGCATCTATGACATGTAGCTCATAGGGGTCCAAGCATGAGGCGAACATGACCTAGCAACTGGATCGATGAGAACCATTTTGAAATTTTTAATTCCAGATGTTGTAAATGAGCAGACTTATGGATCCCACCAAGAATCCCATGATCCCACTCTTGGACTGGTTCCATCCCAAATGGCCAGTCCTCATTAAGGGGATCTGGCTTGTTGGTATTACACTTAGGTTCCCTCTTTTTTTGTTTTTCTTTAATTGCTAGAAATTTAGGGACCTTCAGATCTCCTAGTTTTGGAACAGTTGAAACTAAATACAGGCCAGGCACCGTTTGAGGAACTCAACCCTTGACGTTTGTGTTCCAGGTACGCCATTTCGATGGCGAGGAAGATCGGGGCTCGCGTCTACGCCCTCCCTGAAGACCTGGTGGAGGTGAAGCCCAAGATGGTGATGACGGTGTTCGCTTGCCTGATGGCCAGAGGATTCAAACGAGTTTAGTGTTGAGCGCCAGCCGCAACGTCAATCCAATCTTTACCTGTCTGGCCCTGAAGGCCGCCGAGTGGAGGAATGAGGAAACAGACCTGGCGTCTAGTTCTATGTTCTACGTTCCTTTGTCACTGAGCTTAGCATTTGTCCTGCGTCGTCACGGAAAGAGTCGGAAAGAGTCGACTCTTTTTACAGAAATCACAAATAAAATGGCTCATAGTTTTCTACTCAGTGTTTGTGACTCATTTCAATCACACAAGAAAAAGGTTCTTCACAAGAACAGCTCATCACGAGGGCGCCATCTCTGGTTGAGAACGGCATAACTTCAAAGAACAACGTTAAATTAAATAAACATTTTTTGCAAGTGGGGGCGGCACGGTAGCTTGGTGGTTAGCATGTTCTCCTCTCGGTGCTAGGGATTCCCGATTTAAATTCCAATCTGGGTGGAGTTTGCATGTTCCTCCGGGTTCTCCGGGTTCCTCCCACAGTCCAAAAACATGGATCAAGGTCAATTGAATTCTCCAAATTGCCCCATATAGTGTGTGTGTGTGTGTGTATGTGTCCAGTGATAGATTGCCCTCTCCTGGGTATATCTGGCCAGCGCCCAAAATGGGCATGGGGACATGAGGAAATGGGCACGGGGGGGGGGGGGGGGCCCCC
>JAFMOD010000022.1:268580-305730 GCA_019802435.1 Corydoras maculifer
ACCCTAATAGAGGATAAAGCAAAAGATAATGAATGAATGAATGAACTGAAGCTGACCGGCGAGCGCCAGCTGCAAACCGCTGATGTCCACGGTCTGCGGCGCCGACGGGACATCCATGCAGGAGATCTGCCGCGGCGTCTTCTTAAACAGCTCGCGAGGCGGCGCCAGCATCAGCTGGGATAGGAAGAACTTCTCGTGTAACGTGACCGGGGGGAGGAACCCTGCACCAATCAGAAACCAAGAAATCAGTCCTGCCTGTGTGGATGCATCCCAAACCACACAACATTCACTATACACTATGAATTTAAACGCACTCTGGATGTGTCCTAATTTTTCCTAATTTAAACAACATTCACTCTGGTTGTGCCACAAATCACACAACAACCAGTTTATACACTACAGAGATATGTGCACTGAGGATGTGTCCCAAATCACACATTCACCATATAATATTACTTTATGTGCACTGTGGATGTGTCCCAAATCACACATTTAATATATTAAGCATAATTAACACCCTTAATGTTGTTTGCAATTCAGTAATAAAATTTAGTGCCCTAAAAAGTAGACACTGTTGCGCATGGTTTTTAAAGCCTAGTGTCCATGAGCACAAAGTGTACTACACATGTCCCCTATGTTGCTGTGGGTCACCCTTGAGCTAGGGCCCTTAAAACTGGTATCTTAAAAAAGGAGAAAACAGTAATACCTAGTGACCTACGAAGTGAACATATGAGCTCTTATTAAAAGCTCTTGAACAATAAAGAACCTTATCAAGTGTCACTTAATATTGAAGGGAAACAGCACTTAAATCTAGTGCCCTCTCAAAGAAAAGGTAGCTAAACTTAAAGCCCTTGACGTTGTTAGAAGTCAGTAATAATAATCTAGTGCCCTAAAAAGTCGACTGTTGCACCGGTTCTTTAAAGTCAACTTTAGAGTGTACTACACATGTCCCCTATGATCCTAATACAAAAAAGACCTAGTGACCTACGAAGTGAACATACTGTGTAAGGGTGAGTTCAGTAAAGTGCCTTATCAAGTGTCCCCTCTTGAACAGCACTTAAATCTAGTGCCCTCTCGTTTTTAAACCCTCATCAATGAAAAGGCAGCTACATCGAGTGTGCCTAAACTTAAAGCCCTTGACGTTGTTGGAAGTCAGTAATAATAACCTAGTGCCCTAAAAGTCGACAAGGTGGGACTGGTTCTTTAAAGTCAACTTTAAAGTGTACTACACATGTCCCCTGTGTTGTTGTGGGTTACCCTTGAGCTAGGGCCCTTAAAACTGGTATCTTAATAGAACAAAGACCTAGTGACCTACGAAGGGAACATATAAGGGTGAGCTCTTACTAAAACCTATTGAACAATAAAGTTCAGTAAAGAACCTTATCAAGTGTCCCTTAATGTTGAAGGGAAACAGCACTTACACATCTAGTGCCCTCTCAAAGAAAATGTGGCTAAACTTAAAGCCCTTGACATTGTTGGAAGTCAGTAACAATAATCTAGTGCCCTAAAAAGTCGACACTGTTGCACCGGTTCTTTAAAATCAACTTTAGAGTGCCCTACACATGTCCCCTATGTTTTTATGAGTCACCCTTGAGCTAGGGCCCTTAAAACTGGTATCTTAATACAACAAAGAGCTAGTGACCTATGAAGTGAACATATGAGCTCTTACTAAAACCTATTAAACAATAAAGTTCAGTAAAGTGCCTTATCCATTGTCCCTTAATGTTGAAGGGAAACAGCACTTAAAAATCTAGTGCCCTCTCGTTTTTAAACCCTCATCAATGAAAAGGCAGCTACATCGAGTGTGCCTAAACTTAAAGCCCTTGACATTGTTGGAAGACAGTAATAATAATCTAGTGCCCTAAAAAGTCGACATTGTTGCACCGGTTCTTTAAAATCAACTTTAGAGTGCCCTACACATGTCCCCTATGTTTTTATGAGTCACCCTTGAGCTAGGGCCCTTAAAACTGGTATCTTAATACAACAAAGACCTAGTGACCTACGAAGTGAATATATGAGCTCTTACTAAAACCTATTAAACAATAAAGTTCAGTAATAATCTAGTGCCCTAAAAAAAAAAGTCGACACGGTTGCAGTGGTTCTTCAGAGTGCCCTACGCGCGTGCCCTCGGTCTAGGGCCCTCGTTCGTCACCTGACAGCGGCCGCTCGGGCTCGTCCTTGCCGGGCTGCAGCAGGTGGGCGAACACAGCGGCGAACGGGTTGGCGGCCAGCGGCTCGGTGCGGTACATCTCCCACAGCAGGTAGAGCGCGGCGAGGCGCGGCGCGGAGCCCGGGAGCAGGTCGGCCTGCTGCAGCAGCAGCACCAGCACCGAGCCGGCGCGGAAGTGGTCCGCCTTCACGAAGAAGTGATGGAAGCTGCCGGCCAGGCCCTCGAACGAGTGGCTGGCACACGACTCCTCCGACAGCAGCTCCAGCAGCGCGTTCAGCTCCTTCGGTGCCAGAGTCATGGTTCATTAAACAAACATCCGACGGAACGTCAGATTTACACCGATAACAACAACAAAGAGTCCGGCCGGGTGCGCACGCCGCTGCCGCCGCTCAGCCCCGACGCCTGGCCCCCCGTTCCGGTTCCATCAGCGCGGTGAGCTCCATCAGCAGCCCGGACTCGGGTTCGAAGCCTTAAAAAGTTCCTGAACGATCCAAAAGGTTCCCGCAAAGTCCGGCAGAGCTCCGAGGACAGTCAAGAGACAGCAACACACACGGCCAGCGTCCTCCCGCAGCCCCGGTCCTCTGGTTCTTCGTAGAAACGCAATGGCGGTTGTTACAGCAGAACCACGGCTCTCCAGCGCCACCTAAAGGTCAGGGAATACACATGACTGGGATAGGAGATAGTCCATTCATCCATCCATTATCCTCCCCATTATCTTCTATTAGGGTCGGGGGGGGGTTCCCCATGCCCATGTCCATGCCCATGCCCATCCAGGGGAGAACGTTTAGGACGCTGGGCAGATACACCCAGGACAGGGGGGCAATCTATCACTGAACCCACACTCACACAGACACACTCTATATGAGGCAATTTGGAGAATTCAATTAACCTTGATCCATGTTTTTGGACTGTGGGAGGAAACCCACGCGGACATGGGGAGAACTCCACCCAGATGGGGATTCGAACCGGGAATCCCTAGCGCTGAGAGGAGAACATGCCAAACCACTAAGCCACCGTTCTTCCGATAGGGGATAGTGTATGTAGATATTCATTATTAATCCATCCATTATCTTCAGCTTTATCCTCTAGTAGGGTCGCGGGGGGGGGGGGGGGGTTCCCCATGCCCATCCAGGGGAGAACGTTTCGGGCGCTGGGAAGATACACCCAGGACAGGGGGGGCAATCTATCACTGGGCACACACTCACTCTATATGGGGCAATTTAGAGAATTCAGTTGACCTTGATCCACGTTTTTTGGACTGTGGGAGGAAACCAACACAGACATGGGGAGAACATGCAAACTTCACCCAGAGTGGGATTCGAACCTGGCACCCCAGCGCTGAGAGGAGAACATGCTAAAGCTCTAAGCCACAGTGCCACCATCCAGAGGTCAATTTTTAGAGCAAATTTGGGTTCCGTTTGGACTCATCAACTGAGTGTGGCAGCTCAGGGGTGAGGGGGTCGGGCTCCTGATCTGAAGGTTGTGGGTTCGTCTGAAGCCTCTGGACCTTGTTGCTCCAGGATGGTCAATTTTGGGTTCTGAGCCTAATTATTAATGTGTAGTATCTGTATAAAGCTTTTAAATAAAAGTGTCGGCTAAATGACCATGTAATGCCGTTCATTACCTTCAGCTCAAACCTCCAGCAGGGCGGCGCTCTCATCCACGGGGTGGGAGACTTTTTCAGAAGCTGGGCACATACAGAAAGCTTCACTGTTGAGCTGTATCAGACAGGAGAATGTTCAAAACATCCAGGACATCAGCTACACCACGAAACATACTAAAATATGGAACAAAGGGCCTTCCCCAAAGTGTTTCCACACAGCTGGAGGCATACGGTGTCCAAGATCAGATTAACTCATTTATGTGGCTACGAAAAAACATGAAATATTCTGTTTTAATTGTATTTCAAAGACAGATTTGTGAATATTAAAACAAGAACCTGAAAACCGTGTAGATTCGGATTCGACTCTTCACAACAGAGCAAAACGCGAGAACCGACTCGCGTCTTCCTGAATGTTCTGTATTCTAAACGTCGATGATAATCATTTATGATTAAAATTAGTTTGTGTTGTTACTACGTTAGTTAATGAGTTGTTTTTATTTAATAAAGACATAACTTAAACTTAAAGACTTCTGCCCTTTGCAGTGCATCATGGGACATGTAGTTGAACATTGGCTAGTTTTCCAACAGCGCGATGTTTTTCCACAACGCAAATGGAGAAAGCGGCAGGTTATTAAAGGTGAAGTGCTGATTCTCGCGTCGCAGGTTAAATTCGCGTTAAATAATTGTGTCGTTTAAGCGTTAAGGTTGTTGACAAACCGGAAGTGAGGCGTTTCTTGGCCGTTTTCTGCCCCCGCACTTCCGTTCCTCTTCCTTTCTGAGGTCGAGCAGACAGAGTGAGTACGAAGCGCCGAGCTCCGCGTCGGGAATCCGCCGCCATCCTGAGCGTTTACCGGCGGAATCTCACTGCCGGCGGTTCAGCACGGTGCGCAAAAGCGCGGGGTTTAATCCGCCGCGGAAATGGACGCGTGTGGCGTTAAGGATGGAGTTAGAGCGAACGCCGCCGGGAGTTCCGTTAGCTTAGCATAGGCGAGCGGCGGGGTTTACAACGCGAGGTTCAAAATTCAAGAAAATGTTATTAATATCTGCATGCTGCATTTTATATATATATATATATATATATATATATATATATATATAATGTGTGTGTGTATGTATATGATATATATACATATATGATAATAACGAAGTTATGGGTCACGGAGCCCATTACTCTGTTATTATTTAAGGTTATAATTTAAATTTTAAAGAAGAAAATTAGATAAGGCGGCACGGTGGCTTGGTGGTTTAGCATGTTCTCCTCTCAGCACTAGGGATTCCCGGTTCGAATCACCATCTGGGTGGAGTTTCCATGTTCTCCCTGTGTCTGCGTGGGTTTCCTCCGGGTTCTCCGGTTTCCTCCCACAGTCCAAAAACATGGATCAAGTCAATTGAATTCTCAAAAATTGCCCCATATAGAGTGTGTCTGTGTGAGTGAGTGTGTGCCCAGCGATGGATTGGCGCCCTGTCCTGGGTCTATCTGCCCAGCGCCCGAGACGTTCTCCCCTGGATGGGCATGAGGAACCCCACCACGACCCTAATAGAGGATAAGCGGGAGATAATGAATGAATGAATGAAAATTAGATTAAAAAAATATGAAAATACAGTATATAGATATGACATAATATACTACTATGAATATATATATATATATATATATATATATATATATATATATATATATAACATACAACTACAAAAATATAATGGAGAATTTTTAACTAAATATAATGTATAAATATATGTACATACAGTATATAACATAAATGTAAGAATATATATATGTACACTATATATAAAAAGATTCAAGATGTTATCATTAATATCACATGTGGTACATGAGATAAGAACAAATTTATGGGTCACGGACCTCAATTACCCTGTTATTTTAAGGTTATTTAAATTTTAAAGAAAAAAAATAATAAAAAAATTTAATACAAAAATACTGTATATAGATATGTGAAATGTAATATACAACTTTGTATCTATACAATATACGACTACAAATGTAATATGGAATATTTTAACTACAAATATATATGTACGTACAGTATATAAAATAAATTTTATATATATATATATATATATACACACACTATATATAAAAAGTAGTATACAATAGATATATTCATTCATTATCTTTCACTTTATCCTCTATTGGGGTCACAGGGGGGTTCCCCATGTTCATCCAGGGGAGAATGTCTCGGGCGCTGGGCAGATGCACCCAGGACAGGGCGCCAATCTATCACTGGACACACACTCACTAATACATACACACTCTATATGGGGCAATTTGGAGAACTCAATTGACTTGATCCATGTTTTTGGACTGTGGGAGGAAACCGGAGAACCCGGAGGAACATGGAAACCACCCAGATGGGGATACGAACCGGGAATCCTTAGTGCTGAGAGGAGAACATGCTAAACCACTAAGCCACCGTGCTGCCGCACAATAGATATAGATTTAGAATATAAAATATAAGTATATCAGCATATTAATGTAAGCGAACGGTACATGTGAGATGAGGTGATGAGGTATTTTGATTTTTATAAATCCAGCGTGTCATGTGAAGGCCGGGTGTTGATTCTGTTTTTGTTTCATGCAGATGGCACCGCTGAAGAAGGGAGGAGAGAAGAAGAAGGGCCGCTCCGCCATCAACGAGGTGGTGACCCGCGAGTACACCATCAACATCCACAAGCGCATCCACGGCATGTGAGTCCCGTTCCCCCCGCCACCAAGGGGCCCTAACGAGGGAACACTCGCCCTGCAGCACGCTGCTACCACACACCGGCGTGTAGAACACTTAAGGGAACATGTACATCTAGTGTAGGGTATATCTAGTGCCCTAGGAGGGAAGACAACGTGGTGTGGACTTTACAAGCACTTATGAGGGAACACTAGTGACTGTCCTGTTTAAGACCATGCTGGTGTATGGTACTGATATCTAGTGCACTTACAAGGAAGCGTGCACATTTAGGAATGAGGTATGGTCCCTCATTTATGTTGTAAGGGTACATAAATACAATACTCTAGTGCCCTTACAAGAGAGCCTTGACTGTAGTGCACACTAGTGTAGTGAGTTCATGTTGGAGCACTAGATATGAATATTAAGGGAGCACACTTCAGTACTGGAATCTAGTCAAGGGACTCCCTATCAAGGGAAATATAACCATCTAGTGCACATTACATTTCGGATGTCTTGTTTTTGGCGTCCAGTGCCCTAGAACTCATATGAGGGAACATGAACATCTAGTGTAAGGCATACCTAGTGCCCTAGGTGGGAAGACAACTTACTGTGGACTTAGGTTGTTCTTGGTACTGTCCCCTAACAAGTGAACATGTTGTGCGTGTCATATTTAGGATTAAAGTTCCCTACAATAATCTAGTGCCCTTAAAGTAAAGCCTTCCTGTGTAGTGCACGTAACTAGAATTGTATTTGTTGTTAAAGCGCTAAATGTCAATATTAAGGGTGCACCCACCTTTAGTACTGAAGTCTAGTGCCCTATCAAGGGAAGTATAACCATCTAGTGCACATTACATTGTATCAGTGTTTTGCTTGTTTCTGGCTTGACCCTAACGAGGGGACATGCTTATTCAGTAAAGGTCACTGGTCAGGGTTAGGGTTTCACTTATGTATGCTGTCTAGTGCCCTAATGAGGGACCACTTAAACCACACAAGTCAAATTTGGGATTAAAGGGCAGACACCCAGTGCGTATCACATGTTTTGCTTAATAATGAGATCGAGTTCCCTTATTAGGGGAAATGTTTACTTGCAGAAGTTAATATTTTAATGGTTTCTGGTATCTAGTGCCACATCAAGGGAACATGAGCACCCTTGGTGCCAAGTCATTTTTGGAATTTAAGTTGTACTTGGTTCAGGCATCTTATGACCCATCAAGGGGACACGAAATATAGCTTTAGTCTTTTTTTTGGCCTCGTTGTCTAGTGTCCTATCAAAGAAACATGCGTGTTTAGGGAACATCATATTTGGTATCCAATGTTTTGTTTGATGCTGGCATCAGGTGCCCTAAGGACGGAGTTAGGTTCAGGGTTTTCAGGTGTTTAGTGCCCTTAGCAGTTAACATTGTGTTCCATCATGACACCTAGTGCCCTATCAAGGGCTCATGCCTATTGAAAAACTGAAATCTGTTCTAAACAGCTTTGTGTAGTAGTGTACTTGCCCACCTAGTACCCTTCAGTGTGCATGCTGCTTGTGATGCTGTGTAATCGTTAATCTGTAATGTGCCTCACCATGGTAACGAGCAGGGCTGTGATGCGTCGCTGCGGTAACGAGCAGGGCTGTGATGCGTCTCCGCGGTAACGAGCAGGGCTGTGATGCGTCTCCGCGGTAACGAGCAGGGCTGTGATGCGTCTCCATGGTAACCAGCGTGCGCTCTGTTGCAGCTCGTTTAAGAAGCGCGCCCCTCGTGCCATTAAGGAGATCCGGAAGTTTGCGGTGAAGGAGATGGGGACGCCAGACGTGCGCATCGACACGCGCCTCAACAAAGCCGTGTGGGCCAAAGGAGTCAGGTAACGGCCCGAACCGCCCCGCACCACCCTCCACTGTACCCCCTCCGCCCGCCCCGCCGAGTCCTGAACCCCTCTGCTGCCCCCACAGGAACGTCCCGTACCGCATGCGCGTGCGTCTGTCCAGGAAGCGTAACGAAGACGAGGACTCGCCCAACAAGCTGTACACCCTCGTCACCTACGTCCCCGTCACCACCTACAAAGGTAGGGCCTCTTATTTACCCCCCGGTCTGATAGACGGGGACGTTGTGCTCGGGTTCTAACAGACGGTTCTGTGTTCACAGGCCTGCAGACGGTGAACGTGGATGAGAACTGATCTCTAAGAGCTGTAATAAAGTTTGAAAAAGAATCCACTTCTCCGTCTGTTCATTTGACTCCCTGCTGGTGACTCGAATCAGCTGTAGGGTTCAGACAGAACCGCCTCTGTACAGCTAACTGCTGATTCGTTGAAGCTGTCAATCAAATTAATCAGTTGAAGGCCTTTGTGACGTAAACATGAGTCCTGTTAAGGTTTCTTTATAATTATTATTATTATTATTATTATTAATTTTTTTTTACCTGGAAAGCCAAATATGGTTATTAGTTAGTTGTATGTAAATAGGTATTAATTTATTTTATTTAGCCGAAAAATCAAGTATGGTCCGTACAAGGAGTAACAAAATGACGAAGGGAGTTTTTTTATTATTATATTTTTATAATGTGAAGATTTGATTTTTTTAATATATATAATGTACTGTAATGTAGCTTTTTAACAAACTCCTTTTTAACTACCGTGAATTATTTTTTTATTTTATTTTTTTAATACCGAAGTGCCTTTTGGATCAAGAAGTTAAGTGACGTCACTAAAAAAAATCCACTCTGCTTGACAGCCCTTTTCCTGGAACGACACTAGAGGGCAGTGTTTGTGAGGACGTTTTTAACCGGACCTCTGAAATGCTTCCTAATTTGATAGATTTTAGGAAGCCGACGCTGGTGTTTTAGGAACAGAATCGACGCCCTGTTCATATTCATTTGTCCTTTATGATTTAAATGATCGAATGTGAAGCGGTCAGAGCGGCGTGTCAATGAAGTCAACGGACAAACGGCTCAGCCAATCAGATTAAAGGAGCGGAACGAGCCATTTTATTAAATCTGATGGGTCGAATTACAAACTATTTAATTGGTATGGAATAGACTTTGGCTTTCATTCAGTGTTCTGTGGTCAAACCTGCAGAGTAAGTAAACTTTAAACCTTGGTGAACATGAGGCTCCCGTGGAAGTGAAACCCAGCAGCTCATTCTGCGGATCTCTGGACCCGGTGAGCAGCGGAATGTTCTGATCTGTGTGAGCGTTGAGCTTTTTAACTCTCATTCTGGATTTGATCTTTAAAGTTCCTACGTGGTGGTGATGGTTCAGTTCCATTATCAGTTCAAACGTGAGCTTGCAGTTTATTACTGTGGAAGACGAGCAACGCCAGCGGAACCGGCTCCTCTGTGGGAGAAGCTTCAGGAACCTGGTAACGTCACATCCACCGTATTCAGCTGAGGTTCAGACAGAGGAGAGGTTAAGGGGTAGTCCTGAAATCCATCCATCTTCTGCTTTATCCTCTATTAGGGTCGCGGGGGGGGGGTTCCCATGCCCATCCAGGGGAGAACGTCTCGGGCGCTGGGCAGATACACCAATCCATCGCTGGGCACACACACACACACTCACTCTATATGGGGCAATTTGGAGAATTCAATTGACTTGATCAATGTTTTTGGACTGTGGGAGGACAGACACGGGGAGGACTTGGCAACTCCACCCAGATGGGGATTCGAACCTGAGAGGAGAACGTGCTAAACCACTAAGCCACCGTGCCACCCTGCTTAAATTGACACCAATTTATTCATTCATTATCTTCTGCTTTATCCTCTATTAGGTTCGCGGTGGGGTTCCCCAATATTCAGGGGAGAACGTCTCGGGCGCTGGGCAGATAGACCCAGGACCAATCCATCGCTGGGCACACACTCACTCACACAGACACACTCTAAACGGGGCAATTTGGAGAATTCAATTAACTTGATCCATGTTTTTGGACTGTGGGAGGAAACCGGAGAACCCGGAGGAAACCCACGCAGACAGAACATGGAAACTCCACCCAGATGGGGATTCGAACCGGGAATCCCCAGCGCTGAGAGGCGAACATGCTAAACCACTAAGCCACCGTGCCGCCGACACCAATTTAAATTTGCAGAATTTATTGAAGATGACGTTTGTAATATGGATGACGTAGTGCGTCTGAGGTTATGTGGATAGTACATATTCACGTACTTAAAGAGCCTATTGTTTTACCAGATGATTAATGCAAAATAAATTTAATTTAGTTCTACTGTTTAGTATCGGGGCGGCACGGTGGCTTAGTGGTTTAGCATGTTCTCACTAGAGATTCCAGGTTCAAATCCCAATCTGGGTGGAGTTTCCATGTTCTCCCCGTATCTGCGTGGGTTTCCTCTGGGTTCTCCGGTTTCCTCCCACAGTCCAAAAACAGGAATCAAGTTAATTGAATTCTCCAAATTGCCCCATATAGAGTGTGTCTGTGTGAGTGAGTGTGTGTCCAGTGATGGATTGGCGCCCTGTCCTTGGTGTATCTGCCCAGCGCCCGAGACGTTCTCCCCTGGATGGGCATGGGGAACCCCCCCGCGACCCTAATAGAGGATAAAGCGAGAGATAATGAATGAATGAATGTTTAGTATCGGGGAGGCACGGTGGCTTAGTGGTTTAGCATGTTCTCCTCAGCACTAGAGATTCCAGGTTCGAATCCCAATCTGGGTGGAGTTTCCATGTTCTCCCCGTATCTGCGTGGGTTTCCTCTGGGTTCTCCGGTTTCCTCCCACAGTCCAAAAACATGGATCAAGTCAATTGAGTTCTCCAAATTGCCCCCTTTAGAGTGTGTGTGTATGTGTGAGTGAGTGTATGCCCAGCGGTAGATTGGCATCCTGTCCTGTGTATCTGCCCAGCGCCCCGAAACGTTCTCCCCTGGATGGGCATGGGGACCCCCTCCCCCATGACCCTACTAGAGGATAAAGCGGGAGATAATAACTGAATGAATGTTTAGTATCGTTCTCGCCTCGAGTGATCCACCAACTTTGGAACATTCCGCCTCCTCAAGAAACAACTCAAAACCCACGATTCCAGATAATACCTCTGTGCAGTTGTTTCTGTTGTTCTGTGGTTTGGATAAAAGCATCTGCTGAATGACTAAATGTGAATGTAGTCAGCAAGTTTCGCCTTTTGTTTTAGTTTTCTGCTTCAGGGGAAGTCCAAACCCCGTGATGTTCGCTGTGACTCCATGAAGATCGACTGCTCGGCGCCAAGATCGATCAACTTTGAAAAGAGTGAACCTTCTGCTCATCGGCGGTACGGACGGTGTGACGACACGGAGTGCAATAAAGAGCCAGAGTCATTGACATCCATTAAAGGGTAATGGATGAAAGTTCCAGAACTGTATCTGTCGCCTTAACAAGGTTCATCACCCTGCAGGTCTTTATTTGCATCATGGGAAGGTTAGGCCAAGAGTTTGTAAAGAATGAAGCTCAATAGTGATCATAATATAACCTTAGTTTGGTTCAGGGTCAAAGGTCAGACCTCACTGTCTCCAGCTGTATGTCCATGAAGAGTGACTGGTCATTACCAGATTTAATCAAGCAAGCTGGACCTTCTGCTCATCAAGTGGAAGGACAATGTGGATGGCCGACTGTCCTCATGTGTCATTGGGTACTGGGTTCAAATCCCTGGCTTTCCCTGCATTTACCGAATTTTACTACAAACTAATTCTTAACAATGCAGGATAACCAAGACTGCCATGCTCTCAAATCGTTCCAACGCGTCCTCTTGTCCATTGTTGTTTTGTTTGTATTTGTTCAGAAAATCGCAGATCACCGAGCAGAAGGAGCAGCATGAGGTCAGCTGACAACAATGACCTGGAGTCAACATTCCAGGTTTGGACTTTTGTTTTTTTATTTTTTTGTTTGCAAAAAAATTATTATTTAGACTTTTGTAATTTATGGAACCAATATTTGATTGATTGAGAGGTGTGTCCCAATACTTTTGACTGTCCGGTGTATGTATCACATGATGAATCTCTAGTAATGGTTCACGACTCTATGCAGTAATTTTGTTGAATTTTGTTTAATTGCAGGCGGTGCATCATAAACTCATAGCCCTTTTGGACACCGAGCTGAACCGGTTCCGAGGTCTGCGGAACCCTGATCCCTCAGCAGGTGGTAGGAGGGGGGAGGAGCCCAAGAATGATCAGGGTGGAGTCAGAGATAAGATGGAGCAAATCATTCTGCAGTTTCTAAAGCAGACAGGTCTGTCTTGTACACTTCAGAATTGTAAGGACCCTCTCAAGCTCAAGGCTACACTGACAAATTTTTGACAAAAGGGTTCTTTTTGGGGTTCGAACTCTCAAGTTTCAGAGTAATAGGCTAACGGAATACCCACTGAGGTACCAGACCATTATCAGGTAATGGTCTACCTGTAGGCTATGGACTTTGTGGTAAAAAAAAAAAAAAAAAACAGTATCTGTGATGGCATATATATATATATATATATTCATTCATTGATTATCTCCCGCTTATCCTCTATTAGGTTCGCGGTGGGGTTCCTCATGCCCATCCAGGGGAGAACATCTCGGGCGCTGGGCAGATAGACCCAGGACAGGGCGCCAGTCTATCGCTGGGCACACACTCACTCACACAGACACACTCTAAACGGGGCAATTTTGAGAATTCAATTAACTTGATCCATGTTTTTGGACTGTGGGAGGAAACCGGAGAACCCGGAGGAAACCCACGCAGACACGGGGAGAACATGGAAACTCCACCCAGATGGGGATTCGAACCGGAAATCCCTAGCGCTGAGAGGCGAAAGTGCCAACCACTAAGCCACCGTGCCGCCTATATATATATATATATATATATTCATTCATTCATTATCTCCCGCTTATCCTCTATTAGGGTCGCGGTGGGGTTCCCCATGCCCATCCAGGGGAGAACCTCTCGGGCGCTGGGCAGATAGACCCAGGACAGGGCGCCAATCCATCGCTGGGAACACACTCACTCACACAGACACACTCTATAGGGGGCAATTTTCGAGAATTCAATTAACTTGTTCCATGTTTTTGGACTGTGGGAGGAAACCGGAGAACCCGGAGGAAACCCACGCAGACACGGGGAGAACATGGAAACTCCACCCAGATGGGGATTCGAACAGGGAATCCCTAGCGCTGAGAGGCGAATGTGCTAACCACTAAGCCACCGTGCCGCNAAGAACTTTACTTTTCACCTGGTCATGATGAATGATAAAGCATCATTTGATCAAAGATCAATGACGTTTTTATTCCTTGCATGTAGCCTGGGTCATTTCTATGTGGAGTTTGCATGTTTTCCCTATCTATTCATTTTTTGGTCTTGGTCCAAAGACATGTAGGTCAAGTGGAATTAAAGCTATAAAATGGCCGTCCAGTGTTAATTTGTGGCACAAGTTAGTACAAAGTGTGCAGATGGTGTACTGTGTTTCAGTTTCAGTGTGTGTTGTTTTCTTCTTTTTTCCAGATCTGATCAATAAGTATAGAAAAAACCTCCAGTGCAAACTCAGCAAAACATGTTATACAATTTATGAGGGTATCAATTGTTACGGACCTTCAACATTTTTAAATGAGATCAACACTGAGGTCTATGTTACCGAGGGCTGGCATGGGGAGGTCATGGATCAGCACGAGGTCAGACTGATCGAGAAAACATTCTGCAAATCAGCAACACAGCAGAGACCGATCGAATGCAATGATCTCTTTAAAGACGGGGTCAACCGGACAGTGCTGACCAAAGGAGTTGCTGGAATTGGGAAAACGGTCTCGGTTCAGAAGTTCATTCTGGATTGGGCTGAAGGAAATGCAAACCAGGACATCCTCTTCGTCTTTCCGCTGCCCTTCAGGGAGCTGCACTTGATCAAGAAGAAGTACCTCAGTCTGATAGGTCTTCTCTGTTGCATGTTTCCTGAAATCAAAGAAATAGACTCCATTGACTGTAAAGCCAACAAGGTCCTGTTCATCTTCGACGGCCTCGACGAGTGTCGACTTCCTCTGAACTTTCAGAACAACGAGATCGTGTGGGATGTCACAGAATTGGCCTCGATGGATGTGATTTTGACAAACCTGATCAAAGGCAACCTGTTTCCCTCGGCGTTCATCTGGATAACCACTCGACCAGGTGCCGCCGGGCAGATCCCTCCTGAGTGTGTTTCTCAAGCTACAGAATTTCGAGGCTTCACCGATTCTCAGAAGGACGAGTACTTTAGGAAACAGGTAAAGGATCGAAGACTTGCCGAAGACATAATCAAGCACATTAGGAACATGAGGAGCCTCCACATCATGTGCTACATACCAGTGTTCTGTTGGATTTCAGCTTCCGTTTTGGAAAAAATGCTGATTAGAGCAGAAGAAGAAAGAATCCCCAAAACGATGACTCAGATGTTCATGTACTTCCTCATCTACCAGATCAAACACAAAGGCCAGAAATACCACGGGACAGGAGACCCTGATCCTCACCAAATCAGAGACAGCATCCTGGCACTGGGGCAACTGGCTTTCCAACAGCTGGAAAGAGGGAACCTGATCTTCTATGAGGAAGACCTGAAGGAGTGTGGAATTGATGTCCGAGAAGCGTCGGTGTACTCAGGACTGTGTACCCGGATCTTCAGGCAGGAGTGTAACCTGAACCTGGGGAAGGTCTTCAGCTTTGTGCACTTGAGCGTTCAGAAGTTCCTGGCTGCTTTATTTGTATTTTTATCTTCCGTGAACAAAAATGTAGCAGCACCATCAACCACGGGTCTGCCGGGTCTTTTCAACAAGTCGGAACTGGTTAACATCTTCAGGTATGCTGTGGATGAAGCCCTGAAAAGGGAGAACGGGCACCTGGACCTGTTCCTTCGCTTCCTTTTGGGCATTTCAGAGAGGTCAAATCAATGTCTCATTAGGGACCTGCTGCCAGAGACTGAAATCATCTTCTACAAACAAAAGAAAATAGTTCAGCACATCAAGAAAAAGTTCATCACAAATCTTCCACCAGAGAAAACCTTCAATCTGTTCCAGTGCCTGTGTGAACTCAACGAACATTCTGTTACTAATGAAGTCCAGGTTTACATCGAAGACAGACATCGAAACCTGTCTTCAGACGAAAAGATGAATCTGTTGCAAGTGTTACTATATTTGGAGAACGAGGAATTCGATTTAAGACGGTACAGTCGATCTGAGGAAGGACTCAAGTGGTTATTGCCTGTGGTCCTTAAATCAACAAGAGCTCTGTGAGTAACCTAAACTGTTATTAACCAGGAAAATGTTCTAATAACCCTATTAATCCATTTTCCACAGCTTATCCAGGCTTAGACATCCTAACCATCAGCTACCTTTTCGTTCTTTACCCAGAGTTCATGGTCATAGGTGAGGTTAGAAAATTGAGAGCCTTTCCTTCTGGCTCAGCTTCCTCTTCACCGAAACAGACCCAGCTCCATCTGTTCCTCACTCGTGAAAAAGATCCCAAAATATTGCTCCATGTGAGGCAGGACCTCATCTCCAGACCGGACAGAGCCTTCCACCGTTTTCCGACTGAGTACCGTGGTCACAGATTTGGAGGAGCTGATTCACATCCGGGCGGCATGGTGGCTTAGTGGTTTAGCACATTCTCCTCTCAGCACTAGGGATTCCCGGTTCGAATCCCCATCTGGGTGGAGTTTCCATGTTCTCCCCGTGTCCGGGTTCCTCCGTGGTCTCCGGTTTCCTCCCACAGTCCAAAAACATGGATCAAGTCAATTGAGTTCTCCAAATTGCCCCATGTAGTGTGTGTGTGTGTGAGTGAGTGTGTGCCCAGCGATAGATTGGCGTCCTGTCCTGGGTGTATCTGCCCAGCGCCTGAAACGTTCTCCCCTGGATGGGCATGGGGAACCCCACCGCGACCCTAATAGAGGATGAAGCGGGAGATAATGAATGAATGAATGAATGATTCACATCCCAACAGATTCACACTCGGTTGTGAGTGTGGCCCAGTAAGAGCTGGAGGTCACGGTCTGATGAAGCCAACAGGACCACGTGATCTGCAAATAACAGATGATGGGTCCTGGCAATTACCAAAACAAAGGCCTTCCACCTCCCGGCTGAAAATTTGTTGAAATTCTGTCCAACTCCAACTGGGAACCAATCTAACTTTCTGCCAGCCATGCAGACCAAACCCCTGCTCTGTTTGTATAGGGTCTGGATGGCTTGTGGTAGTAAGCCCAGTATTCCATACTCCTAGAACATCCCCCACAAGACACCCTGAGGGACACAGTCAAATACCTTCGCGAGATCCACAGAGCACATGTGGACTAGATGGGCAAACTCTCCATGCACCATTCAGAGTCCTGAAAGAGGGCATTGAACCTTCTTCTTCTTGAACCCCTTCATGCACCTCGCCAGAGAAGCTGACGAGTGTGATTCCCCTGTAGTTGGGGAAAACGGGGATGGGTGTGTCCAAACCTTGGACTGGTGCTGTGCATGCACACTAGCTGTCGGTAATGTTAATAAAAATGGAAACCATAATAAAGTAGTTATTTCTTTTCCAGGTTGTGTGGATGTTTTCTGACCGAGCGGAGCTGTGAGGAACTCTCCTCGGTCCTCATCTCCAGGGCTTCCAATCTGAAGAAGCTGGACCTGAGTGAAAACGACCTGTATGATTCAGGAGTGATGCGTCTCTGTAAAGGACTAAAGGAAGCGAACTGTAAACTGGAGATCCTGTGGTGAGGACATCACTTTGATAAACGCATTGAGCTAAATATCAAAGGAACATTATTCACCCACAAATAAACCATCCAGCGCTACGGTGAATGGCCCTGCTGGTTGTTGTTGGAAGGTCGTCTGTGATGCTTGGTGCCCACTGCCTTAAGCAGTGAAGCTCTTATGCTGTGCTCACTTTAAGTAACTGCAGGTGACAAGATGTCCCTCTAGTGTCTCAGGTTGGTGATGCACTGTCAGGACTGAAGCGGTAATCAGTTATTTTTATTCATTCATTCATTCTCTTCCACTTTATTCTATATTAGGGTCGCGGTGGGGTTCCCCATGCCCGTCCACAGGAGAACGACTCGGGCGCTGGGCAGATGCACCCAGGACAGGACGCCAATCTATCGCTGGGCACACACTCACTCACACAGACACACTCTATATGGGGCAATTTTGAGATTTCAATTAACTTGATCCATGTTTTTGGACTGTGGGAGGAAACCGGAGAACCTAGGGGAAACCCACGCAGACACGGGGAGAACATGGAAACTCCACCCAGATGGGGATTCGAACCGGGAATCCCTAGCGCTGAGAGGTGAACGTGCTAAACCACTAAGCCACCGTGCCGCCTTATTCATTATCTCCCGCTTATCCTCTATTAGGGTCGCGGTGGGGTTCCCCATGCCCGTCCAGGGGAGAACGACTCGGGCGCTGGGCAGATAGACCCAGGACAGGACACCAATCTATCGCTGGGCACACACTCACTCACACAGACACGCACGCATACGCACTCTATATGGGGCAATTTTGGAGAACTCAATTGACTTAATCCATGTTTTTGGACTGTGGGAGGAAACCGGAGAACCCGGAGGAAACCTACGCAGACACGGGGAGAAAATGGAAACTCCACCCAGATGGGGATTCGAACCGGGAATCCCTAGTGCTGAGAAGAGAACATGCTTAACCACTAAGCCACCGTGCCGCCCTAATCAGTTATTTTGATTCTTTTATTTGATTTTATTTCCTCTTTTTTGTGATGTAGTGGTTCGTGGTAGATCTTTCAGAGTCTCTTCTTTTTGGCAGGCTGGAGCGATGCAGAATATCTTCTGTGGGATGTGAGGCTCTGGCTTCGACGTTGAGGTCGAACCCTCGCTCAGAGCTCAGGGAGCTGAATCTGAATCGCAATAATCCAGGAGAATCAGGAGTGAAGGAACTCTCAGATCTACGAAAGGACCCGCGATGCAAACTGGAGATACTGAGGTAAGAACCTGAGTCTGAAGCTTTCACGGTTTAAACATAAGATCTTTAATGACGTTGAAAAAACGCCTTATGTTTGAACATACCGTACATTAAACCAATCAGTGGGTCTTGCGTCTTGCCGTCGCCTTCTCGTCCACATGGTGTACGTCAGTGTGTGATCAATGCGTCTCACGTTCTGTCTTTCAGCATCGAAATCGACCCTTTGAAACTAGAAAAGACTCGGAACGCGCACCCTTGCAATGATCACTTATTTATCGGTCCATCGATGTGGAGGACAAAACAGCATGAATTTCTTCCGGTCTGTGAACTAAGCGAATTTACATCTGAGAAAAAAAACAAGAAGGAGGACTAGCAGTCGGGCGAGTGGCCTGGGATGGGAGTAGCTTTGGTTGGTTGGTTATTTTGGTTATTTTATTATATGTTGGTTTGCTGTCTGGACATCAACAGCTGGACCAAGACCTCGCCTTCCAGTCACGGGGTTCTAGAAGCATCTCCAGTTAAACCCATGGACATGTCTTTGGAAATGGGGACAGATGAATGATGGGATTCCACATTCAGAGGACGTTGCTTCGATCAGGTGAAGGTGCTAAAACGAATCTAATGTAAATACCAAATAAACGTTTCACCTTTAACAGAACCGCATTCATAACTGTTTGTGATTGAAAGTAATCACGTTGACGGTCTCTTCAGTCGTTGGTTTGTAAGCACAATAACGTCTTTAGCTACATAAGCTTATTTATCGCTTCCTTTTTTGCCACAATGGAACTGATCGTGGACGGCATCTTTCCGTCGAATTTTAATGCCACTCTTGTAATTTTGAACGATTTCCTTCTTGAACTCGATCGTGTTTCTGCTTTTTCTTTGATGGGCTGCTGCATCTGGAGTCTTTGTGTCACATGATGAAGCTAAAAGAATTCTATGCACGTCACATGAGCACGAAAACAGAGCCGTGAAGACGAATCCGGTGATATCCGAAGGCATCGCAAACAGGTTGGACTGTACCGCATTACGCTAAATATTTAATAATCGTACAACATGCAGTTCCTCAAAAGTCATGATACATTTACTCAAGTCTTTGTTTTTTGAAAAAGATACTAAATAAAAATCTATTGTTTATTTTTGGATGTCTGGGGTCGACATTTCTGGACATGTTGCAACTCCACCGCAGTTCTACTGGAACCATTTTACGCCAATTTAATCTTTAGCATTACCTTCCCCACAGAATGTAGGCTTTGCATAAATACAAATTAAGTCATGTGACTCCACACCACTTTATAAATCTGCACATGGACCCCCCTAACAGTCGGGGCACGAAAGAAATATATAGAACATCGTAAACCAACCCTACAGTCAAATCCTGCTGCCACAGTTTGCTTGCAGTTGCTCTTCTTGCTCAAAGAGGGCGCCAGAGATCCCAACATTGAAAATCAACTGTCCGGCTTATTTTGTGTTTATTATGCAAATAACAGCCATTTAAAACATCGACATCAAAGCCTTCAAACAAAACTGGAATAAAGTGATTGAATAAGATAGAAAATCATAATCAGAAACGTTCCGAGTTAAAGCTTTCCGTCACGGAACAAAGTTAAAGGCACGGTCTCTTAAACAGTGTAGAAAAGTGCGCAGGTGTCTCTCGGGGGTCCGTCAGCTTCATGCCATTATGAAGAGTCAACACCGGAGTCGTTTGATGATTTCACAGAATCAGTCCTTCATTCGAACAGAATCACAGCATCAGCATAGTGAGGGTTATAAGGCACGCTTTAATGTCCGAATGCTCCCGAAAGCAGGGCTCACAGCCTTTAACCCCTCAGACTTCAGTAAACAGGGGTGGACCACGGCACACGGCCTCCGAACCCTGACGCCAGGCCTGTGCTGAGTCGATACGGCCAACCATGACACGGGCAACTCGACACAGGGGCTCAAGGTCCGAAGAAGAACTTCAGGAAGGGTTCAGACCCAAGTAACTTTCTTCCCTTTCATGTTTCTTCTCTTAGATGCCCATGGCTTCCAGCCCCACCTACTATGTAGATGGAGTTTGTAGTTCTAGAATTACATTCTGTAGTCCATCTGGTTCTCTACATACTCTGTTAGTCTCTGACAATCAGGACCATGGACGGAGCAGGTATTATATCCATCCACAAGGTGGCGCTGTAAGGTGGAGGTGGAGTATACAGTAAGTGGATACAGGGTTCTCTGATCCACTGGTACCGGCACCATCCCCTTTATCACCTCTGTATCCCAGTATGTAGAGAAACAGATGGACTACAATCAGTAATCATAAAACTACAAAGTCCATCTGTAAAGTGAGTGGAACTGATGGAGTGGGCAGTGAGTGTACAGGGGGTGACCCTAATAAAGTGGCCGGTGAGTGATATGTAGACAATCACGGAGTTTAGAAGCTTTGGCTCACAACACAAATAAAAAGAAAATCAAGTCAAAGTGACTTCAATCCCGACGTGGTTGTTGGTGCCAGGTGGGTTTTAACAGGAACATGAAAACACATGACAAGCAGAACTTCCCAAGCCGCTTTGAGTAAAAAGGCCGAGCTGTTTGAAAGGCTACAGTAACGAATATCTCAGCAAGGCGGCCCAGGATGCAAAGCAAGTCCATCTACGAGGCTGATGGGCTACAGCAAAACGAAACTGGTGGAAACGGCATCGTTACGATTGTTTCAATAGAAAGTGAAGAGCATTTTTTCTGACATTAAACTCGGCCAAGTGTGAACAGCAAGAACCTACAGACCCGCCACGGCGACGGCCGACTACCGCGTCCCAAAACCAAACTGGGTGAAGGGGCTTAGAGGTTGGCAGGATTAACCAAAATGGAGCAGAATCCATGAGGAATGTGTCCGGGGTAGAACTTGGACTTTGTGAGTTTCTGTAGACTCTGTAAGTGAACCTCACCGTTTCCAGCTTTAAATGAAGGAAGTCCTGCTTCCCTTCCACGGTTGGTTGGCTAGACATTAACATTTGGTTCCTTCCAGGAACAGGACGTTTGTGCAGGATGTGTGCGGGGGAAGAGTTCTTGTCTGCACATGGAGGGAGAACATACTAATCTTCTGAACATCGAAACCACACCAACACACCGGTGGCATTTTTGTCTTGGAGATCATCAGTGAATCAAGGTAAGACTTGTCAAAAAAGAAGGTTGTGGTCTTAGAACCGTTCCATCAGCAACAAGTTTGAGAACCCTGCTGGTCTCTGGAGCCACGTTCTGGAACTCGAACCATCAGAAGTTTGGAATTGAACGTATAATTTGATCATACGATATATGGACCGTCTGTGGAAGATGTTTACTGGAATGAGGGCCGTGGTTTTAAAAGAACTTGACTGGCCCCTTTTTGGTGGCGCACTCCAAAATCTTGGGGAATATTTTGTGGTGGTTCGGCAGAACGTGGTCAACAGGGCAACTTTAGGTAAGACACGTACAGAAGGGTTGGTTCAGGATTAGCGAGGTACTCCAGGTTCTCTAGAGAATCTTCAGTTTAGGATCCATTCCTGGTTCTTCTTTTTGTACTTCCATCTCCCTGTGCTTGGGAAGACCCAAACCAGGCTGTAGGAATCTTGGTTGGAACCTTTTTGGGATTGCGCTGGATCAGATCCAGACTGTTTCAGGGTTTGATCGCAAAAGACTGACCTCTGAAGAAACAAGAAACCATTTGGTCTCAATACTCAACATTCCACATTTCACCCGTTTGGGTCCGCCGTCGACCCCTGACTGAACCTCAGGCTCCTGGGGGACTAGTCTTCTCTCAGCTGCTGTTCTGCTCGACCATCAGCAGGCCTGCTCGTTGCTGGTACTGCTTGACCTTCGCCGATGCGATTTGCGAGCCGAGATCCACCGGTCGCTCCAGGAAGTTAACCAGCACTTGCTCGGTGAGAAGCGAGGCCAGAATTTGTTCAAAACATATCGTCCAGGAGGCCTCGGACTCAGATACACCGTCCGGTCCGGCGGCCTCCTCGGTCGGCTTCGGCTCCGACGACTTGTGTCTGGCCTCCCCGATTTGGAGAACCAGGCTGGTGACCAGGGCGATGGCCTGGAAAAGGTCACTCTCCCCAGGGTCACCGTGAAACATGCAGCATAGGGTCTTGCAAAACTGAACAAATTCTCGCTGTGGAAGAAAAAGAGAGTTACGTAGGAAACAAGCAAAGATCTGCACAAGATCGGCACCTAAACCTAAAAGTCGTTTTTGGGACTACAAGGCACCATTGATCTAAACCAGCCTTGGCCAACAGGGGGCATCAGGAAATCACTTATGGTAAGACTTGTTTCCTTAGACAGTGGAAGACCGATGGCCTTCTTGGCAGGCTTTAGCTCTGTCTCCTGATGCCTGGTCTCCTGATTTGAAGCCCCAGGCTGGAGACCAGGGCAACAGCCTGGAAAAGGTCTCATTGGGTTCTTGCAAAAAGGAGGCCATGATTTTCAGATCAGTAGCTTGGAAATTCAGAAGACCAGAGCTGGGAATGTCCCACAATGGAGTGAGCAGGGATTGGGTCTTTTTACGTACCCGGTCATCCGCTCCAAACGTGCTTGGTGCACAGACGTAAGGAACCTGGACAGAACCGCCCAGGGACATTCATATTTACGCCTGAACGAGTCTCTTAAGGGTTCTTTCAGGATGTGTGGAGCATTTAACATCTCGAACATACCTGCTTCATATGGGGGAGGGGCTTGTCCTGGCCTTTCTCCTTTTCCCGGGCAAAGTCCTTCAACATCTGTTTAAGCTGCTCCTCGTAACTTTTCCTTTCTCCTGTAGAACAGATGGGACATTAAACCGGCGCTCCGGTCACCTGTACCATGTTCTAAGGGAAGGGGGAGCTAAATAGTTTAGGCACTTCACTTTTTTTAAGACAGCTTGTCTTTGAGGGTCCCCTGGGCGAGCACTACCCCCTATCTTTAAGTATCCTTATACTTAGGATTAAGATCGACACCCATTGGCCACTTTATTTGCTGCTCATTTATGATCAGCGTGACCTTATAGATGGACTTTGTAGTTCTTTGATTAGAGAACGTAGTCCGTCTATTTCCCTTCATACCTTAGCCATATTCGCACCAACTGAAGAGGCGTAGCTGTACTTGGCTTTGTATTGGACCAAGCAACACGACTTTCCCGTCACTACAATGCCACGCCCCGGCGTACCGTATGGGTTCAATCCCTCGATACACATCACACATTACTGTACAGACTAAACTACTAAAGAGTGAGGTAACAGCCTCGTGCACACTGTCGGTACCATTGGGTAGGTTCACATAGAGGGGTCGGGTGGTGGACAGAACCGGGCTCTTCACCGGAGACGACTGGTCTTCATTTTCAACAAGCGCTGAGGAAACAAAGACGGGAAACGTTCAAGAGCCGCAATATTTTTAACAATTCAAAGACAAAACTATCGAACCGACAGAACAATAAAACCTCCGAGGAGTGGAACCCACCTGGTGGAATGTGAAGGCGATACAGCAGCCGGACCTTGTCGTTCAGCTCCCCGCTGTACAGAGTGTCTACACAGAGACAAAAACAACAGCCCGTTTGAATGGAATGGAACGACCCGGGGAGCCACGCCTGGTTCTGGAGATCTCACCGATCCACCGGGCGAAATGTCCGAAGGTAACGTGGTTCTGCCCGTCCTGGTCCAGCAGGTTGAAGGTTCTTTGGGCCAGCGTGTCCATGTGGGTTCCACACTGCCAGGGCATGAGCAGCTGGTACAGACTCTTAAACTGGGCCCGGTCCACTTGGTACTGGCTGGAGGCGGGCAAGCCCACGCCATCCCCCCAGTACAGAGTGATGAAGTGCTCCGTCTGCAGGACAAACCCTTTCATACCTTTACTCACGCAAAACCCCGATCCACCACCAGAGGGAGTCGCTACTGCAGTCACAACGCACCACTGATGACTGCAGGGACCGGCCCCCATAACCAGGCCTTTTGATCTATAGGAACCTTTCAATAGTTCTTAGAACTGTTGGAGGAAGTAGGCAATATTATGGGGGGTCCCAAAAGGGGTACTAATGGGGCACTTTCTTCCAGTTCAAGGAACTACAATTGTCCATAGTTCCAACAGTGGACACACCAACAAAAGGGTGCTTTCTCCAATGGTTCTAGGAACTGCAGCTGTTTCTAGTTCTAACAGGCCTAGTTCTAATAGGGAACTTTTCAACAGTTCTAGGAACTATTCTCTACATTTATTTATTTAAAATACAAACCTTAAAAAGGTCGTAAAGGTCAGAGAGCTCGTCCTGAGAGAGAGACACGTCCGCCGAGACAAGACGAAGCTATGGAGAACACAACAGACATGAGCGAGCGATTTAAAAGAGTCGTTCACATTGTCTAGCGGCTGATTTGTTTCTCAAATGAACTAGCAAACGAGCAGGCTGGGGGCGGGCTTTAACTGGGACGCTACTCTGTCATTGGCTGAAGGAGAGACTTGTCTCTCGAGTCATTTGCAAAATCAAACGCTGATGCGTTTCCAAAATTCAGCCTTTTTTTGATCCACGGAGTCGTTTCGCTACAAACGATTCACTTTGTCTCTTACCCCAGGCATTTTATTTTGAGAATCATTCAAATCATATGAGTTATTCAGTGAATCATTTGTTTATTGTGCCTGTTGTTCAAACCACAAATTATGAAATGAACCATGTGGTCATCATTTGATTCAACAGATTATTAAATGATTCAGTTATCTGACTCATTAAGCCATCTTCATTGCTATCCAGATAATTAAATCCTGATTTGATTCAGTGACTCATATGATCACCAGGCTCCATTCTTTCTAAATGATTCGGTTTGGGTTTGAATCAGTGAGTTGTTTGAGACTGAGCCCTGATCATTTGTTGAGCCTCGCCCCACCTCGCCCCACCCCGCCCCGCCCCACCCTGCCCCACCCCACCAGCCTCACCGTGTTCTCCTTGGCCGTGTCCTCGTGGGACTGCAGAACCTGGATCCGGTGCCTGGACCTCATGGTCTCCAGCTGTTTCACCGTCAGGTCCCCGAATTTCTGTACACATGCACATCAGTCTGTAGCACCACCACCCCCCCCACCCCCACACCGCAGGGTCATACCTCGTACGCATCAGCGATGAGGCTGCCGATGTGGGTGTGTCCCGCGGGCCCCGCCCCCCCGGCGCATGCACACGGCTCCCGGTCGTCTCGCACCTGCTCCAGAAAGCTGAAAAAAACGGGACGTCCCTTTTTGAGCGCGGTCTGTAGAGAACGGGAGGACGCGGGGACGGCGCGGCGGCTCACCCGGTCAGTGTCATCAGGGCCTGGCCGTCGTCGCTGCAGGCGCAGATCTCGTCCACGTTGGCGTCCAGGACGGCGAGGCCCAGCTGAAAGATGGTCTTGACGCCGTGGCAGAAGAAGCAGTCGAGAACGCGGAGGCCGCTTTGGAACGGCACGGCGCTGAGGAACAGCGCCAGGAACCAGGACAGCGACAGCGAGGACAGCGCCGAGACGTCAGGGACGCGCTCCGCCATGTGGGGGAGCCGTTCACGGATCAGCTCCTCGAACACGGAGCGATCCACCTGGGCACCTGGGACAAATCAGAAAGGTAGGGACACGCTCTAGTACATCGACCCGAAAGGTTCTAGCTGTGTGACGTTGGAGATGGTTCCCCGCGGTGGTAAAGAACTGGGATAGGCTCCAGAACCCCGCGAGAGGTCTGAAAAGCATGGCCCACGATCCAGCCGTCACCTCTAGGGGGAGCTCCAGACCGTCGGAGGCTCAGATGTTATTGATCAGTTGGAAGTTCTGCGAAATTTCTTAAACTGTGACATCACAGATCTCCCCGTTATGACATCACAGATCTCCCCGTTATGACATCATCACTCACCGATGACTCTGCGGTTGAAGTAATCGGGAAGCATCTTCTCACAAACGGCAACCAGCAGCCAGAAGGCTTCCTCCTCTTTGGTGTAAAGCAGCAACACCGAGGCCAGGATGTTCATCGACTACACACACACACACACACACACACACACCCAAATGAGTCGATTCATCAGATTCGACTCTCTCTGTAGGTCACAATTTGAATCAGATGTCTTTCTTTGTGGTAGTTTGGTATGTTCTTCTGTCCTGGTGGTGGTGGTGGGGGGGTGTTGGTACCTGGCAGTAGCCGATGCCCGGGTTGCGGAGGGCGTAGGCGTTCAGGACGCGGCGCAGCGCGGCGATGCCCAGCTCGCTCTGGAAGGCGGCGTGTTCGGGGAGCGAGCGCCGGAGGTCTCTCTCAATCTCGTCGCTGGTCTGCTCGTTCAGACGCCGCTCCACAAGATCAGAGTAATAACCAGCTTCCAGACAAGAGAGCGCGTCTACAACACACACACACACACACACACACACACACACACACACTGCAGACTACTGATTGATTGATTGATGTATTGGTTGGTTGATGAATTGGTTGGTTGATGTATTGATTGGTTGGTTAATGTATTGGTTGGTTGGTTGATGTATTGGTTGGTTGGTGTATTGATTGATTGGTTGGTTAGTTTATTGATTGATTGGTTGTTTGGTTGGTTGATGTATTGATTGATTGGTTGGTGTATTGATTGATTGGTTGGTGTATTGATGTATTGGTTGATGTATTGGTTGGTTGGTGTATTGATTGATTTATTGATTAATTGCTTGATTGTTTGATTAATTCTCTCATACCTGAGAAGCTGAGCCACATCTCTCCTCTTAAGGACTCTGGGATTCCTGCAGCGACCAGCTTTTGGATTTTCTCCGTACGAAACATGTGGACGCCTCGGCCGAATTCCTCAAAGTGCTCCTCCCACATCTGCACACGCACACACACACACACACACACCGAGTTCTCACGTATAGAACTGAACCACCTGCCGTCCACCTGCCGTTGCCATCCCGTTTCCTCAGATACTCACGCGCCTGCGCTCGGGAGATTCTGATTGGCCGCTCTGGAAGGTGCTGATGAGCGCCTCCTCCAGGACGGCGGGGCGTGGCGTGTCGTCCGTGTCGTAGCAGAATGTGTAATAGGGTGCGGTGGAGATCTGCGGATGGGAGCGTTCTCCGTGTGAGTGCCCATGTTCGGCGGTAACACCAGGGGGGAGGGGGGGGGCGGGGTCTACCTGAGTTCTCCTGCGCTGGCGGTTCCACTGCAGCACCCGGAGGCGGGCGTTCAGGTTCTCCACCAGCTGGTCTCGCTGCGCCACGTCGATGAGCTGGAACGCCCGCTTGGAGCGCACGCTGATGATCACGGGGTTCGGCAGCGCGCTCGTCGTCTCGCACTTCTCCACCGACTGAACCTGAAACACGGGTCGCCGTTAGAACCTCCGCCCGCCCGCCGTGACCTCACACGCCGGTCTGCCATGACCTCATGCCCGTCCACCCGCCCGCCGTACCTCTGAGAGCGGGATGAGGAGGCAGCACTGCGCCTCCTGCAGGCCGCTGAAGGCCATGTAGTTCTCGGTGACGTACAGGGTCCCCGCCGTGTGACAGCGAGCGTGTGGCGTCCACACCGAGCAACGCATCACTTCCTGTAGGGTCTCAGAGCGCGGCAGGCCGAAGAGAGACAGCACGTACTGCCTCAGAGCCTGCTTCTCTAAAGCTCTACACAAACACATACACACACACACACACACACAGGCACGCACAGACTCACAGACACACACACAGAGACACAGACACAGAAACACACACACACACAGAAACACACACAGAGACACAGACACACACAGAGACACACACACACACACACACACACACACACACACACACACACACACACACACACACACACACACACACACACACACACACACACACAGACACAGACACAGAGACACACACAGATAGAGACACACACACACACACACAAACACACACACACACACAAACACACACACACACACAAACACACACACACACACAGGGTTCTATTTATTCTGCAGCGCGACTTTCTCTTCCTCTTGCTTTTAGAACTTCCTCTTCTCAAACAGGAAGTGAAGTCAGAAGCGGAGCGCCGGTCACCGTTTGGTCACGCCGCTCTCGGGGTCGGGGGGGGCGGCGCCGCCGTCCAGCAGCCTGCGCAGCGTCATGTCCGCCAGCTGCGTCATGGCCGTCATGACCTCGTCCACGTTCAGGAACATGGAGAACTCGCGCTGCCTCTGCCGCGTCGTGATGCGCACCGCGTCGTTCACCAACCCGAAAGAGGAGCGCTCCACCACCCTCACCTCCACCCACGGGATCAGCAGCTTTACTGAGGGGGGGGCGGACACACACACACACACCATGACATCATTATCTACAAGTGCTCAAGTATGTGTGTGTGTGTGTGTGTGTGTGTGTGTTGTTGTGTACTGTATGTGTCTGGTGGTGTGTGTGTGTGTTGTTGTGTGAGTGTGTGGGCATGTGTTGGTGTGTGTGTGTGTTGGTGTGGGTGTAAGAACTGTACGTGTATTTGTGCGTGTGTGTGTGTGTTGGTGTGTGTACTGTATATGTATGTGTTGTGTGTGTGCTGTGTATTTGTGTGTGATGTGTGTGTTGGTGTGTGTATATGTAGCTGTGTGTGGGTGTGTGTGTATATGTTGGTCTGTATATATGTGTTTGTGTGTTGTTGTGTTTGTGTATATGTGGCGGTGTGTATGTGTGTGTTGGTGGTGTATGTTGGATGTGCATATGTGTTTGTGTGTGTGTGTGTGTGTGTGGAGGGGGCGGGGTAGCTCACCCTCTTTCCCGAGCAGAAAGGAGTAGAATGCGATGTGATTGGTGGACAGGTAGAGCCAGCCCTGCCGCGGGACCCGCCCCTTCCAGCAGCAGCAGGAGTAATGAGCCACCAGCTTCTCTTTGGGTGGCAGACTGAAGCGCTGCTCGAAGCGCACCATCGCCTCGCGGAAGCGCGTGGGGTCGTCCTCCACCGGCACGCGGCCCACCAGCACCTCCTCCGCGATCAGACCCTGAGACGTCCCCACAAACAAACAAACAAACAGCGTCACGCTACGGTTCCTAAACCTCAACCCACATGCCCCCTTCCCCCCCCCCCGGCACCTTGACTTTGCCCTTGACGAAACTGGCGGCGTCCTGCTTGTTCTCGAAGACGGCCATGTACGGAAACAAGTTCTGCTCCAGCCACCTCCAGTGCGCCTGCACCTCCTCCGTCGTGGCTCCTGCACGGCGATATTACAGCACACGAGGGCGCCGTTAGCACACACCGCGGAACGCCGGCAGCACGCGGCACACGCGCACGGCCCGACGGACTCACCGCTCGCGATGACCCAGCTGACCTGGGAGCCCGGGACCTGTAGGAGAATCCGGTAGGGTGCGGCCCGCGCGGTGGAGTCCAGCACCGTGTCCAGCGCCCCCACCAGCATTCCTGTGGGAAACGTACGAGGGTTAACGTCGCAGGAGAGAACGTTCTGTTCCGTAAAACGGTCCTCTGCTTCCTTAATCATGATGACGACCCTGCTATTATAACACTGACCCTGTTGTTACGGTAACGACCCTGTCGCTACAGTAACAACCCTGTCGCTATGGTAACGACCCTGCTATTATAACACTGACCCTGTTGTTACGGTAACGAACCTGTCGCTACAGTAACAACCCTGTCGCTATGGTAACGACCCTGCTATTATAACACTGACCCTGTTGTTATGGTAACGACCCTGTCGCTACAGTAACAACCCTGTCGCTATGGTAACGACCCTGCTATTATAACACTGACCCTGTTGTTACGGTAACGACCCTGTTTCTAGGGTACTAATCTTGTTAATGTAGTTAATTCTTAATCACAGTAAAGACTTCATTAGCGTGTTAATATATTTTATTAGAATGTGGACAGGAGGGAGAGACATTCACTTTAGAGTAGGCTCAGAGACGAGGTGAAGATGTGGGCGGAGTCGAGGGAGAACGGTGTGTTTGCTTCGCATTTCTCGAGGTTTCTGATGTTTGACGTTTTCTCAAACCCAAAGGAAAGACGATCTGTTTACTCTGTAGAGCCGTAACCATAGAAACGCCGGAGTCTAAATAGAGCTGTAGTTGTGAGGACGTTCCGATGGAGGACATGGAGCACGGCTGTGCTGTGGGAGGTGCTGGAATGTTATGAAGATGCTTCTGTTGACTTGACTGAACGAACCTGAGCGGCTCGGCGAATGAGAGTCGGCCTCAGAGATCACGTGACCCCGAGGCTGAAGCGGAGTCACGGCCGGCTGACAGCTTAAGCAAACACGGACGGCGAGGCGGCGCTGCGACAGGTGTGTGTTCAGCTGCTGCCGCCACGCCGACAGAAAGAGGAACAAACCATTTCCCTGTTTACTCCGGTTCTCTCCTTCGTTACTCAAGTAAAGTCACATGATGCGGGTCGCTTCCTTCTGTGCTCAGGTCATGTGACCCAACCGCCACTCCACTTAGAGAAGCCCTGTGTGATCGGCCGGGGGGCAAGGAATCCGGGGATTCCCAGGAAAGCAAAGCAGTAACGCAGGAAACATGATCCCACCCCACCCCCCAACACACACACAAAGGTTTTCCCCTGAACTCACACACTAACACACCTGCACCACCATGTCGGCATCACTGCAGTACTGAGCATCATCCACCACCCTAACGATAACCACTCTGTCCATGGTCCTGATCACCGGAGAACATACCAAAGGGAACTAACAGAGTCTGTAGAGGAACAGATCAGCACTAAACCTGTTAGGCTGTTTTTATAAACTGTTATTTGTAATATGGCCGCTAGAGGGCAGTGTTTGGTTGAGAAACCGGAAAGCTGTCAATCCAAAAAACGGACTAGATGATGTCGCGGAAGAGAAGATTATTGACGATTTTGCTTTTAATAAACGCATTTTTAAATCAAAGCTTTTTTTTTTATTATAGTGTGTTTGTAAGAGTTTAATTAAAGCAATAAGACACTCGAGTTTGTGTATTATTGTCAATAAATTACGGGGTGTAACTGTACTCCACTACACGTCGGGACTAATGACACCTCTTTATGGGTTTTATTTAGTATAAAGCCGCCCTCTCGTACCTCACAGCGTTATTAGACCAACGGTCGATCAGCAGGACGAGTAACGTTATATTAAAGTTATAGTAAAGTTATATTAACTAAATTAACCAGCTGGTAAGACGTTCAGTTAGAATGCATTCTGCACTCAGAGGATCGAGATAGACGGTGAGCTCTGTGTTTATTGTTCCTGTCGTTTAGGGGACGTTTGGGTTTAAGTCGTGAGTTCAGTTTGTGTTCGTGTTCTGTTCGGGTGTTCTGTTTGTGTTCAGTTTGGGTCCGGTTCGGGTGTTCTGTTTGTGTTCGTGTTCTGTTCGGGTGCAGTTCGGGTCTTCGGGTCGTGTTCGTGTTGAGCTCGTCCTCTGTTCGGTTCTCTTCGTGTGCAGTTCGGTTCAGGTTCGTGCGCTCGGGTGCAGTTCGGGTGCGGCCGAAAGTTCATTCGCGGTTCGGAGGGTTTGGTCCCCCCCTGGGGAGGGGAAGGTTTGGTTCCCCCTGTGTGTGTGGGGGGGGTGTGTGTGGAGGGTTTGGTTCCCCCTGTCCCCCCCCCCCCCCCCCCCCCCCCCCCCCCCCCCCCCCCCCCCCCCCCCCCCCCCCCCCCCCCCCCCCCCCCCCCCCCCCCCCCCCCCCCCCCCCCCCCCTGCGGCGCTGCAGCAGGAAGAAGTCGGTGGATCTGTCCGTGATCCAGAGATTCAGCGCGGTCTTCAGAGAGACCTCAGCCGGATTGAGCCACATCTCTCCCCGGAGCAGCGCGCCTGAGTGCCGGAGCACCGCAGCTGCTGCTGCATCACCCGCTCACACACACACACACACACACACACACACACACACACACACACACACAGCCCCGGAAATCACGTCCCGCTCCGTCCGCGTCGCAGGAACGTTCCTGGAGCCGTGTATTCGGATCAACGGGGTGATGTGAACGCCTTTAATCCGGATCCTGCTCCATTAAACCCAGAGTCAATAGTTCCTACCACCTCCCTGTCTGTGGACAAAACAACAACTACACTTCCCAGGAGCACCCGCTGCTCTACGGAAGCCCATTTCTCCTTTTCTGGATGTCGCTTTCCGCAATAGGAATCAAATATTCCTCTTATATCGTCTTTAAAACGTTTTTAACGCCATCTAGTGGCCACGCGTTGCAGTGTCCGGGTTCGAATCCCGAGCTGGATTAATGCACACACTGATCGGGTGAGCTGGTTCTGAGGCTGGAATGAAGCTGGACTCTGGTGGAGATGAGGATGATGCCCTCTGCAAACTCATCACCAACCGAAGGGGGCGGCTTAGTGACGGAATGCTTGTATCTGGGCAGATACACCCAGGACAGGACGCCAATCTATCACTGGGCACACTCACTCACACAGACACACGCTATATAGGGCAATTTAATTTACCTTAAATCCATGTATTTGGACTGTGGGAGGAAATCGGAGGACATGGGGGGGGGAAATCATAGAACCTACACCCAGATTGGGATTCGAACCTGGAACCCCAGTGCTTAGAGGAGAACATGCTAAACACCAAGCCACTATGCTGCCCTTGTTTTTGAATATTTGTTTATAATTATATATACATATATTTATCTTTCTATATCCATATTTTTGTTTATATCCCTCCTTTGTTTTCCATGTGCACTCTTATGATGCAATTACAGTCTTAATTTCCCTGAGGGACACCCCCCCCCATACATATTGCCCCTTTACTATGTGTGTGTGTCTCTGTGATGGATTGGATTGGCGCCCTGTCCTGGGTGTATATGCCAGGCACCCAAATGTTCACCTTTGGATAAGCATGGGGAACCTGTGGCTTTCTTTAAATTATGTATTTGTTATGTTTATTGTGATAATATCGTCCTAAAACACGAACCAATCATTTCCCAATTGTATTAGTATTAATTGAGGGAGTGGTAGCTCGGTGGTCTATTACTCTGAAGGTTGGGGGTTCACATCCCAGGTCCACTGCAGTTACCAGTGTGGGTCCTTGAGCGAGACCCTTAACCCTCATTGCTGCAGGGATGTTGTGATGAACCCTGTGCTCACCTTGTAAGTCGCTTTGGATCAAAGTGTCCAATAAATGACCAAATGTATTATTTGTACATAAATTGTGGTAAAGTGATAAATAAATCGTTTTAACATTATTTTAAACTATATGTGAGGGTCTACAGACTTAACGGAGTAAAATGGAATTTACTCTGAAATATATATATATATTTCGGCACGGTGGCTTAGTGGTTTAGCATGTTCTCCTCTCAGCACTAGGGATTCCCGGTTCGAATCCCCATCTGGGTGGAGTTTCCATGTTCTCCCCGTGTCTGTGTGGGTTTCCTCCGGGTTCTCTGGTTTCCTCCCACAGTCCAAAAACATGGATCAAGTCAATTGAGTTCTCCAAATTGCCCCGTTTAGAGTGTGTCTGTGTGAGTGAGTGTGTGCCAGGTGATAGATTGGCGCCCTGTCCTGGGTGTATCTGCCCAGCGCCCTAGACGTTCTCCCATGGATGGGCATGGGGAACCCCACCTTGACCCTAATAGAGGATAAAGCGGAAGATAATGAATGAATGAATGATTATATATATATTTAAAAAATAGCAATATATATATATTTATTATTTATATATTATATATTGCTTATATACAGTGGCGGCACAGTGGCTTAGTGGTTAGCACGTTCGCCTCTCAGCACTAGGGATTCCCGGTTCGAATCCCCATCTGGGTGGAGTTTCCATGTTCTCCCTGTGTCTGCGTGGGTTTCCTCCGGGTTCTCCGGTTTCCTCCCACAGTCCAAAAACATGGATCAAGTTTATTGAATCCATAAAATTGCCCCATATAGAGTGTTTGTGAGTGAGTGTGTGCCCAGCGATGGATTGGCACCCTGTCCTGGGTGTATCTGCCCAGCGCCCGAGACGTTCTCCCCTGGATGGGCATGGGGAACCCCACCGCGACCCTAATAGAGGGTAAGCGGGAGATAATGAATGAATGCTTATATACAGTATATTGCTATGAAAATAGCGCCCCCTGGGGAACACTCATTTTATCGGGAACGCGGATGCGGTGACGTCATGCTGCGCCTGCGCCTCACCATGCCCCTACTTGTGTCCGTTGGCTTGTGATTGACGGCGCTGGCTGCCCTCAGCATGCGGCGGTCCTGTCTCCTTATATGGTCAGAACGGAGTGGCGTCTCGCGCCTCCGTTAACTCTGCGAACGTGCCGCGAGCTCGAACCATCATTTAAACAACGCGCGGCGCTTAAACTTCGACTTTCGTTGTTTTTAAAAGCTGACATTAAAACCGGTTTCCGGTCGGACGGAATACAGTGACGCTCCTTCTGCCGTCGCTTTAGGAAGCCGCGCGCCCTCATCATGCAGGTCTGATCATTAAACACGTTCATTAAACTGATTAACTAATTAATAACACCGAATTACAAACGGGTTCTGTGCGTTTAATGTGGTTAGGTCACGTGGGTCGGTTTGTTCTGCCTAACTTTGCTAAAAGCGACTTCATTGTGGCGTGTGGTGGCAACGGACTGCCGTACATGGCCCTAACAGTGTTCCGGATCCTGTCATTAGAAATGAATGTAAACCTCTTCGAGCCGTGTCACTGTACTCCGTACACAGCTCTCACGCTGTTATATCACGGTTTATTCAGGGAGTCGAATTAGGACCTGATTCATTTCGACTCAGATTCACTGTATTGTTGACTCAGTGAATCAGTTTTTGTATATCAACTGTGAGCCGAGTGTTTAACCTGTGCACAGGAGTCGGTGCATGACTCAGTGAGTCGGTTACATATTGTACTCTGAATTAATGAATGAAGTGGGCATTTGATTCGTGAGTCGGTTCCATATTATACTCTTGGTTAATTAAAAAAATAATGGAAGTTTGAATCGTGAGTCGGTTTCGTATTGTACTCTGGGTTAATGAACGAATTGAATATTTGATTCGTGAGTCAGTTCTGTGTTGTACACAGTTATTTAATTCAATGAATCGTTAAAATGTTGTGACCTGTTGGTATTTGATTCGGTGAATCGTTTGGATGCTGTGTCCTGGGTTAATTAATGCGGTGGATATTTGATTCACTGAATCGTTTGCATGTTGTGCACCGCAGGACCCCAACGCAGACACGGAGTGGAATGACATCCTCAGAAAGAAGGGCATCCTTCCTCCCAAAGAGCTCCCCCAAGAGGAGGAGGAGGAGGAGGCAGGGGGGCAGATGGGGCAGCAGTCCATCGGTGAGGTTCTTTACACCACAGAGCTGACAGTGTGACCTCAGAGTGGGTTGTATTACTGTGTGTGTGTGTGTGTAGTGAAGACCTATGAGAACATGACTCTGGAGGAGCTGGAGGAGAACGAGGACGAGTTCAGCGAGGACGACGAGGTCGCCATGGAGATGTACAGGTCAGGATTAGGCCCCGCCTCATGGTCCGTTGTGTTGTGTGTACGTTGTGTTGTGTTGTGTGTACGTTGTGTTGTGTTGTGTGTACGTTGTGTTGTGTTGTGTGTACGTTGTGTTGTGTGTACGTTGTGTTGTGTGTACGTTGTGTTGTGTGTACGTTGTGTTGTGTGTACGTTGTGTTGTGTGTGTATGTTGTGTTGTGTGTATGTTGTGTTGTGTGTACGTTGTGTGTACGTTGTGTGTACGTTGTGTTGTGTTGTGTTGTGTTGTGTTGTGTGTACGTTGTGTTGTGTTGTGTGTACGTTGTGTTGTGTTGTGTGTGTACGTTGTGTTGTGTTGTGTGTACGTTGTGTTGTGTTGTGTGTACGTCGTGTAGACGTCGTGTTGACGTTGTGATGGCTCGGTTCCGCAGACAGAAGCGTCTGGCAGAGTGGAAGGCCAAGCAGCTGAAGAACGTCTTCGGGGAGGTGAACGAGATTTCAGGACAGGATTACATTCAGGAGGTCAACAAGGCTGGAGACGGCATCTGGGTGGTGCTGCACCTCTACAAACAGGGGTGAGTCTGGACCCCCGAGACGGGGCGGCCCCACTGAGTCAGAGCCATTTACTGATGAATTCATTCACTGAGTCGTCTTCAATTGATGCTCTTGTTCATTGAGCCATGCATCATGTTATTAATTTAATGAAGCCGTTCTGTGAGTCATATTAAGGATTTGATTCTTGTGTTCAATGAGTTAGCAAGTGATTCAGTAATTAAGCACTCTTGTTAAGTGAGTCATTCGGTTCTTGCCGAATCATTTCTTTTGTTTTTGATTGGTCCTCTTGGTGAGTTGATTTGTATATAAGACTTATTAATTCATTGAGTCAGTAAATCATTTAGTTCATCAGCCTCTTATTTAGTTGATTCATTACATAAATTAATGAATCTTTTGAATCAGTTTAACTTGTTTTTTTTTTCCCAGCATCCCCCTGTGTACGCTGATCAATCAGCACCTGTCTACACTGGCGCGGAAGTTTCCGGAAACCAAGTTCCTCAAGTCCATCTCCACCACCTGCATCGCCAACTACCCTGACCGAAACCTGCCCACCATCTTCGTCTACCACCAGGGGGAGATGAAGGCGCAGTTCATCGGACCACTCGTCTTCGGCGGGATGAATCTCAAGTGCGACGGTATGAAGCTTCGCCTCGGAACACGCAACACCCCTCAGAACGTCAAGTATTCGTAAACGTGGTTTAATTTTAACATTAAGGTGAACAGTATAACGTGACCGAAGCTGCGTTTTAAATCTCATACCTCAAGCACAAGTTACCGAGTAGCGTCCGATTAATGGGTAATTATTTGCATACACTCATGTCTCATGCAAGTAGCTATCACAAAGTAGCTGCAGATCGTTAACTTCACATAGCTAGTTGCAATTATTTACGTAAAGGATGAAATAATGTTCATTGAGTGCTTTTTTTTTTTTTTTTTTTTTTTTTTTTTTTTTTTTTA
>JAFMOD010000022.1:341631-356335 GCA_019802435.1 Corydoras maculifer
TTAATCTCAGTCCCCTAAACCACAAACCCCTCAGATCTTAGTCCCCTAAACCACAAACCCCCTAAACTCAGTCCCCTAAACCCTAACCACAAACCCCCTTAATCTCAGTCCCCTAAACCACAAACCTTTCTAACCTCAGTCCCCTAAACCACAAATCCCTCTAACCTCAGTCCCCTAAACCCTAACCACAAACCCCTAATCTCTAACCGTAGTCCCCTAAACCCTAACCTCAGTGCCTTAACCCACAAACCCCCTAACCTTAGTCCCCTGAACCCTAACCACAAACTCATAAACCCCAACTGCAGGCCCCTAACCTCAGTCCTCTATCCCCTAACCGGTGTCCCCTAACCACTAACCCCTCATCAGTAATCTCTGGCGGTCCTGAACCTGATGCCCGTCCTCAGAACGGCAGTAACGTCTCCCGCTGCATGGCGGCCCCGCTGGGCGAGGTTGCCCCTCACCCCCGACCTCACGGCGCGGTCTGGTTGTCAGCGTTTTAACGAGGGTGGCTGTTTCCTCTCCGTGACACCGAGCGCTCGTTTACGGGCTGTTCCTGACCGTCGGGGGGGCAATTAGCGGGGTGTCCCAAAGCGCCGAGGTCGCAGAGTGAGGGGAGTTCACACCTGCAGGTCACGGGGCCTCCTGAGAACCTCACTAATGCCCTCCACATGTCTGAGAGAAGGAGTGCCAGGGTCAGAGCCCGACGTTCCAGATGAGGGTCCCCCTGAAACGAGGAGAACCAACAGATGCTTCAGGTCCTGAGAACTCCTGAGAACTCCCCGCCGTGATGGATCTGATGTGGTGAGATAAAAGAGACCCCCCCCCCACATCTCCCAAACAGCAAAGGTTCTCCGACTGCCATTAACGCCGAACAGACGATGACGGACACGGAGAAGAAAAGCTCTCGCTGCAGATAGACACCCTCCCCCCCACGACCCGCCCCGGTCGCTTAAGAATGTTCTGCATGGAACAAGTCATTACTACAACGGACGACAGCGAGACAGAACGAAAACGAGACAAAAAAATAAACATGGAGACAAAAAAGAACGTAGAGAAGATTAAAAAAAAGAGAAAGTTCTGACGAAATGAAGCGACTAAAAAACTAAAGCTAACAAATTAAAAAAAAAACCAACACCTGTATTTTCTTTACCTTATAGAGACAAAATGTTTGAGAGAAACTTAATGATGAATAAAAACTCAAGAAAGGCCAAAGAAAAACCGGTCCTCAGATAAAAGTAAAGAAATGTTCAGATATAAAGGAGACAAAATTACACGGTAAAAATCAAGCGGTAGCTGCGTGTTTCGTTACCCAAGTTTAGGAAGAACAAATGAAGGTTCGAGAGACGAAACTGAAACACAAACTTCTGCATGTCGTTCCCTCAAACGAGAAAAACAAAAAAAATAAAAACAGATGTGAATACACGTAGGTTTAAAAGAGACTAAATCCAGCCTGGTCATGTGACCTGAGGTTTGTCCTGATGCAGGTCACCTACCCGCCTTCCTGGAGGACTGCAGCACCGAGCGCTTCTTCCTCTGCGCCGCCACTCTTCTGCGGAACCCCCGTCTGGATCCGTCCATCAGCGAGAAACTCAGCGTCCTCCTGCAGAAGCTCTCCACCATCAGGTTCCTCCACCACACTGACGATTCATACGAATCATATACACTGTAACGAGTGAATCAGTTCAAATGACTCACCTCTGTACAGTTATATACACTGTAACGAGTGAATCAGTTCAAATGACTCACTAAATTAAGTGACACACTGAATCAGACACTGAGAGAGTCGGTTTAAATGACCCAGAGAGTGAGTCAGTTTAAATTAATCACTGAATCAGACTCTGAGTGTATCTTTAAATGACTCGCTAAACCAGATGCTGAGTGAATCGGTTTAAATGACTCACTAAATTACACAAGAGACTGTTGAAGTGACCCACTGAATCAGACACTGAGAGAGTCGGTTTAAATGACTCACTGAACCAGACACTGAGTGAATTGTATTAAATGACTCCCTAAATTAGACCTTGAGAGAGTGAATTTGCTTAAATGACACATTGAATTAGACACTTGTAGAGTGAATCTGTTGAAATGACTCTCTGAATCAGACTCTTGGATAGTGAATCTGTTGAAATGACTCTCTGAAGCAGACACTTGGAGAGTGAATCTGTTTAAGTAAATCGGGAGTGAATCGGTTTGAACGACTCACTGAATCAGACACCATGCTCCGCAGGGGGACCCGGCGCCTGTTTGAATCGTCCTCGCTCCACCTCCTGTTGCAGCAGATGCACCGTCAGGCCGACCCCGCCCGACCCTTCCTCAACGTGAACGTCAGCTCCGCCCTCCTGAACCTCGGCCTCGCCCCGGCCGGCCCCGCCCCACCCTGAAGCCCTTTGTTTTAATGATTCTAATTAAAGGTGACGCTGATTGATTACGGGTTTGTTGTTCTGTTCTAATTGGAGGTTCTGCAGTCGGGGTGCAGTGTGTGGTTTAGAACAACGTCACCTGTCTGAATGCACCCGATGAATCATGACTAAACGACTCCCTGATTCAAACTCATCTATAAAAGAGTACTGACTCCTGTTTATGTCCAAATGACTCACTGATTCAATTCGCAGAGGGGTTCTGTAATGATTGACAGGTAAACTCCACCCACTGGACAGGAAGTGTAATGATCAGAAATAAATCAGCAAACCGAGACTCTGAGCTCCAAAACACACATTCATCATAACACTGTGTGTGTGTGTGTGTGTGTGTGTCTAAATCAGCTCCAAAACACACATTCATCATAACACTGTGTGTGTGTGTGTGTGTGTGAGTGTGTGTGTCTAAATCAGCTCCAAAACACACATTCATCATAACACTGTGTGTGTGTGTGTGTGTGTGAGTGTGTGTGTCTAAATCAGCTCCAAAACACACATTCATCATAAGTGTGTGTGTGTCTAAATCAGCACACTGTCAAGAGTCAGCTCTAAAAACACATTAATTATAACTGTGTGTGTGTGTGAGCATGTGTATGTGTTTGCGAGTGTGTGAGCATGTGTGTGTGTGTGTGTGTGCGAGTGTGTGAGCGTGTGTGTGTGTTGGGTTTATGTCATATTGTTTATGTAATATAAAAAAATAACTAAATGATTCAATGATTCCTGTTGAACTAAATGACTCGCAGATCTGACTCCTGAATCTATAGAATCTATAGAATTTGAAGCCTGCTTCTGATGGATTGACTCGGTGATGCGAGCAGGGAGTCTACTGTAAATGACTCTGAATCGGATGGCAACCGGAGGACAGCCGCGTGCGTTGTGACGGAGGGACTGGGACGAGTCGATTCATGCTGAGCGTGCCTATCCCGTCCCCTCAGGATGTGGGCGCCGTTCCACAGACACGAGTGAAGAGTTCAGATGAAGCTCCTGAACAGAGCCGAACCCGAGTTCAAACCCACAGAGACGCAGCTGCAAAAGTATGTGGACAGACACCCATCAAAAGTAGAGCAGGGTTTGAATCAGTGAATCATTTAGCTGATTCTTTTTTATTCAGTGAGCAGTTGAATGATGTTGAAATTATAAGTGCACACAAACAAACGGACAGCTCATAAATCTGTTGTGTGTTTTTGTGTGTGAGTAGGTGTGTGTGTGTGTGTGAGTAGGTGTGTGTGTGTAGTTGTGTGTGTGTGAGTAGGTGTGTGTGTGTGTGCTTTTTATTTATAAGCCGTCAGGTTTGTTTGTAGTCGGTGTTTAATGTGTTTAATGTAACTTGATAATACCGACATCATTCTACAAACACCGAGCTGCTGAGCCTCGGCACCTTCTCCACCTCGACCTCCACATCTGGACAGAATCAGAGTTCTAATGACTCTGAGAACGTTCTCATACAGAACCATGTTGGAACGACACGCTGATCCAAGAACTGACTCAGTAAACGGCAGAAAAGTAAACAAACGACTCACTGAACACCAGAGAAGTGACAATCAATCAACGATTCATACACTGACCGAATATGCCTCAACTGATTCACTGAATCAATGAATCAAACAATGATTAATGAGTCAAAGAGAAATGATGATTCACTTATTTGACAATGACCTAATGATGGAAAAGGGAGCAAATGATTCACTGATTCAGAAACATAATGACCAAATGATTTACCATTTCAAACTTTGACTAAATAACGAAAACGTTAATTAAATAATTCACTGATTTAATGATGAATGAGAATTACTCAAATGATTCACTGATTCAAATACCTTCAAAAAACTTGGTGAATGAAGAGTATTCAGATGATTCACATGAGTCAATTGTTTTTTCTCGACATTGAGAATGAACAAAATTATTTACTGATTCAAATACTGATGGATGACAAATGAGTTAATGATTCATGGATTCACACTCAGATTCGCATTAAGTACGTAAGAAAGGATTCATTGATTTATTGATTGACTTAAAAAATTAAAGATAAATGATTCACTGATTCATTTATTGAGTTCCTAAATGAAGTATAAATGAGCATTTGATTCACTGATTCATTTATTAAGTCACTAAATGTAGTGTAAATGAGCATTTGATTCACTGATTCATTTAAGTCACTTAATGTGGTGTAACTGAGCAAATGATTCACTGATTCATTTATTAAGTCACTAAATGTAGTGTAACTGAGCATATGATTCACTGATTCATTTATTAAGTCACTAAATGTAGTGTAACTGAGCATATGATTCACTGATTCATTTATTAAGTCACTAAATGTAGTGTAACTGAGCATATGATTCACTGATTCATTTATTAAGTCACTAGATGTAGTGTAAATGAGCATATGATTCACTGATTCATTCATTAAGTCACTAAATGTGGTATAACTGAGCAAATGATTCACTGATTCATTTATTAAGTCACTAAATGTAGTGTACCTGGGCATATGATTCACTGATTCATTTATTAAGTCACTAGATGTAGTGTAAATGAGCATATGATTCACTGATTCATTTATTAAGTCACTAAATGTAGTGTAACTGAGCATATGATTCACTGATTCATTTATTAAGTCACTAGATGTAGTGTAAATGAGCATATGATTCACTGATTCATTTAGTAAGTCACTAAATGTAGTGTGACTGAGCATATGATTCACTGATTCATTTATGGACTCTCTAAATGAAAGATAAACGAGAAAGTCCTCCATCGTCTTTGCCCAGTCAGCATTCCAATTCATCCCTACCGTGTTGTGCAGGTCAGTGGAGGTCAGTCATGCGTGATGAAGGGAAGGCCAGAGGGTGGAGCTGGTATATGATTGGTTTATTGATTACGATGCGGCGTATGTACAGTAATAAGTTATATATACACTGATCTTTGGGTCCGTTATCAAAAGAACCGTCCTGCGTCCAGATGTCCACGCCTCACCCCGGCTCTGTGGGAAACTCGGTTCTGAAAAATGTTCCTCCCATGTCTCCAGAGCCTTGAGATGAGGTGTGTGTGCGGGGGTTTTAATTAAAGTCTGTTCCTCTGTGACGGTTCTCATTTCCGTCCGCCGGCCCGCAGGCCTTTCGTTTGTAACGAGGTGCTGGAAATCACAGGCACTTCACACCGAGGGTCGTAAACCCGCTCGTTACAGCCGCCCTCGGATGGCGCGCCCCCGGCACCCCCAGCACCCCCCCCCCCAAACTCTTATTTTATAAAATATACACGGACACCAACATCTGACGATTCGGTTGCGTTCCAAATCACAGACTGGATTGCAGCTAATCAGGCGTGTAGACGACGTTCCAAACTTCAGAGAGCACGTCTGTCCAAGAATACGAACCGAACGGAACATAAAAACATTAACAGACCCAGGGATTGATACTGTTTGTCCGGTTTCCATCCATCAATCACCTTCAGGGTCGGGGGGGGGGGGGGTAGGCAGATGCACCCATGACAGGAGGCAATCTGTCGCTGGACACACTCACTCACACAGACACACTCTATATGGGGCAATTTGGCGAATTCAATTGACCTTGATCCATGTTTTTGGACTGTGGGAGGAAACCCATTTGGACACTGGAAACTCCACCCAGAGCAGAACATGCTAAACCACTAAGCCACGTGCCGCCCCTTTCTCCTGTTTGTTGCTCAAATTAGTTAATTATACGTTTCAGGCTTATCTTCCATCTGATGCTCAGACGTTGCGTTGGACGGTAGCTAAAAAAGAGTTTTATAGCGAGAACAAATAAACCGATTCACGTTTAACGATAAATAAAACGAAAAAAACCCACCAAAGCCTTTCGGCACGCGGCGTGTTCGTTATCGACAAGGCTTCACGGAATGAACGATTAATTAGCTAAATGTATATCGTAACAATATCTGGAAGCAGAACGTTGACAGAACGTTCTCACGCGCGGTCCTCACAGTGCGACTTACGAAGTTTCAGCGTCACATTTAATTCCCGTTGCGAAAGTGAAGCACCAGGTGGGGGCGCTGTGGTGTGTGGCTGGAGAGGAAATTGCACTTTGGTTATATGGAGTACTGAGGTATCAGCCAGAAGGGGGCGCTGCAGTTTGTAAACTTGGGAGCACGCCGGTATGACGCGCCTGATGGTCTCTTCACACGCTGGCGCAGCGCGAAGACACAATTAGCTGTTGTCCAGAGGGGGGCGCCGCTCCCAGGATGTCGAAGCACAGGGCCTCCACCACGTCCAGCCTCTCGATCTGGACGAGGCGCGCCAGCAGGTCGGGGATGCTGTAGCCGGCGGTGCTGACGCGGTCGAACAGCTGCATGCCGTCAGTCATGCCGCCGATCTCGTCCCGCTTCAGCCCGAAGCTCTCGGCCAGGTGGCGCCACGTCCGGACCAAGGCCTTCTCCGCGCTGTAGGTGGCGCTCAGCATGCGGCTGGTCCGCTCCAGGCAGTCGAAGGGCAACTCCACGGGACTCTGACCTGCGAACCAGAGAACGACGTTCTCGTTTAATTATTAAATTACGGTTTGAAATGAACTCAGCAGCCACTTCACCCTTGTTACCCCCCCCCCCCCTCCCCTGCCCCGCCCCGTGGGAAGTACCCCGCTCGGCTTAATGTGTTTAGAAGGTGAGATGCGTGACAGATGTTCTGCGACCCGGGGCTGCATCTGCAGCGGCTTCCAAACAAACCGCACGTTTATTACAGACATGCGAACAGCACCGAGTCCCTGAGCTTTATGAGGTGGGCGGGGTTTCTGGAGGAGGGCGGGGTTTCTGGAGTGATGGATCTCCTCGAAGCCCATGAGGGTTCTCAGATTGGTTCTTCAATGCAGAGCCTCAAAGATCCGGCTCTGAACCCGGCTCCGCCCACGTCCTGCTGACGGCTCGTTCTAATCTAAAGAGAACCTGAAGCGGACGGGTTCTAGAACGTTGGACGGGTTCTAGAACATCATGATTAAGCTCTCACCCTCAGCAGCACTGCAGGCTTTACTGTACAGGTCCAGAATCTTCCTCCTCCGACTGTGAAGCTGACGAGACAGAACACAGAACACTGATCAACACTGTGTGTGTGTGTGTGTGTGTGTGTGTGTGTCTGTGTTTGCCCCCCCCCCCCCCCCCCCCCCCCCCCCCCCCCCCCCCCCCCCCCCCCCCCCCCCCCCCCCCCCCCCCCCCCCCCCCCCCCCCCCCCCCCCCCCCCCCCCGTGTCTGTGTTTGTCTCTGTGTCTGTGTGTCTGTCTGTGTGTGTTTGTGTATGTGTGTTTGTGTGTGTTTGTGTGTCTGTCTGTGTGTGTGTGTTTATCTCTGTTTGTGTATGTGTGTTTGTGTGTGTTTGTGTGTCTGTCTGTGTGTGTGTGTTTATCTCTGTGTGTGTTTGTGTGTTTCTTTTTACGTACATGTTGATATATATGTAGGTTTGCACTCAGGTAGGTCGTTATGTAAGCAGGTAGATTAATGTGTATGTAGATAATTAGTATTAAATTAGTTTAAGTTATTAAATCAATAATAACGTTTTAAATTTGCAGAAGGTACAAATCATTACATTTGATCAGCTGCTGAAATTCTGATCTATGAAACTTTACTGTTGTGTGTTTGGACTCACAGCTATGGTTTTGTTGTTGCTGCCGGAGCAGGTTCGGTCTCGGCTCAGGTTCACCAGAGACAGAAGACAGAGGTCCGTCGTCTCCTGTTTGTCTTGCGTCGCCTCTTCATCGCTGTCGATGCTGCGACTCAGCAGCTGTTCGTTCTCCGACGACGCATCGTTCTCACTGCAGTTTAAAAAATAACGCAGAGTCATTAAAGGTTCACTTTTTAACGTTTAAACAGCAAAACTTCAATATTAAATCAGCATTAAATTTTGTAATCAAAACATTCACGTTAAAAAACTGTCTTGAGGAATTAGTTTATAGAATCAAAGTAATAATAAAATTTAAAAAAAACTTAGAAGAAATCTATTTCACTACTTTTCAAAATTATTTTAAATATAAATAACTTTTTTTTTAACGCCAAATAACACAAAAAGTACAGAAAACGTACATTTTATTAAAATAATACTTTAAAAAGCTAATTTAACTAAATATAAACTTAAAAATATCACTTAAAAAAATCCTCTAAAGATATTTATTTATAAAACATTTCACTCAAAATGTGAATTAAATTTTTTTTATTAGATTTCACTTTTTTTTTGGTAATTGTTACTAAAATTACCTCCGAAATTGACTTCTTTTTTAAAAAATAAACTTGCATGTTAATTTCACAGATTAATATCAGTACTAAATAAAAAAAAAATTAATATGTGAACCTCTGAAACTGTAGTTTTAACACCAATTAAATAAAATGTCTAAAGTTTAATTTAAAAAAAACATGACTTTTTTAATTCACAACTCAACATTAATTAAAAATCCTCAAGAATTAATATGGTCACCTCGAACCCAATAAACTGTAGGTTTGAATGACTGGTGCGTTTGGGTATGCAGTACGCATCGTATCGTAAGTGAAAATTCCCAGATAACCAACTAAATTTACTACAGTAAACACAATCACAGTCTGTTTTTAATAAACATAAACATTCATTCATTCATTATCTCCCGCTTTATCCTCTATTAGGGTCGCGGGGGGGTTCCCCATGCCCATCCAGGGGAGAACGTTTCGGGCGCTGGGCAGATAGACCCAGGACAGGACGCCAATCCATTGCTGGGCACACACTCACTCACACAGACACACTCTATATGGGGCAATTTGGAGAACTCAATTGACTTGATCCATGTTTTTTGACTGTGGGAGGAAACCGGAGAACCCGGAGGAAACCCACACAGACACGGGGAGAACATGGAAACTCCACCCAGATGGGGATTCGAACCGGGAATTCCTAGTGCTGAGAGGAGAACATGCTAAAGCACTAAGCCACCGTGCCGCCCATAAAACATAAACATAATTAACATAAGTTGATATATTGCGTGGAGGTACTATTTACTAAACCAGGTTTTAAAAAATATGAGTTCAAAACTAGTACGTAGTGTTTATTACGTCACTTCAGACAAAACAAAGGTCATCAGAAATGTTTAACCTAAAAATCTAAAAACAAAAAATTACCTTAATAAAAAAATTACCTCAGAAAAGAACTAATGAGACGATTTCCTTAAAATTTTACTGTTAAAATGAACTAAATCCTTTGACTTTACGTCACATCGGAACGTTATAACCATAAAACGAACTGTTCTAGTATAAATACTTTATAGATTATTTTTTATTTATTATTTATTGACGTTTAGATCAGTGTTCCACTTCGCGACCTTATTTTAAAACGAAGAAACAATAAAAAGTTGAATGAACGACAGGCCTGAGATTTGATGAAATCGTTTAGAGTTTAAAAGTTAATTAAACGTTAATGAAACGCGCCCGCCCTCGGAGTTAGCACGTTCTTTAACTCGCTCCGTTCTCTAGTCTTTTGTTTCCTGTTACGGGGTTCCAGAGTTTTAGTTCGGTGACTAGCCTCCTGTGTAGCGCGCCGCTCGGCTAACCGTAAACAGCGCCTGGAACAGAACGTCATTGTTCCGCAGAAACACGATAGCTTGGCAGCGGTTAGCATTAGCGCAGGGGGTTGCTGAACCACAACACACGTCTGGGTTTTGAGGGGCAGGTGGGGGGGGGGGTTGATTACGTCGCGTAGTTTTTAACTTCAGACTTTAGAACCCGCTCGTTCACTCGGCTGTGAGAGGCTACCACGCTAGTAAACGCACAGCCAATGACTCGGCGTTTCTGTAACGGTTCTCTAATGTTCTCCTACCTGTCCACCAGGTGTTCATTAAACCTGGACCTAGAACTTAATGTTCTGGTGAGTTTAATAAGGACAAAAAGTTCTAACGTTCTTGTCCAAACGTCCCCTCACTGTCCTCATGCTGTTTCCTTTGGATCTTTAAGAAGTGTTTAAAAAAAAAAAGCCACTGCTGGAACCTTTAAACATTGCTGGCCATAGTTCTAAGAACCACTTGAGATGGATACTTGCTCTGGAGGACCAAAGTTAGTACGTAGTACCTCAGATCTATTAATAAACCCAAATGTCCCTGGAACGTTCCCTCTACGTTTTCCTAGACGCCCGCTTAAGACAAACCAGCTGATCACTGACTTAATGTTTCCCTAATGTTCTCCCAATGTTAGGAATACTTTGGTTCTAATGTTCCGTTACTGTTGGTTCCATTCCTGAGGAAACGTTCTCAGTTCTAATTCAGATAATAGTTCCTGTTCTCCAAAGAACTGTTCTCAGGTCTAATGTGAAGTCTAGTTTTCAGTTTCCGGTCTGATGATTGGTTCATGTTGAAAGTGGGTGGAGCTAAACATCTAGACCAAAGCACAGTCGACTCAGTAGGACGTACCTCTTTACGGCTTTCGGAGGCGGAACCTTGAACTCGTCCTTCTCTGTAAAGATCACAACGTTTTCTGTAAAAAAAAACAAAACAAAAAAAAAAAACGAGACGTTATATTTAATTAAGATGCAACGTCAATGTTAATTAACGTCAACGTTACGACAAAATTAAACGATGAAAACGGTTACTACGCCGACTCGATCCGGGTTACCAAACAGCAGAACTCTAGATTAAAGGGTTCCACCATCTTTTACCGTGGGTTCGTCGGCTAAACGTCAAGAAACGTTCTACATGTCAACGTTGTTTGACATCTTAATGAAAGTTGGATTCAAGGTTTACTGACTGTTCCTTGGATGATGGCTTAGTGGTTTGGCATGTTCTCCTCTCAGCACTAGGGATTCCCGGTTCGAATCCCCATCTGGGTGGAATTTCCATGTCCTCCCCGTGTCCGCGTGGGTTTCCTCCGGGTTCTCCGGTTTCCTCCCACAGTCCAAAAACATGGATCAAGGTCAATTGAGTTCTCCAAATTGCCCCATATAGAGTGTGTCTGTGTGAGTGAGTGTGTGCACAGCGATAGATTGGCGCCCTGTCCTGGGTCTATCTGCCCAGCGCCCGAGACGTTCTCCCCTGGATGGGCATGGGGAACCTTAGTAGAGGGCAAAGTGGACTGCTCCTTGGTTCTCTTACGTTGTTCTATTTGGGTTCTGGGAACTCTCGTTAATGCACTACTATTCTTCTGGGAAACTTTTCAAGGCTTTACTCCCATCAATGCTGATTTTAGGTTCTAGGAACTGTTCTTCAAATCCATTTTCAGGTTCCTGGAACTTTCTTGTGAACAATGTTTCATTCCATCAGATGAGGCTCTATGAAGGTTCCGTTCTCTCTCCGAATGCCGGAGGTCGTGCACCTCCGCGGAACCCCTCGTGACCCGCAGCTCTGATGTGTCAGCTTCAGCCTTTAATCAGACGGAGAACTGAAGCTGGAGAACGGAGCGTTACTCAGAGAATTTATAGCCTGAAGTAAAGAACCAGCGCCAAACATTCCAGAGAACCGCGCTGTTCATCAGAGAGCTGAGAACCCTCTCCAGGAGTGGAACTGAGAACTACACTCCACTCGGGATCTGTAACACGGCTCAGGTGGAGAACCAAGAACTAAACTCCCGATCAGATCCGAAAACACTCCCCAGGGACAGAAGCAAGAATTACATTCCGCATTAGAAGACTCTTCAACAGAATGAACCAAAAACTTTTTAGGGAGTGGTAGCTCAGTGGGGGAGTGGTAGCTCAGTGGTTAGGGCGTTGGCCTATCAATCTAAAGGTTGGCGGTTCAAATCCCAGGTCCACTGAAGTTACCAATGCTGGTCCTTGAGCAAGACCCTTAACCCTCACTGCTCCAGGAATGTTGTGATGAACCCTGTGTTCACCTTGTAAGTCGCTTTGGATAAAAGCGTCCAATAAATTACCAAATGTAAATGTCTTCATCCATCCATTATCTCCCGCTTTATTAGGGTCCCATGACCATCCAGGGGAGAACGTTTTGGGCGCTGGGCAGATACACCCAGGACAGGACGCCAATCCATCGCTGTGCACACACTCACTCACACAGACACACTCTATATGGGGCAATTTGGAGAACTCAATTGACTTGATCCATGGTTTTGGACTGTGGGAGGAAACCGGAGAACCCGGAGGAAACCCACGAGGACACGAGGAGAACATGGAAACTCCACCCAGATGAGGATTCGAACCGGGAATCCCTAGTGCTGAGAGGAGAACATGCCAAACCACTAAGCCACCGTGCCGCCTCTTTAGGATTAAGGAACCATCTAAAATTACAATCATAAGGAACCATTAAAATGAAGTCTGAGAACATTGATTGAGAACCTTCATCAGGAGTGGAGATGTTACTTTAGAGAACCCTCCTGAAAATAACCTTAGAGTTCCACTGAGGATAAGATCGAGGAACCGTCCTCAAAGGTAGAACCGAGAAAACCCAATGTCCCAATGTGGTAGCACTTTCAAAAACAACCTACTGATCATACGATCTCAGAACCCTCCATAGTGGTAGAGTATTTCTAAAAGTAACCTGAACCTTCTCTAAAAATAAGATTGAGGAACCCTTCCAACCAAGAAGACCTCGGTGTTAAAATGAAGAACCCTCCCTAGGTGTAGAACCAAGAACCCTTCATGGGACTACTGTGAAAACAATCTAAAACTTCTCCTGAAGATCTACGAAATGTTCTGAAGAGCTAGAACCAAGGATTCGCCCTCAGACTTAAATAAACAAGTCCTTCCCAGGAGTAGAACCAAGAACCCTCTGAGAACTGTTTGGGTACCGATCCAAAGGAGATGTTCTAATTAATTAAGACGCAACGTCAATGTTAATTAACCTCAACGTTACGACAAAATTAAACGATGAAAACTAAACAGCAGAACTCTAGACTCAAGCGTTCCGCGATCTTTTACCGCGGGTTCATCGGCTAAACTTTACCTTCTACGCGTCAACGTTGTTTGACGTCTTAATGAAAGTTGGATTTAGGTTTAACGACGGCTCCTTAGAGTTTGGCATGTCCTCCTCTCAGCACTATGGATTCCCGGTTCGAATCCCCATCTGGGTGGAGTTTCCATGTCCCCCCGGTGTCCGTGTGGGTTTCCTCCGGGTTCTCTGGTTTCCTCCCACAGTCCAAAAACATGGATCAAGGTCAATTGAATTCTCCAAATTGCCCCATATAGAGTGTGTGTGTGTAAGTGAGTGTGCATCCAGTGATAGATTGCCCCCCTGTCCTGAGTGTATCTGCCCAGCGCCCGAAAGGTTCTCTCCTGGATGGGCATGGGGAACCCCCCCACGATCCTAATATAGGATAAAGCTGAAGATAATGGAACCATCCAGCATCTGGAGAACGTGCCTCAACTTAAGAACCGAGGGTTCCAGATGAAACGAGTTCTCAGGACTAGTGCACTGACCTTGGACCTCCTTCTTCTCCTCCTGCTTGCTCACCGGTGCCTCTATGGTCTTGACCATCTGCCCCGAACAGCATGCTGGGAACAAAGAGAACCTTCTCACAATCAGTTTAGTCCAAAACCAAAAGTACGCGGACACCCCGAGTTCTGAGTTACTGACGTACTCGTGGGTAACTCCCTCCCATGGTGGTTGGCAGCCATGCGCCCGGTGATTGACAGGTGAAAGCAGAGCCCCCGCACTTTTGCCCATTTTGCCGGGGCAGGATTCCCATCCCGGGTACTGCCCCCCGACTTTGGGACGAATTGGAGGCTCGGGGCGAGGTGGATCAGTCCTGCGTGTTGGTTTCTGGGAGCCGGCTGGTTCTGTTTAATTGCGGCTGTCCTCGGGGGGAACGTTGGACGGGGTCTCGGTATGTGCGCCTGTTCTCGGGTCTGTGGAACCGCGAGACCACCGGCCGGTGCTCATCTGCTCTCACTTACGCTTTATTATTCCCACTTCACCAAACCAAAAGAACCCGAACCCGGGGCCGCGTTACATCCCATAATGACACCGCGTTCACCACACGTACGCAGAACCGCGGGGTTCTTACGGACATCCAATAATGTTCTGAAGTGCTTTAACCTCAGACTGCAGCTTGTTATGAAGAGTTCTCCAAGAATCACGCCATGACCCAGTACCATGATTCACTTCAGTGAGTCGATTCCTTCAAACAACTCAGTCAGCAGTGAGCTAAATGTTTGAATAGTGATTCAGTTCTAAGTGTCTTAGAGAACCTTTACTTTTGGTTCTAAGTGGCTTGGAAAACCGGTACTTATGGTTCTAAGCGTCTTATAGAGAACCAGTGCTTATGGTTCTAAGTGTCTCAGAGAACCTTTATTTATTGTTCTAAGTGTCTTAGAGAACCTTTATTTATGGTTCTAAGTGTCTCAGAGAACCTTTACTTTTGGTTCTAAGTGGCTTGGAGAACCG
>JAFMOD010000022.1:429624-445835 GCA_019802435.1 Corydoras maculifer
TGTAAGTGTGTTTGTGTAAGTGTGTGTGTGTATGTAAGTGTGTTTTTGTATGTATGTGTTTGTGTATGGACTTACATACACAAACATACACGTAAACACACAAACACACACATATATACACATACACACACAAACAACAGAGTTTTAATTGCTGGATCTGTATTTCAAACAGAGATGATAGATGGGGTGGAATGTTGAGAACCTGCCCCTGGGGGTCTCTGCTCCTGCCAGTCTGATGACTGTGGGGTAAATATCCATTAAGCTGGTGGGTTGATGGAGGACTCTCCCCGGGGAAAGTCTGTTCTTCCAGCGGAGGATCCCGGGTACACGGATACCCCCCTCCCACCCGGCCATGCCTTTACCACCTAAGGAGAAAGAAGCCCCGGGTTAATACCCACACACCACAATAACCCCATCACTCTAAGAAAATACCCCCTGGAGTTACCACCTACATGTTTAAAAAGGGCATGAGAAAATATTAATACCCTGGGAGTTACCACCTACATGCCTACCACAACTGCCCTTACCTTGGTTGCCAGAAAACATAAATACCCCCAGAGTTACCTCTTACACACCTGCAACATCTGCCCTCACCTTGGTTGTGAGAAAATTTAAATACCCCTGGAGTGAGTTACCACTTTGTTCCTAGTCATTAGAACATACCCCTGTTGTATCTGACCTCCTGCTGCGCCCCCTGCTGGTACTACGTTAACAGTTTTTGGTTTTAAATGGGGGGTACAACATGGCAGGTTTGCTTTACCCCGATAAATGCCGTTCCACCCTCCTCTGGGTCCTCTCCCGTCAGAGTCGGTGGAGTCGCCTCCGTGATCCGAGGTGAAGTACATCAGCGTTCTGTCAGCGAGGTTCAGCTCATCGATGGTGTTCATCATCCGACCTGCAGGGGGTGCAACGAGCACACAGACGTGTGATCAACCTGCAGCTTTACTGTTGCTAGGCAACCATTAAACAGACTTTCTAAACATGCCTCCGGGTCTGAGGTCTGCCAACGTTCCCCAGAACATACCAAACTCACAGCGTGACACAGCCCTCAAATTAAATTACACTTCCCAAGGCACCTGTGTGGAGTTGGTATGTTCTCCTCATGTCTCTGAGTTGGAGAAACCGACGAAAGTTCAACGGAATGTTTGTTCGATTGTATTTTGTTCTGGGACTGCTGGGATAGGTTCCAGCACCTCATGTGACCCTAATCTCAAAAAAAAGGTTTTGGTTGGCATGTTCTCCTCTCAGCGCTGGGGATCCAGATTCGAACCCTGATTGGGGTGGAGCTTGCATGTTCTCCCCGTGTCCATGTGGGTTTTCTGGAGGCTCTTCGGTTTCCTCTCACAGCCCAAAAACATGGATTCAAGGTGAATTGGCTGCTACACATTGCCCCTGTTTAGTGTGTGTGAGTGAGTTTCTCACCGATCATCCAGTCCACCTCCTCCACGTTGTCTCCATAAATCCCGTGTCGGCTTTTTCCGGAGAAGCGTTTGGAATTGGCCAATGGCGTGTGGACATGAGGCAGGGATAGGAACAAGAGAAAGGGCCTGTTCTGGTTCCTGCAATCAGTCACAAAGTTAACCATTCAGAGACCAAATCAAAATAAGAAATAAGAAAGATAATAAACGAATAATTATATTTGATCTTCTTCTTAATTATTAAAAACATTTAATAAACGAAATGCTCATTTGATTTGATACTTTTGTCTTTTACCTTAAAAAAAAAACAGACCGAGAATTAAGATGTATTTTAAAACCAACCTCCGTTAAATTTACAATGTTTATATTTGGCCACCAGATGGCGGTGTTGGATCACTTTTGACACTTATAAAAAATAAATGCGTCCCAGTGGATACTGTCCATTCATCCATTAGGGTCGCGGGGGGGGGGGGGGGGATGTTCCCCATACCCATCCAGGGGAGAACGTCTCGGACGCTGGGCAGATAATGTATCACTGGACACACACATTCTATATGGGGCAATTTGGAGAACTTAATTGACTTGATCCATGTCTTTGGACTGTGGGAGGAAACCGAAGAACCCGGAGGAAACCCACGCGGAGACACAGGGAGGACATGGAAACTCCACCCAGATTGGGATTCTAACCGGGAATCCCTAGTGCTGAGAGGAGAACATGCTAAACCACTACACCAGCGTGCCGCCTCAGTTGATACTGGTTTGTGTAAAACATCGTTAGTTGTTATATAAATGATCACATTTAGGTTTTTAAACATACAGGTATATAAAAACCTAAACATTCATTCATTATCTCCCGCTTATCCTCTATTAGGGTCGCGGTGGGGTTCCCCATGCCCATCCAGGGGAGAACGTTTCGGGCGCTGGGCAGATAGACCCAGGACAGGGCGCCAATCCATCGCTGGGCACACATTCACTCACACAGACACACTCTATATGGGGCAATTTGGAGAATTCAATTAACTTGATCCATGTTTTTGGACTGTGGGAGGAAACCGGAGAACCCGGAGGAAACCCACGCGGACACGGGGAGAACATGGAAACTCCACCCAGATGGGGATTCGAACCGGGAATCCCTAGTGCTGAGAGGAGAACATGCTAAACCACTAAGCCACCGTGCCGCCCAAAAAACCTAAACGAATTTAAATATTTATATTTTTCGGCCTTAAGATCAAAAGAGGGTGTGCTGTTTAAGGAAGCTTTAAAAAGCTTTAAAAGCTTTTAGAATTAAAACAGCGCCCCCTACCTCCTTCCCCTTACCTTTCCACAAACTGCTCGGCCTCCCTCATTATCCGCTCGGTGAGCGTCTCCAGGTCAAGCGGTTGCTCCACCACCTTGTGGTTCCTCATGACGATGCAGTTCCACGTGCGGATGAACCCGAACGGCACGTACCACGCTGCGAAGAACAGCAGGTAGAGAACCCAGAGGAGGGGCAGCGCCGCGGAGCCGATCCGGAGGAGCCCACTCAGTTTGGTCAGGGTTAGGGTTCCGAGGGCCAGAGCCAGCAGCGTGGAAAGGTTCCACAGCGTCTCCTGCACGTCCCGCAGCAGGATGCTGGGTTCTCCGGGCTGGCAGTCGTCGGCCTTGGTGAAGGGCAGGCCGTAAAAGTAGTGGAAGCCATGGTGGTTGGGATGGTGACAGTGGTCGTTCCGATCGGTGCAGCTCACGCCCAGGTGCCACTTACCTGCGGGGGGCAGACGCGGGTTATGACGTCACAGGACCCGGTTCTGGAGTACGGACCCAAACGTTGTGTCGTTCATAAAGATATTCCTACCCACAATTCCCGTGGTGTAGCCCTGACTCTGCAGGACCGTCGCAAAGGTGGTCTCGTTGGGAGGAAGACCGCCGGAGGCGCCGAGGAAGACGATGACCGGAACGCGTCCTGCGGTTCCCAGACCTTCAGAGGTGAAGAACCAAACGAGGAACCATGTGAGAGTCAGAGAGTCAGAGTCGGTACTGACATCACATCAGAGGACAATGATTCATATCAAAGTCTGAATCGGTAAGGGTTTAAAGAGTCAGAGAATCTGAATCAACGAATCAATACGTAGAGGCACACACACATACTGTAGGGGCAATTTATTCATTCATTCATTATCTCCCGCTTACCCTCTATTAGGATTAGGGTTCCCCATGCCCATCCAGGGGAGAACGTCTCGGGCGCTGGGCAGATAGACCCAGGACAGGGCGCTAATCTATCACTGGGCACACACTCACTCACACACACACACTCTATATGGGGCAATTTTGAGAATTCAATTAACTTGATCCATGTTTTTGGACTGTGGGAGGAAACCGGAGAATCCGGAGGAAACCCATGCGGACACGGGGAGAACATGGAAACTCCACCCAGATGGGGATTCGAACCGGGAATCCCTAGCGCTGAGAGGCGAACGTGCTAAACCACTAAGCCACCGTGCCGCAGGGGCAATTTAGAGCAGCCAATTCATCTTGAATCCATGACTCACAGACTTTAATTAACTGACTGACTCAATGATTCTAATTCTAATTCATTGACCAATTAACTGACTCTGACTCAATGATTCCTATTCTGATTCACTGACTCTCTGGCTCACTGACTCCATTGAATCCATGTTTTTGGACTGTGGGAGGAAACCGGAGAACCCGGAGGAAACCCATGTGAAAACGGGGAGAACATGCAAATCACTAAAGCCACCGTGCGGCGATTCACAAAATCATAAAGTTAAAGCACAGAGTCAGCGAGTCAGAATAAAGGAATCGATTCCCACCGGGGCGGCATGGTGGCTTTGTGGTTTAACATGTTCTCCTCTCAGCACTAGGGATTCCCGGTTCGAATCCCCATCTGGGTGGAGTTTCCATGTTCTCCCCGTGTCCGCGTGGGTTTCCTCCGGGTTCTCCAGTTTCCACCCACAGTCCAAAAACATGGATCAAGGTGAATTGAGTTCTCAAAATTGCCCCATATAGAGTGTGTCTGTGTGAGTGAGTGTGTGTCCAGTGCTAGATTGCCCCCCTGTCCTGGGTGTATCCGCCCAGCGCCCGAAACGTTCTCCCCTGTATGGACATGGGGAACACCCCCCCCACACACACACAACCCTAATAGAGGATAAAGCAGAAGATAATGGATGGGTGGATTCCCACCGGAGCGTGGAGCGTAGCGGCCGGTCATGAACGCGGCCCTGCTGGGCGTGCAGAGCGGCGCGGCGGCGATGTGCTGAGTCAGCTTCACCCCCTCCGTCGCTAACCTGTCGATGTTCGGCGTTCTGTAAAGAAAATAAAATAAAATTATAATTAAAGGGTTCTGTGAATCCTCAACAGAGGAACAGCCTTCACCCAATCACCTGATCGTACGGTTTCCATAGCAACCCACGTCTCCAATGCCCAGATCATCCACCATCATCAGAACAAAGTTCGGTTTGGTGACGCCATGAGTCACACCAATGATCAGAACCAATGAGAAGCCAAGGAACCAGAACCTGAAAGAAACCATTACAACGGTTACAGAGACGAGACGAGATAATAAAACGAGAGACAAGACGAGATAATAAAACGAGAGACAAGACAAGGAACCAGAACCTGAAAGAAACCATTACAACGGTTACAGAGACGAGACGAGATAATAAAACGAGAGACGAGACGAGACAAGGAACCAGAACCTGAAAGAAACCATTACAACAGTTACAGAGACGAGACGAGATAATAAAACAAACATCATCAACAAAATGTGAAGGAGAACTGCAGCATTTACCGACTCCGTCTCTCTGATTCTAACTCTGACTCTCTGATTCTAACTCTGACTCTCTGATTCTAACTCTGACTCTCTGATTCACAGACTCTCTGATTCTAACTCTGACTCTCTGATTCTATCTCTGACTCTCTGATTCTATCTCTGACTCTCTGATTCAGACTCTCTGATTCTAACTCTGACTCTCTGATTCAGACTCTCTGATTCTAACTCTGACTCACTGACTATAACACACTGACTCTGTGTGAAGCAGAATTAGAATCACCGAGTCAGAGTCAGTAAATGAGCGAGTCAGTGAATCAATGAGTTACAGTGAGAAATAGAGTCATAGTCTGTGAGTCAGAATTAGAGTCAGAGTGTGATTCTAACTCTGATTTAAAGATTCTTTCATTCACAAACTATGACTCTGATTTTTACTCTCACTCTTTGACTCACTGACTCGGATTCACTGTCTCTCTGACTCACTTATTCATATTGTGATGTCTTTATGTGTCTGATCCATCGTACCTCAGGAACAGGTTCTCCATCAGTTCTCCAACAGGACCTACAGAACCCAAAGAACATCATCATCATCTTCATCTTCATCATCATCATCCTGCATCACTGATGGAGAACACACACTGTGCAACATGATGACCTACTGTCTCTGTGATTCTCCATCTACAGGGTGGCGCTGTAAGGTGGCGGTGGAGCAAAATAAAATATTAATCGGTGTAATTCGGGAATTTATTTGGTTTTATTTGGACAATGAGAGGAAGAATCTGGGACTGAACCGATTCCTTAAGTTCGTCTGTTTGTAATGCATAGTTTGCTTGTCCCGTTGATCGTTAATCTAAAAGCTGTTCATTAGAATCGCAAAAGTTTTTAAAAATTACCCATTCAGTGCACGTGACCTCTTTTTTTTAACCCCTAACCCACAAGTGAATCAGAACCAACACATACGACTCCCTCCCCAACATTATTAGCCCCTACGCTGATGATGGTCGACTCCTATGAATCGACTCGTTTCGGAATCGCGTTCGAAGGCTCGAATCAGCAGGAGCGCCGTCAACAGACGTCATAATCCGCTCCAAACGCACAGAATTCACGTTGTTACGTCATAAAGCACCTTCTCACCTCGCGCACAGCCGCTGAATGACGCCGTTAAAGTGTCAGAACTCCAAAAACCCAGAGACCGCTCCCCTGCAGGTCGTTCCGCGGGTCTGATCCCAAATGCACACAGTCTGCTACGAAGTGCACTACAGACCGCTTTAAGCGCACGAGCACGCCCCCTAATGAGTGTCCCTAAGTAGGAAGCCGGGAGTTATTTGGAACAAAGAAGTCAGCCTTCTCCTGATATGTGCGTCACTTAGTTTAGTCGGCGTTTTCTTGCTTTAATCTTTATGAACTGATTATAAAGTTTACAGTGAAAGTCAGATTAGACTCTCTGCTGAACGATTATCGTTTAACTAGTCTGGTTAAGCAGGTTAAACGCGTTGATTTGTGAGACAGAACCCTGAACAGAAGACGAAAGGACAGTTTGGTTAGTTTTTAATGAAGCTGTCGCTGAATCAAACAAACGCTCCGGGTCACAACAAACCAAATAAAGAAAAATAAAACCCCCTGTCGCGTTAAATGACTTTATCCTGAATTAATTCTCCTTGTGAAGGATAAAATTGAGTAGAAAAACGGGCAATTTATCCATAGAAAACTAAATTAGTTAGTTAATTGGTAATTTTTTTCATTGATCCATGTGTTGTCAATGACGATGAACAATTGTTAACATGCTAAACCACTAAGCCACCGTGCCGCCCGACCTCATAAACATATATTTATAAAATAAATATAGACAGCTCGGGCGGCACGCTGGCTTAGTGGTTTAGCATGTTCTCCTCTCAGCACTAGGGATTCCCGGTTCGAATCCCCATCTGGGTGGAGTGTGCATGTCCTCCCCGTGTCCGCGTGGGTTTCCTCCGGGTTCTCCGGTTTCCTCCCACAGTCCAAAAACAAGGATCAAGTCAATTGAATTCTCCAAATTGCCCCATATAGAGTGTGTCTGTGTGAGTGAGTGTGTGTCCAGCCATAGATTGCCCCCCTGTCCTGGGTCTATCTGCCCAGCGCCCGAAACGTTTTCCCCTGGATGGGCATGGGGAAACCCACCGCGACCCTAATAGAGGATAAAGCAGAAGATAATGGATGAATGAATGAATGAGTCTAAACAAGAAAAACGAGTCTTTGGCGCCACCTTGTGGATGTGGAATCAGAGTGTGTCTGTCTCCGTGCTCAGAGGATGCTGCTTGGTGGATCTAGTCAGCCAAACGTCTGAGAACCATCCACCACCTGAATAGAACCTGCTCTGTGGGCTCCTGGTTATATGATATAAGAGTAAACACCAGGAGGAGAACCTAACAAAGACGTTCTGTAGATGCATTCAGGAGAACATACGCACATGATGGAGTAAGACTTTTATTTAGTGAGGATTTCATATCTTTACTTTAAACCCGAGTTCAGAGATACAGGCGTGGTCATGTGGCGTGGCAGCTCGTCCACCCCGCCGCCTCACGGTGCTGTACAGGTTCCCTTGTGGAGCATCTTCACACTCTGGCTCCTCCTCCTGCAGAACAAGCAGAGGTCAGACGAAGGTCCGAGGCTTTTCTTTTATTTAACGGCTGTGGTGTGGTGATTGGGTGGTTTAGTATTTAGCATGTTCTCCTCTCAGCACTAGGGATTCCCGGTTCGAATCCCAATCTGGGTGGAGTTTGCATGTTCTCCCTGTGTCTGTGTTGGTTTCCTCCGGGTTCTCCGGTTTCCTCCCACAGTCCAAAAACATGGATCAAGTCAATTGAATTCTCCAAATTGCCCCATATAGAGTGTGTCTGTGTGAGTGAGTGAATGTGTGCCCAGCGATAAGTTGCCCCCCTGTCCTGGGTGTATCTGCCCAGCGCCCGAAACGTTCTCCCCTGGATGGGGATGGGGAACCCCCCGCGATCCTAATAGAGGATAAAGCGGAAGATAATGAATGGTGTGGTGATTATGGGATGGCTGGGTTGTTACCTGTTCTCCAGGCAGAGCGTGCACTCATTGGGGTAGGTGTTACCGTCGCTGCCGCACACCGCCTCGAACTCTATGGGACACTCCGCCTTCTCATGTTTTGTACAGTCCAACTGCTACGGCGACCGTCGAGGAATTAAACAGCAATTAGATTAATACACACGAAAATTAATTAATCAATCAGACAGTTAATCGGACACCTCCATCAGGTCTTAGATAAATATGTTCAGATCCTCTGTATGACAGGGTTGTCCATCCATCCATTCATTATGGGGGTGGGGGGGTCCAGGGAAGAACGTTTCCGGTGCTGGGTAAATAAACCCATCACTGGACACACAGTCACTCACACAGATTATATAGGGGCAATTTAGACGTTTTTAACACCGAGGTCAGAAACTGAGGGAACGTTCAAGCTGAAACATCAAATGTGATATTTATAGTTCGGCTTAGTCGAACCCCAGAGGACGATGGGGGTCATGGGGAGGGGGGGCGCTGTGCAGACACCCAGGACAGGGCACCAATCCATCACTGGGCACACACGCTCTCACACACTCCATATAGGGGCAATTCCAAGCAACCAATTCACCTTGAATCCATGTTTTTTGGACAGTGGGACGAAACCTGAGAACCCGGAGGAAACCCACATGGACACGGGGAGGACATGGAAACTCCACTTGGATGCAGGCATGCAAGCTAAGGCTATTGTGTGGTCTCTCTCCAGCTCTCCAGATTGGGGGTCGGATGGGGGGGGCAGATTTAATAGTTTTATCTAACTAACAAACTCACTGTACACTAATGTTAGCTAAAACATTTGCATAACGACTCACAAACGACCTCGCTAAGACCCGAAAGTCCATATATGGACATAAACAACTGTGATTTGTTCGTTCTCAAACCCGCGACCCAGTCGCTGCGGCGAAGCTATCGGACAACGCATGCCCCCTGGTGTTCAATTGGTTCAATACAGGATAGAAGCTGGAGGAGTGCGGTGCAGGAGGTCGGCGTGTTCACCTGCGCTTCGTCAGCTGCGGTGAGCGCTGTTGAGAGAGAGAGAGGCGTGGATGAATTGGGATGCCGACAATGTGGCACTTTGTTTCACACTGAAACCTACAGCATTAATAATATTGTACGTGAATGAAAAACACGTCTGCTGCTTTCTCTTCTTTTCTTTTTAACGGTCGGTAAATATGAACAACGTGACGAAATAGAAGGAGATCAAAGGAAGGGAGACGAAATTACCCGCCAGGCAGAGCAGAGCCGAGACGCCGAGCAGGACTGCGAGCCTCATGATGGAGGTTTGATCATCACAGAGCGCCGGCGGGACTATTTATATGAACCAGGACCGGCTGCGTTGCTGTGTGTGTGTGTGTGTGTGTGTGTGTGATATGTCACTCAGGTATTCCTGACATTAGAGAGCAGTCATTGTAAAAGTGTTTGATGGATCTGGTTTTTCTGGTACATAATGAGCCGGTTCCTCCCCCCCCAACAATTCTTAGTATTTAGTTATTAAAAACTTAAAGAGACAAAACACGATCGAAGAAGAAGAACAACAAGGAGAAAAAACAGAAGAGAGCATCATGAGAAATTAGTATTGGGACACCTATGAGAGCTTTGATGACTATATTCAGGAGACAGGGTCTCAAGTTCAAGTTAAATTATTTATATAGGGTTTAAATTTTTTTTTACAATCGTACGTCGTCACAAAGCAGCTTTACAGAGTTATAAACCTTTAAACCCCCAAAGAGCGAGACCAAGAGACAGCGGCAAGACAAAACTCCCCGTTATGTTGATATTTTAGGGAAGACACCTTGTGAGGACCGAGGCTCAGTGAGAGACTCCTCCTCCTCGAGCATCAACAGTGTAGGACAGCTATGTACAGACTGTGTGGTGATCATGTGACCCAGATTTAACAACTGGAAACTATAAGAGTCCATTGAGGGCGTCCTGCAGGACCGCCGGTCCAAACACTGATGTTGGGTCAGAGGGTCTGGCTTAACTTCAAATACAAATAATTTATTTATAGTGTTTTTTTTTTTACAATCATTCGTCGCCACAAAGCAGCTTAGAGTTATAAACCTTTAAACCCCCAAAGAGCGAGACCAAGAGACAGCGGCAAGACAAAACTCCCTGTTGTGTCATTATCTTAAGGAAGAAACCTTGTGAGGACCTTTTTTTTCGCTCACTTAACATCGTTGGCGTTGCGTTCACACAGGTCGCTGTAAGCGTTACGTAATGCAGCTATAAATATACAGAATTGTAGGAGGGGGGGCGGGGTTATTTTGGTTTACAGTCAGTAAACACCCTCATCGTCGCCGCTGTGTTTATCCTCATGCTGCGTTAATTAAAACAATCAGCACCTTATCGGCATGTTGGCATTCCAGCGTTAGGTTTCACGTCGTTGGGCCTCAACGTTGGGAAGTCATGTGACTGTCGGTTAGCGTTCCTCCACTAGTGGAACTGGTTTACACCATCGTTTACGTCCCTATTGTCAAGTCTGAGGACACCTACATCGTACACCCACCTCGTACACCCACAGTGGAGTGCATCACACCCCGGCCCCCTGGGGGAGGGCTTTCTCCGAGGTTTGGGAGTGGGTGGGTGGGGTACTGATGGTTAAACAGAGGACCTGGTGTACAATCTTGGTTTGGTGTGGTGAAGGTCAGGGGTCAGTGTGGACCACGTTCTTCCACAACAGACTCACCCACTCCCCCTATAGGCCGGGAAGTTGGCGATTACGAGGCGAGTCCCAATACTTTTGCCCCTGTGCATTTCGAACAGCTTCAAATATTTGCAGGTCTGTAATTGGACACAGGTGTGGAAACGTGGTGCTCTGTGATTGGACACTGTCATGAGGACTTGGAGCTGGGTAATTGGATGGAGATACATCGGCTGAGGCCCCGCCCATTTATTACCTCACCTCACCCGTCTGCTATTTTATAATTCTGAAGATTAAGGGTCATGATATGATGTACACCTGCAGATTAAATCTGTAGTATGTGACCAACTTACACCGTCAGATGGGGGCGCTGTCTGTGTGTTGTACTCTAACATCTAACTAAAACAAATGAGAGGACTTTATTATTTATCTGATATTAGAGTCGCGTTGGGGGGGAGGGGGGGTAAGGTGGTCATCCCCATGCCCATCCAAAGCAGAACATTTTCCGGCGCTAAATCTGTAGTACGTAGTATGATCGTATTAAACACTTACAAACACTCTATGATAAATGAAAAAAAAGATACATTATTGTGTTTATTGAAAGTAAAATCGTTAATAATCTGATCTTCCGCGGCATAATCTAGTCGGGTTTTTGAAGCGACCGCTGATCGCTGAGTAACGTCTCTAACAATCAATCACTGCCCTCTAGTGGGCAAATTTCAGAATGCAGTTTATAAAACAGTGTAACAGGTTTAGTGCTGATCTCTGTTCATATTAATCTGTATTTAATAATGTAAATTAATGTATTGTATATCACACACTGATACCAATGAGAAGCTCAGAGGTGTGGGTTATTGTTAATGATGTCACGGCTGACAATCGGCTCAGCCAATCAGATTTAAGGAGCGGGACGACCTGTTTTATAAGGTATGGCGCAACTTAATATGAACTATAATTACCTCACATCTAAATTAAACTAATAATTAGTGATAATGACTTCAAGATGGGGCGGCACTCAGGGTGGTGTAGTGGTTTAGCATGTTCTCCTCAGTGCTGGGGATTCTGGTTTGAATCCCAATCTTGGTGGAGTTGTCCCAGTGGCTTTCCTCCAGGTTCCTCCCACATTCCAAAAAAACATGGATTCAAGGTGAATTGGCTGCTCTACGTTGCCCCTATAGATGCTCAATGTAAACAGTGCGCTGCAGAGTGGCGTGCGAGAAAAGAGAAAGTGAGAGTCACTCGTCATGAGTGAAACAATAGATGATTGACGTTCCGCCACCTCCTCTCCTGTTCCGCGTTCCTCGCCGCCGAATCGGAACCCCGGATCAGACCTGTGTTTACAGAACAGACCTGCTGCCGGAACACGAACACACGTCTCAGATTGCCGCTCGCGCCGATCCCACACTCGCCGACGCTGACCCCGCCGGTTCTACAGGTTCCACACAGGACGTGGTGTCCACATCAGACGGAACAAGCTTTAACATCCAACAGTTTGGGGAAGGCCCTTCATCAGGTCGAGTTGGGTGTGAAAGAACTAAAGTTCTGGTCTCAGTTGGAATGAACTAGAACTGCGATTGTGAGGCAGGTCCTTGCACCCAACATCACCGTACCCCACACGTAGGCTGTAATGTTCCCAATGTTCCCTCCATGGTTTAGAACCTGTTTAAAGCTCCTCTACATGAGACGTCAATGAGTCTTCGGGAAGGTCTTTATGGGTTGCCATGGCAACACGTTTCCCTCTCTCTCCCTCACGTTCTCACGGTTCTTTGTTTCGTCCTGTATTCATCCATTTTGTTCGCCCCGCTTCAGTTTCCTTCTCACCTTCGCTCCACCTGGACCTCCAGGACGAACTTACAGAATCCCTCCAGCATCAGGCCAGGTTCCGGAGCCAGCAGATGGGGCCCCTAATCTTGGCCCTTGGGTTGGGGTCATCTAAAATGTTTGTCATACATGTTTATATTGTTGATCAGACTTCAGGAAGTTATTTAAGAGGAAATCCACGCGTTGGAGGTTCTGACGGAACCAAATACCTTCGGGGACTTTTCGGTGTTGGATGGAACGTGTTGAGGGACAAAAGGAACAGAGATATTTAAATTCCACTTAATTATAACGAAAACAAGCAGAACTTCCTCATACTGACTCGACTCATTCACACCAATGAGTGGGCTGGAGAGTGTACAGATGTTGTCCACATCTGCTGGACCAGTGCATGTGAACTAAAGGTTCTCCTCATATGAGATCACATATATGAGGTTCACATGTCCCAAACACACACGGTCAATATATGGCCGTGTTACCCAGCTGGTCTAGATCCCCCATTCTCATTTGGACCTAGTTTATTAATTCGGATCTGAGGACCACCTGCCGTGGAGACGCAGTGCTGGATTTCAGACAGATGTGGCCCAGATTGATGTTTTCATATGAAAACCACCTACGGTTTATGGACCCCATGCAGATGTCGTCCACATCTGCACACTGTTCCCCATTGCCGAGGTGTTTAATCAAACACGTGAGCGCTGATCACTGGGTGCAGGTTTTCTTTTAGTCCCAAAAATGAATCTAGTCCCAAAAGGGTTCCTCAACTTTGAAATGCCCCCCATGTCGCTGTTAACAATCTTCACATGTAGATTAAAACGCGCATGTGTTCATGTTCTCGCTGTAGATTTCTAATGTCTGGACAAGACATCTCAAGAGCATCTCAGCCAGGAAGTTACAATTTGGGCACAAATGGGTTTTTTAAACGCGATAACAACCCGCCAGTTCGGTTACAGAGTGGAATTAAGGAGAACAAAGTCAATGTTTTGACGTGACGATCAGATAAATCTGCTCATTAAGTCATGACCCGCTTTCATAAAATACAAACCAAACGTATTTTTAAAACCAACAGCCTTGAAAACGACGTTTAAACAAACTCACGCGTGCAAAGCCAATGTGAGCGCGATTGCTTTAACAAACTGAGCTGAACAAAACCCACAAACACTCTGCGTCTTATTTGCATTCTGCCATCTCGCCTCCGAACACCGACGCAAATTTAAAGAGAAGGGTAACAGGGCGACGGGTAACGGTTTTCAATGGCATCGGAATGCCGTTTTTTCCTTGTTAATTCATTCATTCATTATCCTCCGATTTATCCTCTATTAGGGTCGCATGCCCATGCCCATCCAGGGGAGAATGTTTCAGGTGCTGGGCAGATAGACCCAGGACAGGACGCCAATCTATCACTGGACACACTAACTCACATAGACAAACACACTCTATATGGGGCAATTTGGAGAACTCAATTGACTTGATCCATGTTTTTGGACTGTGGGAGGAAACCGGAGAACCCGGAAGAAACCCACGCGGACACGGGGAGGACATGGAAACTCCACCCAGGTGGGGATTCAAACCGGGAACCCCTAGTGCTGAGAGGAGAACATGCCAAACCACTAAGCCACCGTGCCGCTCCTTCTTATTAATTATGTTTTGAATTTTTTTTAAAACGTATACATCTTTTTTACAAGCTGTCCGCGACCCACCAGTTGAGAATCGCTGTCGTAGACCACATCGGAGACGGCGAGTGAGAGCAGGGTTGGTCTCCAAAGCGGACCATCCTGAGACGCTTGTGGAGAGAACCTCGAAACATACAGAACAATACACAACGTTCTGTTTGAACTATAAAGTAAACAGGTTTAAAGGTGAAATGTGTTTAGTGGTGAACCGATGTTGGAACAATTGTGCCACATTCATACCCAGCAACAGGTTATGTCGCTGTGCACTCCACCTGTCATATGTTGTCAGCAGCTGTGGGCGGGGCCTGGTGTGGGTGCTATAAAGCAGCGTTCAAGCTCCAGTGACCATCAGTTCAAACCTCCAACGAGTCTCAACTCCACCTGAAGCCATGAAGCTGGTTCTGCTCAGCGCTGCAGTCCTGCTCTGCGTCACCGGTCAGTTCAACCTTAATTAGAACCACTTTAACGATTAATTAATCTACATTTTATAACTAATAACACAACTCTGTAAACTAGTAACAGAAATTAGATCAACAATTATATATATATGTCCTTATAATTAAACAAACAGAACGTTTAATCAACAGTTTATAGTTTATATTAAATAGTTTGCATTATATTTATTCAGTATATAGATGTAAAGTGTACGGTTAGACATTTTTTTGGCGTTTTCTAAATGGAGGTTGGGTTCTGATGGCGAGAGTTCATGCAGGTGATCTATAGAGGAGAATCGACCAAAGTGAAAGTACAACGGTGGAGTGTTAAAGGTGAAGATGCTGTGATTCTCACTGGACTGGATGAGGAATTCGTTTGTTAGAGTGACGGGATAGGCTGGACATTTTAGAGACCAGGTTGGGGAGGTGAGAGTGAGGGGTGAGGTTCATGGAGGCAGAAGGAAACTCAAAGGTTGGGGTGGATGGAGAGATGAATGAGGATGCTGATCAGCTGTGGCGCCCCCTATTGGAAATCTAATCTAATCTGCTTTCCTCTAAACAGCTTTGGTGATTGCAGATGAACCCAGAGAGGTAATCACACACGATGTATAACATATTTAAACATAAACACTCAGTGGACACTTTATTAAAGACACTTCTTGGTTGCATTATAAATGTTGAGTTTGTAGTTCTGTAGTTCCATTCTGTAGTCCATCTGTTTCTCAACATATCAGATATATAATGATGCACCAACTCATGAGAACTATAAAAAGAGTATAAATGGGTACACCACTAGGGGGAGCCACGACTACTGACAAACATCTTTAACACCTGTAGTGAGGTGACGTAACCATGAGGCGTAACCCATCAACTCTTTGATGTGAAACAGGCCAACTGCGGGTCATTTAACACCATGGCCTGCAACCATGACTGGAATCCAGTGTGTGGCGATGATGGGAACACCTACCCCAACGAGTGTGTGCTGTGTATGGTCAACCAGTAAGTACCACTATATACCCACAATCAACAAACACTGACTATACACCCACAATCAACACCTCCTCACAACACACTGACTATATACCCAAAATCAACACCTCCTCACAACACACTGACTATATACCCAAAATCAACACCTCCTCACAACACACTGACTATACACCCACAATCAACACCTCCTCACAACACACTGACTATATACCCACAATCAACAAACACTGACTATATACCCAAAATCAACACCTCCTCACAACACACTGACAATATACCCACAATCAACAAACACTGACTATACACCCACAATCAACACCTCCTCACAACACACTGACTATATACCCAAAATCAACACCTCCTCACAACACACTGACTATATACCCACAATCAACAAACACTGACTATATA
>JAFMOD010000022.1:446154-490317 GCA_019802435.1 Corydoras maculifer
ATATATATATATATATATGCAAACTCAACACCTCCTCACAACACACTGAGTATAAAAATCCAGCTCAAATGATGATGTTTGTGTCCTTGCGTCCTCCAGGCGTGAGAGGAGGACCGTGAAGGTGGCGAAGGAAAGCGTCTGTGAGCCTTACCCAAACCAAATCTGAAGGAGGACGTCCCAGTCCGCTCTCTCGTAATGTCTACAAAGATTTGAGGACAAACTTTTATAATTACACTCTGTTAATGTAGTTTTAAATAAAGTAATTCTGTCTTGCTCTGTTACCATGACTACACTCTTTATGTTACGTTGAGCCTTCAGGCGACACTTTACAGGAAACAATAAAGAAATAGACTTCTTCCTCATCGTTTTGTTCTTTTTTAACACCGGGCATGATGGCAAATGCAGACTGTCCGGTCGAACTCGTTCCTATGGGATTTCAGATGGGGGTGGGGGGGGCAGGGGTGGGGTGGGGGGGTGTTGATTCACGTAATGATAACAAAAAACTAAAAGAGAAACACACAGTGTGCACTGCAGGAGTCATGACTCAGCATGAATAATGATTCATTTACTGATCTGTTTAATTAATGACAGAACAAAAGTGATTCACTGATTCAAACATGCACCGAGTCTGAAATGATTCACCGATTCGACTCAAATTACAATTAAGCAAGCAGAGTCAGTGCTTACCAAATGATTCACTGATTCAATTAAGGTAAAGGATAACGGAGTCTGTTTCAGTGCAAACGAATGATTCACAGATTTCAATAAAACAAAAGAATCAGATTCATCGCTGACTAAATGATTCAGTGATATAAAAATATTCAAACACGTACATGTTTCGTGTCCTTCAAATTTAAAGTTAATAAATAAAATACACAGACTGTCCACCAGAGGGCACCACATGCACGTCATCATTCAGTACCGAAGTCACGGCTGTTAAACAAGCACCAGGTCACGTGTTTTAGACAGCAGTATGCTTTCATCCGTCTGTAAACAGTTTGGGGAAGGACTGTTAAGACGAGGTCCATAAAACATGCCTGAATGAGTTTAATGTTGAGGAACCGACCCACACTAGAACTAAGACCGTCAGCCTGGTCCTGTTGTCCAACGTCCGCTTCTGATCTCACAGATAGACAAAAAAAAAATAAAAAAATAAAAATGGAAACTGTAGCTTCGCATGACTCTTTGTTTTTCTCGTTTTAATTCCCAGTGAATTTCCTGGGAAGTTCCATGTGGACAGGAAGTTCCTTCTCACATGCCCACACATGTTTCACTCGGCGACGATGAATGTTTCCGAGGTCGCTGCAGATGGAGATCTGACCGCCGAGGTCTCAAAAGAAAACCAAGAGTAGAACTGCCTAACCAAAAAAAGGGCAGAACCTGCAGAGTACTCAGTCGTGAGGGCTCCCCCTACTGTCAGCATTTCAGCATCACATTCTCTATAGAAACTGAGCTGAGTGAAGGTATAAAACGACAGATTGCCAACTCGGCAACGTCAAACCCAAGGCCCGCATCTTTATCTATCGAGATCTAGATTCTCAGAAATGCTTCAACATGTGACTCAGCTGACCGTCAGCTGAGCGTTCAGAAAAACGCCCGCCTCGAATCTCACGTCACGGTTGTTTGAAAATCAGACATTTTTACGTTGAATTTTATACATTTTTAAAATTCCAAGCTTTGGAAACTTTCCTCCACCAATCAGCAGCCGCGTCGGGAACCTGGGGCCTTTGTGAAGCTTTGCCTTTAACAAACGACTCGTTTACTTAAAGCTGGTGGAGTCACAATCTCTGACTCAGTAAATGAAATCTCAGGTCGTCTCTGATTCGGGACACTTACAGGATCAGCTGCGGTCATTTCGAAACGGGTTCCGTGAGCTTTGCCGTTGCTGGGAGGTTCGAGCTGTCATACGTTTTATCAGTGAGGTAATGGAGTGGGCGGGGCATCGTCTGGGCGCATTACAACACGCTTTAAACAGCAGTCTCCATCAGTTCCGACCTCCACCTGAAGCCATGAAGCCGGTTCTCCTGTTCAGCGCTGCAGTCCTGCTCTGCGTCGCCGGTCAGTTAAACCTTTTTTACAACCATACTAATGATTATTAATTATACATTTAATAACAAATAAAACTATTTCAGTACAGTGTTTATCAGCAGAATCAGCTGCATTTCTAAAGTAAACGAGTAGAAGGAAGTAGAGCAACCACATACTTTGCATATTTACACTGATCCTCTCAGTATATAGACTCAGCTACATTTATTTATTTATTATATGTATATTTAAATTGGTCACATTAAAAATTGTCTACAGTACGTTACGATTAAATTAATTCTCGTACTTTAAATACAGTATTTATAAATAAATAAAGTATATAAACATTTATTTAGCGTTTAAAGCTATATAGTATTTTAATTTTATATAATCTATTTTATTAAATTGTAGAGTTTATATATCTATATATGTACAGATTTACTCATACAGTGTAAAGAATTATACGGAGGTTATATAGACATAGCTTTACATTTGTGTTTTGTAAGTATTTGTTTATACAACTTAAATATGTTATTAACTGTTGTACAATTCTATTCTCTAACAATAAATTAATAAAAAATAATCTTACATATATTTTTACGTACATAGAATTATATTAATTTTAATAATTACGTTGTTGTAAAGGTTTGTGTATACACAACATCAGTGCTGTTATTTATTGTTTGTTGTATGACAAAACATTCTATACATACAAGATATAAGATGTACATTATTACTCATAAATTTAAATAATTTTCAATTTACTATAGAGTTACATCGGGGTTTTAACGGTAACTTCATTTCATTGTTTATATACAATATAGTATGTTTTAAAATGGATGTTGTATAAATAAACATTATCACATTATAATAAACATTATCACATTATAATAAACATTATCACATTATAATAAACATCATCACATTATAATAAACATTATCACATTATAAATAAACATCATCACATTATAATAAACATCATCACATTATAATAAACATCATCACATTATAATAAACATTATCACATTATAAATAAACATCATCACATTATAATAAACATCATCACATTATAATAAACATCATCACATTATAATAAACATTATCACATTATAAATAAACATCATCACATTATAAATAAACATCATCACATTATAAATAAGCATCACATTATAAATAAACATTATCACATTATAATGAACATTATCACATTATAATAAACATTATTACATTATAATGAACATTATCACATTATAATGAACATTATCACATTATAATAAACATTATCACATTATAATGAAAATTATCACATTATAATGAACATTATCACATAGATTTAACATTGATTTATATAATTTAGAGTTTACCTCACAATATGGAATTATATTAATTTCCTAATGAACTGTATAAAGATAGATTACAGAACAGTGCAGTATATAACTTTACCTTCATACACTGTGGTAATTGGGACGGGGTGTGTGTGTGTGTGTGTGTGTGTGTGTGTGTGTGTGTGTGTGTTTAAATCTTTTCAGTTCTAACGGCGTCAGAGGATGTGACCTCTCCACCGGACGCTCAGCCCAGAGAGGTAACGACGTTCTGCACCGTCAGATTGTTCTGATTTACGTTTCTATATACGTACAGAGTGTATAGAATACACGATGTACAGTCTGTATAGAGAGGAGTAACGGGGAGCAGTGTTCTGTAATTTAGCATGTTCTCTAATGATGAGAGTGAGGTGTAACGCCTCTCTGATGTCACAGGCCAACTGCGCAGCGTTCAACACGGCGGCGTGCACTCGAGAGTGGCTCCCCGTCTGCGGCGACGACGGCAACACCTATTCAACCGAGTGTGTGCTGTGTATGGTCAACAGGTAAGTACAAAGAAAACACCCCCAATAAACACCCCCTTACATCACATCACCCCCAATAAACACCCCCTTACATCACATCACCCCAATAAAAACCTCCTGATAATCACAACAACCCCAATAAACACCCCCTCACATCATAACACCCCCAATAAACACCCCCTTACATCACAATACCCCAATAAAAACCTCCTGATAATCACAACACCCCCAATGAACACCCCTTAGAATCATAACACCCCCAATTAATACCCCCTCACATCATAACACCCCCAATAAACAGCCCCTTACATCATAACACCCTCAATAAACAGCCACTTACAGCCCCAATAAACACCTCCATTAAACAGGCCCTCACATCACAACACCCCAATAAACACCCCTCACATCACATCACCCCTAATAAACACCCCCTTACATCGCAACACCCCAATAAACACCCCCCACATCACATCACCCCTAATAAACACCCCCTTACATCGCAACAGCCCTAATAAACACCTCCATTAAACAGCCCCTCACATCACATCACCCCCGATAAACACCCCCTTAAATCACAACACACTCAATAAACACCCCCAACACCACAACACCCCAATAAAATCCTCCTGATAATCATAACACCCCCAATAAACACCTATTTACATTACAACGGCCCCAATAATCACCGCAATAAACACCCCCTGACACCACAACACCCCAATAAAAACCTCCTCATAATCATAACACCCCCAATAAACACCACCTTAAATCACAACAGCCCCAATTATCACCCCCAATAAACACCCCGCTTACATTACAACAGCCTCAATAAACAGCCCCTTACATCACAACACCCCCAATAAACACCCCCTCACTCCTTACTAAGACTTTGTTATTCTATCTGAAATTCCATTTGGTGTTTTCGTTCCACTTCAGGAGTCGCACCAAGAATGTGTTGGTGGCAAAGACTGGATCCTGTGAATCCACCAACCAGGTCTAAATAAAACGGAGACACCCCCCCCCCCGACTGTCCACATAAATCATTAAGATTATCAAGATGAACTTCCTCTTCCTTTTATAAATGTACTCTGTATATTAAGTCGGTAAATAAAGAGATCTGTTTCAGTCACGTTTTCAGCTCTTTGAAGGTCAAACCCATCGGTGAGATAAACACCGGCCGGGTCGGTTAAACGGGTTTCTGCGGGGTTGCAGACAGGGGCGGGGCCGAGCTTTGATAAACACGAGGATGACGTTCTTTATGAACAAACACCAAATAAAAAAAAAAGCAGGGCGAAGACCGCAGGAGTGCTGACCTCAGCATAAACGAGATGTAACGACGGTAAGGTCATTAATTAGACGGAGCCGGTTAGTCTGATCGTGTTTTATTGATCTTATAATTTGACATATTAAAAAATGTAAAAACATTACATTCGGTCGTACAGCGGACGCTTTGATCCGAAGCAAAGCGACTTACAACGGGAAGCAATGAGGGGTGAGGCTCTTGCTCAAGGACCCCTATTGGTAACTGCAGTGGACTTGGGATTTGAACCCACAACCTTCAGAATGACAGCCCAACACCTTAAACACTGAGTGACCACGCCCTCACAAACAGGAATGAAGTTGATGGAGATTTACTCCAGAGTTAGAGTGTTGGTGCCATTGGAGATGACCATGTGGGCGCTCTGGTGGTGTTTAGGATTTTTCTCTCCCCGTGTGGACGCTCTGGTGGTGTTTGGGATGACCCCCCTGAGTGACGCTCCTCCCACACCGTGTGCAGGGGTACAGTCTCTCTCCGGTGTGAATACCCTAAAACCTTTCCCGCACTGTGGGCAGGAGTGCGGTCTCTCCCCCGTGTGAGTGTGCTGGTGGTATTTGAGGTTCTTCTCGGTTGCCCTTTGTTGTTCTACAGACATCTATAAAAATCCATTACATTTAATTTGACATTTTTTATGCCATCGTGCCGCACTGTGAATTCCAACACGCCTCACCAACTCAAAAAAAACGTTAGCAAAGCGAGCCAGCCTTGTGACCTAAAGATCCCGGGATCGATTCCTAAAGTACCAAGTGCCCTGGTTCGGGTAAGTGTGCCTAATGTTACAATTAGTTCGAAAATTGCCGACTTCACCCTCCAGTCCGGCAGATGGCGGTGTTGCACCGTGTGGACGCGTCGCAGCTCAGTAGAAGAATCGGAGGACGAGCTGCGGAAGGTAACGCGTCTTTGTTTGATGTTATTACGTCAGAGGCGCTGAAGCGACAATTCCGAATGAAAAAGACTTTGAGTGGAACAGACGATATAAAGATATAAAGATATAAAGTTTTCAGATCGGACACTTTAACAACGAAAAAACACCACCGTGACAATCTTCATTACAGACATGTTTACATTCTGCATCATATTTATATTTACTATGTTATTTTATTTATATATCGATCTGACTGCTGTATCGATCAAACCCTGAATTCTGCACTTTATCTTTGATTTGAACTGCATTTCGTTGTTTTGTATTCGTACTGAAGATTGAGATTAAAGTTCTGTCTGTCTGTCTGTCCGTTTGTCTGTCTCTGTCTGTCTGTCTGTCTGTCTGTCTGTGTCTGTCCGTTTGTCTGTCTCTGTCTGTCTGTGTCTGTCTGTCTGTCTGTGTCTGTCTGTCTGTCTGTCTCTGTCTGTCTGTCTGTCTGTCTGTCTCTGTCTGTCTGTCTGTCTGTCTCTGTCTGTCTGTCTGTCTCTGTCTGTCTGTTTGTCTGTCTCTGTCTGTCTGTCTGTTTGTCTGTGTCTGTCTGTCTGTCCGTTTGTCTGTCTGTCTGTCTGTCTGTCTGTGTCTTTCTGTCTGTCTCTGTCCGTCCGTTTGTCGGTCTCTGTCTGTCTGTCTGTCTCTGTCTGTCTGTCTCTGTCTGTCTGTCTCTGTCTGTCTGTCTGTCTGTCTGTCTCTGTCTGTCTGTCTCTGTCTTTCTGTCTGTCTCTGTCTGTCTGTCTGTTTGTCTGCCTCTGTCTGTCTGTCTGTCTCTGTCTGTCTGTCTGTCTGTCTCTGTCTGTCTGTCTGTCTCTGTCTGTCTGTCTCTCTGTCCGTCCAATTCTGTCTGTCTCGGTCTGTCTGTCTCGGTCTGTCCTCTGAACTGCTGCGTCAATCTGTAGTTCTCATTATTATTCATGCAACAGAAAGTTTAAAGGCAGAACTCATCAGAAATGCGTTTTAAACATTTGTGTCAAACTATTCTGACGTCGGGCGGCACGGTGTCTTAGTGGTTTAACATGTTCTCCTCTCAGCACTAACTTCCTCCCACAGTCCAAAAACAGGGATCAAGTCAATTGAAATCTCCAAATTGCCCCATATAGAGTGTGTCTGTGTGAGTGTGAGTGAGTGAGTGTGTGTACAGCGATAGATTGCCCCCCTGTCCTGGATGTGTCTGCCCAGCACCCTAAAAGTTCTCCCCTGGATGGGCATGGGAACCCCCCCCCCACACGACCCTAATAGAGGATGGATGGTGTTTAATATGCAACGTTTATTGTTAAAAATGTTAACTTTATTTGCGTCTTCTTATAGGACATTTATATTTAGTCATGTAAGCAGACGCTCAAGCAATTTACGAATGATGTAATATAATTAACGGTGTATCATGTTAAAAAAAATAAAATAATAATAAAAATAATTGTTTTCTCCCGCCAGAAAGACGAAATCGAGCCCATGGCCAAAGACAAAATGTACACGTGCCCCGAGTGCGGAAAAGCTTACGCCAAAAAGAGTCATCTCCATCGCCACCAGGCCACTCACGCCGGCGAGAAGCCGCATTCCTGCGCCGACTGCGGCAAGAACTTTGCAAAGCAATGCCATCTGAGGTACCACCGGCGGATTCACACCGGCGAGAAACCGTATTCCTGCCCCGAGTGCGGCAAGGGATTCGCCCATCGGAATCACCTGAAGGAACACCAGCTGATCCACACCGGGGAGAAGCCCTTCACCTGCCTGCACTGCGGCAAGAGCTTCACCAAGCACGGTCACCTGACCTACCACCAGCGCATCCACACCGGCGAGAAGCCGTACTCCTGCTCCGAGTGCGGCAAGAGCTTCGCCCAGCAGGGAACTCTCAAACGGCACCGGCTCGTTCACAACGGCGAGAAGCCGTTCGCCTGCGCTCAGTGCGGCAAGAGCTTCGCCCAGCAGGGGGACCTCAAACGACACCAGTACATTCACACCGGAGAGAAACCGTACGTCTGCTCGCAGTGCGGGAAGCGCTTCAGCGAGCACATGCGCCTCCAGAGGCACCTCTACATCCACACGGGGGAAAAGCCCTATTTTTGCGTCCAGTGCGGAAAGGGTTTCATTCAGCAAACCCACCTTAAGGTGCACCAGCGCGTTCACACCGGAGAGAAACCGTACGCCTGCACGCAGTGCGACAAGAGCTTCACCAAACCGGGAACCCTCAAACAACACCAGTACATTCACACCGGAGAGAAACCGTACCGCTGCCCGCAGTGTGGCAAGAGTTACGCCAGGCACAACCATCTCAAACGCCATCAGAACCTTCACACCGGAGAGAAGGAGCGGTTGGCGCATTGAGCATGTGGAACACCAACCGGAGAACCTCAGGCTCTCTTCTTGGGGCTGCCGCCGTCATACCGATTGCCAGAAATCCCGGAGGCGACTTCAGGACTCAGCACGGGCCACCTCTTTTGGAATTTAGGTAACTGTTGATGCCAATGGGACTCACCAGCAGGGTTCTGTCCGTCTTCTTAAATACTTAAAAGAAGGCCAGCAAACTGAGTGGCAGGTGACTAAAGGCGCACAAGCTACAAATAGTAAAGATCGGAACCGGAAAGCAGCCGTGCGTTTGGACACACTTTGATTAGAACGCTTCTTATTTGGCAACCAGAAAGGTCAATGATTCCGGCCCACCGGCCCACGTGCCTCATTTTCATCTGGCCCAGCACACCGTTACACGTACGCAGACCAAGAAAGTTCTGTGTGTTGATGGTGTTCCGGTTCTGGTTTATTGGTAACGGGCAATAATATTTTCGTAAAACCTCCATCACACCCTCATCTCATCATCCTCCACCTCATCCTCTACAAAGGGGCAGGCACACCCAGGACAGGGCGCCCATCTACACACACCATGTGGAGGCAATTTAGAGCAACCACTTCACCTTGAATCCATGTTTTCAGACTGGACACCGGAGAAAACCCAAAGGGAGAACATGGAAACTCCACCCAGATTGGAGAACATGGATCCCCAGCGCTGATTGGCGGCCCTCCTCCACGCCACCCTCCCTCACGTTCTGTGGTGAATAAATGTATTCAGAACTGAGATGTTTACAGATGTCAATGATATGATTGTGTAGGAAATAATCACGATAATTATGATTATTAAACGATAATTAACTTTCATTCATTCCTTATCTCCCGCTTATCCTCTATTAGGGTCGCGGTGGGGTTCCCCATGCCCATCCAGGGGAGAACGTCTCGGGCGCTGGGCAGGTAGACCCAGGACAGGGCGTCAATCCATCACTGGGCACACACTCACTCATACACACACACTAGAGGGGGCAATTTTGAGAATTCAATTAACTTGTTCCATGTTTTTGGACTGTGGGAGGAAACCAGAGAACCCAGAGGAAACCCACGCAGACACGGGGAGGACATGGAAACTCCACCCAGATGGGGATTCGAACCGGGAATCCCTAGTGCTGAGAGGCGAACGTGCTCACCACTAAGCCACCGTGCCGCCCGATAATTAACTTGTTTTTAAAATTTTAAATTACAGGAAAAATGCACAGTGTGTTATTTATTTAATGTAAACATGAAATAACATTTCGTTTTAGAAAATAAGACAAGGCTTTTGCTGGGTGTCAAAAAATATTAAATTCTTTTTTGTGAAACTCAAAAGTAAAAGTAACGATCTGTGTTTCTTAAACCTCAAATCCATTTAAAAGAAAACCAGGTTTTTCACGTAAGAACAGAGTGAACAGACGCGTGCGCTGCAACTGGAACTTTATTTTGGTTCCACACTCCTTTTCCCACTTGGCCTGAAGTTCCAGCTATCGGCGTAATACGTTTTTTTTAATATTAATGTCATGAGGCCTTGACATTGTCACTTACGATTGATTGATTAATTGTAACGTTTTTTTTTTTTATTGCGATTATATGCTAAAATGATTTATCGTCTCATCTCTAACTCAAGGACACCTTTAAGAGAAGAAATCCTTCGCAGGAAGCAGCTCGTCATTCTTTAATTAGCTTTATTTTCAGGGTTGTTGGCCGAAGTGGTGAAGCGTTCTGAATGTAGAGTGAAATATACGAATCTGCTTAATAAACGTCCTTCATTATTCTAATTAATGCATCAGAATTGTTCGTTTATGACTATTTTTAAATGTTTGCAGGGTAAAGTGAGGAATCTGCGCTCAGGAAATTTTACAATCCAACTCCAACGTCACCAACGTATTCCCACGGACGAGTTTACACACAAGACCATGACGTAGATCAGACATGTCCAATCACGGTCCCTGGTCAGATTCCAAATGGCCCGGGATTATAATGTGTTATTTATGGCTCGCTGGCTTTGTCAGAATAATAATTCATTCATTCATTATCTCCCGCTTATCCTCTATTAGGGTCGCGGTGGGGTTCCCCATGCCCATCCAGGGGAGAACGTCTCGGGCGCTGGGCTGTTTGACCCAGGACAGGACACCAATCCATCGCTGGACACACACTCACTCACACAGACACACTCTATATGGGGCAATTTGGAGAATTCAATTAACTTGATCCATGTTTTTGGACTGTGGGAGGAAACCGGAGAACCCGGAGGAAACCCACGCAGACACGGGGAGAACATGGAACTCCATCCAGATGGGGATTCGAACCGGGAATCCCTAGCGCTGAGAGGCGAACGTGCTAACCACTAAGCCACCAGAATAATAATAATAATAATAATAATAATAATAGATACAGTGGCTTAGTGTTTTAGCATGTTCTCCTCTCAGTGCTAAGGATTCCCGGTTTGAATTCTGATCTGGGTGGAGTTTCCATGTTCTCCCCGTGGGTTTCCTCCAGGTTCTCTCAAGGTCAATTGAATTCTCCAAATTGCCCCATATAGAGTGTGTCTGTGTGAGTGAGTGTGTGTCCAGTGTTAGATTGGTGTCCTGTCCTGGGTGTATCTGCCCAGCACCCGAAACTTCTCCCCTGGATGGGCATGGAGACCCCCCCCCGACCCTAATAGAGGATAAAGTGAAAGATGAATGGCTGCATGGACAATAATAAAAAAATAAAACCCGTTTAATGTAATTCCGCCTTTAACCACACGATGGCAATCGAGTACTATCTGTGTCAGTGCTTCTGACAGAATTATGTGGTCAGATATTCAGAGGCCGCTAGGGGGCAGCAGATGAGTGGCTTTTGATTGGTTGTCATTAGCCTGCGATGAAAACACGCCTCTGACATTCCTACAGATTTTTAAAGAGCTGCTGACGTCACCATGAACCCGACAGAGATGCCGCTTCACCTTGAACTTAAATTGAAATGTCGTAATTTAAGGTGTTCCATACAGTTTGTTTAATGTTATCTGACTACAGAGGTGTTCGAGTCTGAGTTGCTTCAATTCGGTTACGTTGCCATTTTAATGAAGGTAATGGTGACAATTTTTTCAAATATGTTTCATTATTTATTATTTGCATTAATGCATTATTTTGATCATTTGATGTCATGCCACACTTTGAGGTTTATTCCCCCGAAAGTGAAGAGTAAATTTATGACTGTATAGTAAACCGTGTGTCTGAGAGTCGTCGTCTTTGTCATTATTGCGACTTGTTCACAATCGACTGCAGAATATCTGTATTCATTGCAAGACGGACTTTTCTTGTGTTTTTTCTTTTTAATAATGCATTTTACTTAATTTAATTTATTAATATCATCCCTGAAGGTTTTTATGTGATTTTAAGTGGCGCTGTTAACCAAACAACCAAATAATAGAAAAAAATGATAATACATTATGTTTAAATGAAATAAATGACAAACATGTGAAATTGTGTAGTTACGGTGATTTCTAGAACTTTTTTTGATGAAGGTAAAATTTTGGAATCATAATCGTAAAAATCGTATAATCGTCATTACTTCTTGGACAATAATCGTACAATTAAAATCCGTGCATTGATTTATAAAGCATCAGAGCAGAACGCTAAACTTATCCACTCCACAAGGGGGCGATGACACACGCAGTCGGTCGCCATTCAGCTCAGAGGAGGAAGCGAAGCGGCTGCAGTCCGTCATTTAAACAGAAGGTAAAATGTTTTTAATGATTTTAAACTGAAGGCCAATCAGAGCTGACGGATTGGTCACGTGACTCGTTATGTTGATGGTTGGAGTTTGATGACGCAGCGTTATTTGGGGGCTTTATATCTGAAGCTATGGATGTCCTCCATTATAAACCCACCGGCCACTTTATTAGAGACAGCAGCTCGTCTCCACACCCATCTCAGATCAGACTGATGGGGTTTGTAGTTCTACAGTCCAGTTCTGTAGTCCTCATCCTCAGGGGTGTCCACGCTTTCCCAGGGGACAGGTCATGTGACCTACCAGGATTCATCTGTGTTTTTTAAGCTTTAATTTTAAAACCTTTTTAAACTCGTCATGTTAATTTAGTTGAATCAGTATAAACAAGTCTCGAGTCGGGTTGCCATGTTCACAGAAACTGCTCCACCAAACAGCATGGAGACAACGGTTTTAGTTCTCTAAAGAACACATAGACCCCGGCTGCAAGGCATGCTGGGAATAATAATTGGTCATAGTGTGGCGGCACGGTGGCTTAGTGGTTGGCATGTTCTCTTCTCAGCACTAGGGATTCCCGCTTCGAATCCCCATCTGGGTGGAGTTTGCATGTCCTCCCTGTGTCCGCGTGGGTTTCCTCCTCAATTGAGTTCTCCAAATTGCCCCATATAGAGTGTGTCTGTGAGTGAGTGTGTGTCCAGTGATAGATTGCCCCCCTGTCCTGGGTGTATCTGCCCAGCGCCTGAAACGTTCTCCCTTGGATGGACATGGGGAACCCCCCCCGCGACCCTAATAGAGGATAAAGCAGAAGATAATGGATGGATGGGTTGTAGTTATGGCAACAGTACGCCAGTCAATCAGATTGACCCGCCCACCTTCATAAGCAGTTTGAATGGACCGTACATTTAAATGAGACGTGATTGAGGTACAGGGGGCGGGGCAAACGTATGTTTAAATACATTAAAATTGGAAAGTGCCCTTAACGGCAAACGGCATTGATTATTCTTCTTAAAACTATGAGACTTCATTAAAAAAAAAAAAAAAAAAAGCTTAAATCTTATAATAAAAATATATATTTTTAAAAACTTTACACCTCAAACAGACACCAACCCCAACCTGATGGCTGAGGAGGAACGCCCCGACGTCTCCGACGCCGAAAAACGGTACCACCCCGACCGGCGGACCCCCGCGGGCGAGAAACCGTACAGCTGCCCGCAGTGCGGCAAGAGCTTCAGCCAAAAGCACCACCTGGTGGGCCATCGGCGCGTTCACACCGGAGAGAGACCGTACCCGTGCTCGCAGTGCGAGCGGCGCTTTGCGTTGCAGTGCGCTCTGAAACGGCACCAGCGCATCCACAGCGGCGAAAAGCCGCACGTCTGCACGCACTGCGGCAAGGGCTTCATCCAGCAGGACACGCTCATCAAACACCGGCGCGTCCACACCGGCGAGAAGCCCTACGCCTGCTCGGAATGCCGGCGGTGCTTCGCCGTGCACAGCGCCCTCAAGCAACACCGGCGCGTCCACACGGGCGAGCGTCCGTACGCCTGCTCGCACTGCGGCAAGAGGTTCGCCGTGCAGAGCGCCCTCAGACGCCACGAGCGCACTCACACCGGCGAGAGGCCGTACTTCTGCTCGCTCTGCGGGAAGGGCTTCATCCAGCTGGACGACCTGAACAAACACCGGCGCATCCACACGGGCGAGAGGCCCTACTTCTGCCTGCAGTGCGGCAAGACCTTCACCTACCTGAGCCACTTCAAATACCACCAGCGCATCCACAGCGGCGAGAGGCCGCACCCGTGCGCCGACTGCGGAAAGAGCTTCGCCGTGCCCAGCGCCCTCGAGCGCCACCGGCGCGTCCACACCGGCGAGCGGCCGTACCCGTGCCCGCGCTGTGACCGGACGTTCGCCGTGCAGAGCGCCCTCCAGCGGCACCGCCGCATACACACCGGCGAGAAGCCGTACGCGTGCTCGCAGTGCGGCAAGAGCTTCATCCAGCAGGACGACCTGAACAAACACCGGCGCATCCACACCGGAGAGAAGCCCTACTACTGCTCGCACTGCGGCAAGAGCTTCATCCAGCAGGGCACCTTCAACAAACACCGGCGCATCCACACGGGCGAGAGGCCGTACCTGTGCTCGCACTGCGGCAAGAGCTTCACCGAGATCAGCACGCTCAAGAACCACCAGCGCGTCCACACGGGCGAGAAGCCGTACGCCTGCTCGCAGTGCGGCAAGAGCTTCGGCCGCAAGTACCATCTGATCTACCACCTGCGCGTCCACACCGGAGAGAAACCGTACGCCTGCTCGCACTGCGGCAAGAGCTTCAGCCAGCAAAGCAACCTGAAAAAACACCAGCGTGTTCACAACGCGGAGAAACCACCAGCGACCGACCAGGACCCGGAGAATCAGACCCTCTAATGGTCTACTGGTCCTCGTTATTCTCCAATTATTGACCTTTTGCAGAGACTTCAATACAAAGCTTTCACCTGACGGAACACCCACCCTTTATTTTCAGCTTTATCCTCTATTAGGGTTGCGGGGGGTGAGGGGGGTTCCCCATGTCCATCCAGGGGAGAACGTTTTGGGCGCTGGGCAGATAAACCCAGGACAGGACGCCATCACTGGACACACTCTATATGGGGCAATTTGGAGAATTCAATTGACCTTTATCCATGTTTTTGGACTGTGGGAGGAAACCGGAGAACCGGGAGGACACCCACACGGACACGGGGAGAACATAGAGACTCCACCCAGATGGGGATTCGAACCGGGATTCCCCAGTGCTGAGAGGAGAACATGCTAAACCTCTAAACCACCGTCCATCTATTCATTATCTTCCGCTTTATCCTCTATTAGGGTCGTGGGGGGGGGGGTGTTCCGTTTTGGGCGCTGGGTAGATACACCCAGGACAGGGGGGCAATCTATCGCTGGGCACACACTTACTCACACAAACACTCTATATGGGGCAATTTGGAGAATTCAATTGACCTTTATCCATGTTTTTGACCGAAAACCGAAGAACTCGGAGGAAACCCACGCGGACAGGGCGCCAATCTATCACTGAACACACACTCACACACACTCTATATGGGGCAATTTGCCCAGCGCCTGAAATGTTCTCCCCTGGATGGGCATGGAACCCCCCCGCGACCCCATCAACACGTACCAGCTCGTTCGCTCCGGTCCAACAATCTGAACTTGAGGTGGTTGAGGTGAAAATCTGAGGTGGTTGCTCCCAAACTGTGCCCCTTTTTTAAGATTGGTGGACTCTGTGAACTCTTTAAAAAAAAAAACATTTAAAGACTTATCTGTTCAAACAGGCATTTGGGCAAATGGGCAAGTCAGTAGTCTGGGGTGTTTGTGTTTTTATGTTGTGTACATTGTGCTGTATTCTTTAAATGTGTTTCTTCTCTTTTATATTTTATGTTTTATCCCTCTGTAAAGCACTTTGTGTCCTGTGCCTAAGAAAAGTGCTATAGAAATAAAGTTTACTTACTTACTATTTGTCAGCTGGAAGTCCACGGTTCCCCGACTAGAACAGGGACATTAAGCGGGCTTTGGAATATACCCCAAATTAGTTTAGCACAAAAAAATCGGAAGGTTCCAGAAATGGCGGTGCAGACGATTGTGATGAGTTCTTGTGAAATAAGATCAGAACCGACATGTTTAATGCTTTTTATGTTGCATCGTCGCAAACAATTAAATAAAAAAAAACAAAATTTAAGCAGGGTGGCACGGTGGCTTAGTGTTTAGCATGTTCTCCTCTCAGCACTAGGGATTCCCGGTTCGAATCCCCATCTGGGTGGAGTTTCCATGTTCTTCCCGTGTCTGCGTGGGTTTCCTCCGGGTTCTCCGGTTTCCTCCCACAGTCGAAAAACCTGGATCAAGTCAATTGAATTCTCAAAATTGCCCCATATAGAGTGTGTGTGTGAGTGAGTGTGTGCCCAGCGATGGATTGGCGCCCTGTCCTGGGTGTATCTGCCCAGCGCCCGAGACGTTCTTCCCTGGATGGGCATGGGGAACCCCACCGCGACCCTAATAGAGGATAAAGCGAGAGATAATGAATGAATGAAAATTTGAACACAAAATAGTGACTGTGATGATGTTTTGGAAGAAGTGTTCTCATAAGCTGAACAGGAGAACCATTGTTTCAGGTCATGGCTGGATTTCCTTTCTTGTGTCCTCCGTAGTCCTTCGTATGTTCAACCGTGAGGTTTTAGTTTAGTGGAACCGATAAGTGTGCGGTTTGTAATCGACCACAGAGTGTTTTATAATGTATAATCTCACACACAGTGGATTCCCTGCAGTCATGATTAATAAATATATTACTGTATCCTAAACCGTGTCACTGCAGATAATACCTTCTACCAGCTGCTGATCACAATCGACCATGCTCATCCAGGAGAACGTCGGAGCAGCCAATTCACCTTGAATCCATGTTTTTTCAATTAAATTTGTCTTTATTTCTCCCACAATGTGAGAAATTCACATTTCTCAGCAGACAGTAATTGGGAAAAGTTATACATACATCTGTATCTTTTACACAAAGTACTTAAAAAAATGTAATAGAAATAAAGCTCAGTATATAAAATAAAATAGAAAAATAACTACTCTATGGCGGCACGGTGGCTTAGTGGTTTAGCACGTTCGCCTCTCAGCACTAGGGATTCCCGGTTCAAATCCCCATCTGGGTGGAGTTTCCATGTTCTCCCCGTGTCTGCGTGGGTTTCCTCCGGGTTCTCCGGTTTCCTCCCACAGTCCAAAAACATGGATCAAGTTAATTGAATTCTCCAAAATTGCCCCATGTAGAGAGTGTGTGTGTGAGTGAGTGTGTGCCCAGCGATGGATTGGCACCCTGTCCTGGGTCTATCTGCCCAGCGCCTGAGACGTTCTCCCCTGGATGGACATGGGGAACCCCACCGCGACCCTAATAGAGGATAAGCGGGAGATGATGAATGAATGAACTACTCTATGCACATGGCATATAATACAGGAGGCGACGATATGAAAAACAGTTGTACAGCGATAAAGTATTGCACATATGATTAGAAATTAGTGTGCCCAGCGATGGGTTGGCGCCCTGTCCTGGGTGTGTCTGCCCAGCGCCCGAGACGATCTCCCCTGGATGGGCATGGGGAACCCCACCGCGACCCTAATAGAGGGTAAGCGGGAGCTAATGAATGAATGAATGAATTAGAAATTAAATGAAATGATAATTGCAGAAAAACAGACTTTCTAGAAAAAAACTATTGCACAAAAAATAGAATGTTTATTGCAGTGTTTTGTCAGTTAGTGGTTACCGATTGGTTACTTATACTCTAACATTTGAGGACTTGTATTATTCTGACTGTCAATGAAATAAACACAGAAATTTTCCGTTTTTGCCTTTTATTGGAAACTTTAGCGGGCGGCGCGGTGGCTTAGTGGTTTAGCATGTTCTCCTCTCAGTGCTAGGGATTCCCGGTTCGAATCCCCATCTGGGTGGAGTTTCCATGTTCTCCCCGTGTCCGTGTGGGGTTCCTCCGGGTTTCCTCGCACAGTCCAAAAACATGGATCAAGTTAATTGAATTCTCAAAATTGCCCCATATAGAGTGTGTCTGTGTGAGTGAGTGTGTGCCCAGCGATGGATTGGCACCCTGTCCTGGGTCTATCTGCCCAGCGCCCAAGACGTTCTCCCCTGGATGGGCATGGGGAACCCCACCGCGACCCTAATAGAGGATAAGCGGGAGATAATGAATGAATGAATGGTGGCTTAGTGGTTAAGCATGTTCTCCTCTCAGTGCTAGGGATTTCCGGTTCGAATCCCCATCTGGGTATAGTTTCCATGTTCTCCCAGTGTCCGTGTGGGGTTCCTCCGGGTTTTCCGGTTTCCTCGCACAGTCCAAAAACATGGATCAAGTCAATTGAATTCTCTATTCAATTGTTTGTGTACAGTGATAGATTGCCCCCTGTCCTGGGTGTATCTGCCCAGCGCCCGAAACATTCTCCCCTGGATGGGCACGGAAACACCCCCGCGACCCTAATAGAAGATAAAGCGGAAGATAATGAATGCTTTAGCAAAAGTATTTAAAGTGACACCGATCTATTTATCATACGTTACTGTTGTTCTCCCAACCAGCAGGTGGCGTTAATACACTGTCATTACTATTTGTCTCCACACGGGGGCGATAACGCACCAGCTCAGCGGGTCAGCGGCCGGCAAACCCAAAAAACAAGAAAGGCCGCGACAGTCCGTCATTAAACCGAAGGTAAAATTGTCTTGAAAAACGTTTTTAAACATTAACAGATCGCTCGATTAATCACGTGACTCTGTATTGTTTGAACGTCAACAGTAAGCGTTCGATGAAACGCTGCGGCTCCTGAAGACGCGTCTTTATTTTTAATTGTTAAATCTGGAGATTCCATCCAATGGGGAGGGAGGGAGGCCGTGACGTCATCACCCAGGGCAAAGTCGGAATGCAGGAAACGATCGCTGCGGCGAAGATCAAACACTTTAACGATCAGCAAAAATCTATTACCTGCGATTAGAAAATCGAGCGATGACGTCACACTGCAACTGGCGTACGATATGGATCGCGATTCTGTAGCCACCAGCTTCGAAAAAAAACTAAATGGCAACGATTTTTTAAAAGTATATAAGTCGACAGCTTTAAAAACAACATGTTCTAATTTAAAGTTATGTTAAATAATGTTAAAATAAAATATATTAGTATATAAATATAATTAAAGACTCACTGGACACTTTATTAAGGTACGAACTTCCTTCCTTTATTACTCTCCCCCCCCCCCCACAGAGCAGGATTATTAGGGTGGTGGATGAGTTGTAGAATTGTCTTTTCAGGAACGTTGTTGAACTTTAGAACCTTTTTTTAGTGTCTTTGGTCGAACAAATAGATCGATATTTATTGCCACAATTATGTTTATATATCCATCATTATCTACCACTTTATCCTCTATTAGGGTTGCGTGGGGGGGGGGGGTCCTCATGCCCATCCAGGGGAGAAAGTTTCGGGCGCTGGGCAGACACACCCAGGACAGGGGGGGGGGCAATCAATCGCTGGGCACACACACACACAGACACACATTCTATATGAGGCAATTTGGAGAACTCAATGTTTTTGAACTGTAGGAGGAAACCCACGTGGACACGGAGAGAACATGGAAACTCCACCCAGATTGGGATTTGAACCGGGAATCCCCAGCGCTGAGAGGAGAACATGCTAAACCACTAAGTCATTGTGCCACCCTATATATATATATATATATATATATATATATATATATATATAAAATCGTGTCACGTTTTAAGTTCATGTTAATTTGGGGGGGGGGTGATTTATTTTACTATATTGTTAAACGTAAAATTTTTTACATTTAAATTGTTATATATTTTTCAGGGTGAAGTCTTTTTCTAAATGTCTGATGTCTGTAAGTAAGCGTTGTCGTCTTTGTGGCTGTGAGGCAGTAAATTTAATTAGTACATCTTGATGAATTTACAGTATAGTTGGTTTTCTTCATGGCTTCTGACTTGTGGTGTTCTCATTTGTAAGTCGCTTTGGATAAAAGCGTCTGCTAAATGACTAAATGTAAATGTAAATTGTCAGATTCTTGTTTGTGGGTCAGTTGAGCGCGTCCTGTACGTAACCCCGTCTCATTCTTTTAACCCATCGCTCTTATTTCTGCTTTGATTTCTTTCAGTTCGTCGTTGATTTGGTCGTTTCCGTTTTTCTTGCCATTTGGTATTTTTATCGCACAAAGAGAAAAGTCTTCCATCATCTGATTTCCTTTCATTGAGTCCCCAAAGTATTTACAATGAACATCGGCTGCTAAACGTTTAGGCCTCCTCTACTAAACGTATCTCTACTAAAGAACAAGAAGTTATTAAAAGAAAATGTTAAAAGAATCCGTTTCAGCAGATTTCGGCTGTGTAATGGAGGTACAGGGGTGTGTCATTACGTCGTTTTAATTAGGTTATATAAGACGTTCGAATCCCCATCTGGGTGGAGTTTGCATGTCCTCCCCGTGTCCACGTGAGTTTCCTCTGGGTTTTCCGGTTTCCTCCCACAGTCCAAAAACATGGATCAAGGTCAATTGAGTTCTCCAAATTGCCCCATATAAAATGTGTATCTGTGAGTAAGTGTGTGCCCGAGCGATAGATTGCCCCCCCTGTCCTGGGTGTGTCTGCCCAGCGCCCGAAACATTCTCCCCTGGATGGGCATGGGCATGGCGAACCCCCCCCCCCCCACCTCGACCCTAATAGAGGATAAAGCAGAAGATAATGGACGGATGTAAGACGTTTCAGAGTAATGTGACGTAGAAAGTTCAGGATTTTCGCCGCGATGTTTCAAATAAGTTTTTTTTTTATTTTTAATCTTTCGTTCTCAGATTCTATAAGGATATGATACTATTGCGACAATAAAAAAATACTTTTTTAAATGAATAATAATTACCTTTTTTTTGTGTCCTCTCAACAGGAGGAGGGGGAAAATAAATAAATCAATAAATCAATTAATAAATCAATCAATAAATAAATAAATCGAATCCATTCTCATGGCTCAAGAGAAACGTTGGCGCTGCTGCCACGACGGAGAATGTTGCCTGAAAAAGAGCCCCCCCGTTCAGGTCGACCGGTGCGTTCAGACGGAGGCCAAACCGTATGTCTGCTCACGGTGCGGCGACTGTTTCGGCGCTCAGGCTGAGCTCTCGCAACATCGATGCATTCGCACGGAGGAGAAGGCGCACACTGACTCGCAGTGCGGCGAGAGTTTTCCTCGCCGGGACGAGCCGAACGAACACCGGCGAGCCCACGGCACCGCGGAAGCGCATTTCTGCTCGCAGTGCGGCGAGAATTTGGGCACTCAGACTGACCTCTCGCAACATCGGTGCATTCGCACGGAGGAGAAGGCGTACTCCTGCGAGAGTTTTCCTCGCCGGGATGAGCCGAACGAACACCGGCGAGCCCACGGCGCCGCGGAAGCGCACTTCTGCTCGCAGTGCGGCGAGAGTTTTGGCGCGAGGGCTGACCTCTCGCGGCACGAGTGCATTCGCACGGAGGAGAAGCCGCATTTCTGCGCAGAGTGTGGAGAATGCTTCGCCCGGCGAGACGACCTCTCGCACCACCGCCGACTCCACGCAAAGTGCGGAAAGGGTTTGGGCGACCTGGAGCGCCACCGGTGCATTCGAACGGACGAGAAAGCGCACTCGTGCCCGCAGTGCGGCGAGAGTTTCCCCCATCGGGACGAGCTGGCGGCCCACCGGCGCTCTCACGGCGGCGAGAAGCCGTATTTCTGCGTGCAGTGCGGCAAGAGCTTCAATTACCTGAGCCACTTCAAATACCACCAGCGCATCCACACGGGCGAGAAGCCCTACCTGTGCCTACACTGCGAGAAGTGTTTCGCCGTGCCCAGCGCCCTCAAGCGGCACCAGTGCATCCACACGGGCGAGAAGCCGTACGCGTGCTCGCAGTGCGAGAAGAGCTTCACCCATCAGGACGACCTGAAGAAGCACCGGCGCATCCACACGGGAGAGAGGCCCTATTACTGCCTGCAGTGCGGCAAGAGCTTCACCCAGCTGAGCACCTTCAACAAACACCGGCGCACTCACACGGGCGAGAGGCCGTACCTGTGCTCGCACTGCGGCAAGAGCTTCACCGAGGTGGGCACGCTCAAGAACCACCTGCGCGTCCACACGGGCGAGAAGCCGTACGCTTGCTCGCAGTGCGGCAAGAGCTTCGCTGTGCAGAGCGCCCTCAAGAGGCACGAGCGCATCCACACCGGAGAGAAGCCCTACTTCTGCTCGTACTGCGGCAAGAGCTTCATCCAGCTGTGCACGCTAAAGAAACACCAGCACATCCACACCGGAGAGAAGCCCTACACTTGCCCCAAGTGTGGGCGGAGCTTCACGCAGCAGAGTACGCTCAAGAACCATCAGCGCGTTCACGCCGGGGAGGAGACGCCGCCGCCGACCGCCCAACACGACCGCGCGACCGAGGTCCTCTCATGAACTTCGAACGGGACGTCAGGTGTGATGGTGTTATAATTATATTGTTATAAATACCATCCATCCATCATCTTCTACTTTGTCCTATATTAGGGTCGCGGGGGGGGGTTCCCCATGCCCATCCAGGGTAGAAGGTTTCGGGTCGCTGGGCAGATACACCCAGGAGAGGACGCCAATCTATCACTGGACACACACACACACACAGACACACTATATGGGGCGATTTGGAGAACTTAATTCACCTTGATCCATGTTTTTGGACTGTGGGAGGAAACCAGAGAACCTGGAGGAAACCCACAGCGAGAACATGCAAATTCCATCCAGATGGGGATTCGAATCGGGAATCCCTTTTAAATAGAAAAAAAAAGTTAAGGCTGGCACGGTGGCTTAGTGGTTTGGCATGTTCTCCTCTCAGCACTAGGGATTCCCGGTTCGAATCAGGGTGGAGTTTCCATGTCCTCCCCGTGTCTGCGTGGGTTTCCGCCGGGTTCTCCGGTTTCCTCCCACAGTCCAAAAACATGGAACAAGTTAATTGAGTTCTCCAAATTGCCCCATAGAGAGTGTGTGTGTGTCCTGTGATAGATTGGCGTCCTGTCCTGGGTGTATCTGCCCAGTGACCCGAAACCTTCTACCGTGGTTGGGCATGGGGAAACCCCCCCCCCACGACCCTAATAGAGGATAAAGTGAAAGATAATGGATGGAAGCAGGAGTTAGGGGGTGGCTCAGTGGCTTAGTGTTTGGCATGTTCTCCTCTCAGCGCTGGGGATTCCCGGTTCGAATCCCAAACTGGGTGGAGTTTGCATGTTCTCCCCGTGTTCACCGGTCTCCTCCCACAGTCCAAAAACATGGAATGCTCTGAATTGCCCCATATAGAGTGTGTCACAGTGAATGAGCGAGGGTGCACCTTTAAAAATAAGTGTAATTAAGAAGCCACTAATCAGCCAGAGTCTTATTTTAATGGATTTAAGACTCCACCAAACACCACAAACCCCACTTCAACCATCACATCATGAGAATTCAGACACAGCCGTGCAGATATTAAAGACATGAATTAATTGGGTTTTAATTGCGTATCATTTTCTAAAAGAATCGTTTTTCCAAACAGTGTCCAGCTGGGTCTTCAATCAGAACAATCACCCCAACACTTCAGAAATCACCTCCACATGGGTCACCACAAAGTTCTGAAGCCTCAGCGACCAATCCCGTCCCGAATCCTGTGGAACCTCCGTGGACGAGTGGAACAACGTTCCAGATGAGACGTGTGAGAACGCTGCCCCGTTCAGTTCTCCAGTTGTGTTTGGGGTTTAAGTTGAAAGTTTTTGTTTTGATGACGAACTATTTAAAAAATCATTAGTAACTAACGATGTGAGCGACTGGGTAATTTTTTTAAATTTTAATTAAAATGTCGTAGGGGAGCCAACGTGTCGGTCCATTACTCTTTATTCTTTCCTGTTAATTTTTAGTCTTTTATATTCAGTTGTGTTAATGTTACTTTAGTCAATTAGTAAATTATTTGTAATTAATCACAAAGCGCTGATTGAGTTCATTCGCGGTGGTCGTGATGAATAAACGCATTACTGTCGAGTGAACCGTGCCTCTCGGACTTTTCTTATTACGGAAATCGTATTTTTATATGAACACCATATGTGGTGGGTCCGGTAAAAAGTTTGCAAATGCTATTTCACCCATTTAGCTTATTTTTATCTGATTAAGCTGAAACTTTGCACAATTGTTTATCGTTGATGACATCACAAATTAAAGAAAAATTACCAATTTATTAACTAATTAGTGGTAATTAATTTTGTTTTCTATGGATAAATTGCCCATTTTCAACTTCATTTAGTTTATAATTAATAAGTAATTTAACACGATGTAGGGGTGTTTCTTAAAGTTACAAATGTAATATTTTTATTTAAATAAAAATAAAAAAAAGTTTGGCGGCACGGTGGCTTAGTGGTTAGCACGTTCGCCTCTCAGCGCTAGGGATTTCCGGTTCGAATCCCCATCTGGGTGGAGTTTCCATGTTCTCCCCGTGTCTGCGTGGGTTTCCTCCGGGTTCTCCGGTTTCCTCCCACAGTCCAAAAACATGGAACAAGTTAATTGAATTCTCAAAATTGCCCCATATAGAGTGTGTGTGTGTGAGTGAGTGTGTGTCCAGCGATGGATTGGCGCCCTGTCCTGGGTCTATCTGCCCGAGACGTTCTCCCCTGGATGGGCATGGGGAACCCCACCGTGACCCTAATAGAGGATAAGCAGTAGATAATGAATGAATGAATGAATAAAAAAAGTTTAAAAATATGGATGCATTATATAGGAATGTATGTATACGTTGTTTTTTCCCCCCTTCTCGCTTTTTTTTTTTTTAGATTGTTTCTTTTCCCCTCTCTCTCCTTTTCCTCCTCTTTTGTCTCCTCTGTCACGCGTTGGCTGAATAATTCAAATCAATCAAATAAAAGCCCAATTAACAGGAAGAGGCTGCAATAATCTGTAGAACTGTTTCGTGTAAAAACGTAAAAGCAAACATGTGTATGCTACAGCAGTGCAGTCAGGTTACCATTCAGCAAAAGATACCAGACATGACGGGTTCAAAAAAAATATGATTTTTAAGAATATTTTTGTTGTTTTGCTACTTGATTATAACAAACTAGAGTTTATGACGTGTTTAGACCAGCAGATGGAGACATTACCCCGAATGATGAGGTCATTCAACTTGAACAAATGCAAATAAAATCGGGACTGAAGTCTAAACGCCATCTTGCACGATAGACCAAAGAAACGAACTGTCATATTTACAGTATATATAAATAATAAAGGAGGAATTTATAGTATTGTTGGAAGAAACATGCCGAAACAAAAGGTGGCGTTATGACAACCGTAACAATAAAAAATAATAATAACAACGCTGTATCACACATGTCCACACGGCGGCGATAACGGGTCAATTTAGTGCGTCAGCCGCCGATAAACGCAGAAGAGGAAGAACAGCGCCACAGTCAATTTAAAGCCAGAGGTAACATCTGTAATTCATTCATTCATTATCTCCCGCTTATCCTCTATTAGGGTCGCGGTGGGGTTCCCCATGCCCATCCAGGGGAGAACGTCTCGGGCGCTGGGCAGATAGACCCAGGACAGGGCGCCAATCCATCGCTGGGCACTCACTCACTCACACAGACACACTCTATATGGGGCAATTTTGAGAATTCAATTAACTTGATCCATGTTTTTGGACTGTGGGAGGAAACCGGAGAACCCGGAGGAAACCCACGCGGACACGGGGAGAACATGGAAACTCCACCCAGATGGGGATTCGAACCGGGAATCCCTAGTGCTGAGAGGAGAACATGCTAAACCACTAAGCCACCGTGCCACCTTAACATCTGTAAATAATTTTAAAATTGATAAAGACTGGTCTGATTTATTAAAACACGTGACTTTAGATTCCAGATGTTGAAGAGCGTTTAATCAAACTCTCCCAAATGAAACAGCCACAATTAGATCGGTTATTATAACCACAACTGTCCGTAATTAATAAACAGCACTTAGTGTTTGTTTATAATTTCTGGTGTGTATTGCGATCATGTTTTAATATACCAAATACCGCATATTAATATTAATATGCCGTAAATACCAAATAATGTATTAAAAGAAAAAAATGTTAGCTGCATGATTGCTCTAATGAGATTAATATACCAACTTCTAATAAATACATTTCCATAATTCAGTCTTATTTAATCCTCTTCACAGGGAGCACAACGTTGTGTTTTATTTATTTTTACATCTTATTTGGAAAAAAATAAGCCAATGGCCAAGGAGCAACCCGGCGAGGCCGGAAAGATGTAGGAAGAGTTTTACCACAAGAGGTTCTCAAAAGACACCGGCGCCTTCACGCGGGAGAGACGTCGTTCTCCTGCCAGCACTGTGGAAAGAGCTTTGGTTTATACGGCGCCCTCCGACGACACCGGCGCCTTCACGCACCGGAAAACGCCTTCATCTGCTCACGCTGCGCTTTACTCAACGCCACACGCTGCAAACTCAGCGGCGCGTTTACACCGAGGAGGAACCGCACGCCTGCTCAGTGTGGAAAACATTTTGGCGAATACGGCGCTTCGATGACACCGGGGTGTTCACACCGAGGAGAAACCGCACGCCTGCTCCGAGTGCGGGAGACGTTTCGGTCAGCGAAGCGACCTCAGCCGACACCAGCGTGTCCACACCAGGGAGTGACCCTACACCTGCTCCCGGTGTGGAAAGGCTTTCACTGGACGAGGGGACCTCAACAAACACCGACGCCTTCACACGGGCGAGAAACCGTACCCCTGCTCAGACTGTGGATGAAGATTTGGCGAAGGCATCGCACTTCAACGACACCTTCACACGGGGGAGAAACCATTTTCCTGCTCACGGTGTGGGAAGAGTTTTACCGACAATACACTCTACAACGTCACCAGCACATTCACACCGGAGAGAAACCGTACTCCTGCTGAGCACTCAGCAGAGCGATCTGAACAAACACCAGCTGAGCGATCTAAACAAACACCAGCTGACCCAGAGGCCGTATTACTGCTAGCAGTGCGAACGGAATTTCAGCGACCACGGTAAACTCAAACAGCACCAGAGAGAGACCGTACTCGTGTGCAGAATGCGGCAAGAGCTTCATTCAGCAGACCCATCTCAGAGAACATCAGTGCATTCACACCGGAGAGAGACCGTACTCGTGTGTGGAGTGTGGGCGGAGTTTCACTCAAAAAAAACAACTCACCTCTGGCATCACCAGCGCCTTCACACCGCGGGGAACCCACATGCTCGCCTACGGCGTGGAAAGAGTTCCGTCACAGACGATCACTTAGAGCGTCGTCGGTATCCAGGGTGAACAGAGTGCACTTCGGGTGACCCCACCAATCTTCAAAAATCCCCATTAAACGCGAGGAAAATCATATTTCAGCTCAAATTGTGGAAAAAGGTCGATAACGAGTCCTTTAAACACCAGATGGTTCTTTTAGGATGATATGTATATTACGTTCCTCAGAGGCTGCCGTACTGAAGATGCAACCGAACGACGTAAATACGTCAACATTCGATTTCATCCAAAGTGATTTACGAGTATCCCAACTTGGTTGGCCATGCAGCTCCCCCGGGGCAATGAGGGTTATGGACCTCGACAGAGGGGGCAGAACTACTGAAGTAAAAGCACTAGTGTATCGTAAAATAATAACTTAAGTAAAAATAGAATGTTCTTTGATTTATTCAAGTAGACGTATTAAAGTGTATGTATTCTGTATTCTTTATTGTTGTAAATATTGCCATTTGCACAGTAGTGGGTACTGCACCTGAGCTTTTCACTCATCAGTACACCTGTATTAGGTGATGTGACAATAAAGAAAAACCTTGAATTTACATATAATTCAAGTAAAAGAAAAAATAATCATATATGTTATAAAATATATAAATATAATATATACACAAAAACACATATACTGTATATATATATATATATATATATATATATATATATATATATATATATATATATATATATATAAACTCTCTTCTAATGACATTTTTAACAGAGTATGTTTCTATTCAAATTAAAGGTGAACAGACACGATCACATGACGTCATGCAGTCATGCACTTTAGTTAAATATTGTTCATTTTACAAGAACGCTCTCCAAAACCACGTGGTACATCAGACCGATCTGCAAGTTATTAAACCCTGACATTTTTATTAAATGTTCTAATATGCAACACAGAGAATCAAAGCGGTGGTTGAATAATAATATTGTCAGTGTTTTGATTTAATACTGTAGTTTGTGTAAACTCTGGATGTCATCAGTCAGTCAGTATAATTCTGTACAGCAGAGGGCGCATTTAAACAGCGGATAATTAAACCAACAGTCAGCTAATTATTATAAAAAACTAATCGTGTGTGAGGTGTCCTCTCGTTCGTAACATTTTAACATTAATTAGCAGGTGGTTGGCGCTCAACGAGAGTGGCGTTTAAAACTCAGAACAACTGATTTATTTAAGCGACTGTTCGTTTAAAAGCGTAAAGTTCACTATGGCAGCAGAACATCGGCAAAAGAATCGCGCAAATAAAATGTATTACATATGAAATGGATCTGAAATACGTCATCGCTCACTTACTTTGATCTGCTTTTAAAATGCCGCGATCGCTTTGAGACACAAACCGTCTCATCCATCAAAACGTGTCCATTAAAACAGCGAGCTTCAAGTCTGATTGGTCATCTCCAGTCACTCATCCAATCACGAGTTCGCGCGGCTCCCCTCCTCCCGCCTCCCCGTTTAACATCCAATAAGATTCCGACACAAACCTCATTAGCTGAATAAAGCGATATAATCGACCTATAAATAAATGTAATAAAAACAAGCAAAATATTAAAAAAGTTAGTTTTTAAAAACCACCCCTGTATCGTGTAAATTACTTTGTCCTAAATTAATTCTTGTGACGTTTAAGATGTAGTAAAAAATGGGCAATTTATCCATAGAAAACAAAATTAATCAATTACCACTAACTAGTTAATTAATAGGTATTTTTTTAATTGCATTGTCATCGACGATAAACCATTGTGCAAAGTTTCAACTTAATCGGATAACAGGAAGTGGATGAAATAGCATTTGCAAACTTTTTATCAGAGACACAGACAAATAGATGAAGATAATATAGGGGTGGGAATAATAATAATGATAATAATAATAATAATAATAATAATAATAATAATAATAATAATAATAATAATAATAATAACTACAGTTATTACTACAGTAACTACATCTAACTACCTTTCCTTCGTTACTTATATCTCCGTACGGTCTTCCTAAGAACCCTGATTTTTACAGAACGAATTAAATATTAGGTTAATGACCCCAGTGACTTGTTTAACTGCAAAAAAAAAAAAACAACAACAATTAAATAAAGATGTGACCTCTACACAATTAGTCACTTTAACGATGTTCAAGGTGAAGACTACATTCCATTCATTCATTCATTCATTATCTCCCCTTTATTATTATTTTATCACCCCTCCTCTATTAGGGTCGCGGTGGGGTTCCCCATGCCCATCCAGGGGAGAACATCTCGGGCGCTGGGCAGATAGACCCAGGACAGGACGCCAATCCATCCCTGGGCACACACTCACTCACACAAACACCCTCTATAGAGGGCAATTTGGAGAACTCAATTGACTTGATCCATGTTTTTGGACTGTGGGAAACCGGAAAACCCGGAGGAAACCCACGCGGACACGGGGAGAACATGGAAACTCCACCCAGATGGGGATTCGAACCGGGAATCCCTAGTGCTGAGAGGAGAACATGCTAACCACTAAGCCACCGTGCCGCCCGATATATAACAATTTATTTTATATATACTGTACATCAGATTCTCACGGTGACAAAACTTTATAGCAACATCGAATTAATCTAATCCTTTATTATTTCAAAATACATTCTGCAGTTCATATTTCAAATCATAAAGTGTGGGTGACGCAAAGAACAGTAACAGTACCACTCAGTACCACACGGGGGCGATAACGCACCAGTTCAGTGTCAGTGGCAACTGAACACAGGAGGAAGAAAAACGCCTTTAAACGGAAGGTAACTCGTCTTTATAAACAGTGTACATTCAAACGGGAGCTGATCGATTGATCACGTGACTCTGTATCGATCTGTATCGATCTTCTTCATCTGTGTGTTAAACCTGAGGATATAGATTTAATTCATTATATAATCTATACAGAGCAGGGAGAATTTGGGTGGATGATAATAATAATAATAATAATAATAATAATAATAGTAATAATAATAATTCATTCATTATTCATTATCTTCCACTTTATCCTCTATTAGGGTCGTGGTGGGGGTCCCCATGCCCATCCAGGGGAGAACGTCTCGGGCGCTGGGCAGATAGACCCAGGACAGGGCGCCAATCCATCGCTGGACACACACTCACTCACACACACTCTATATGGGGCAATTTTTGAGAATTCAATTGACTTGATCCATGTTTTTGGACTGTGGGAGGAAACCGGAGAACCCGGAGGAAACCCACGCAGACACGGGGAGAACATGGAAACTCCACCCAGATGGGGATTCGAACCGGGAATCCCTAGCGCTGAGAGGCGAACGTGCTAACCACTAAGCCACCGTGCCGCCTAATAATAATAATAATAATAATAATAATAATAATAATAATAATAATAATAATGTTAGGTGTATGTTGTATTTGAGCAGAAGTTTGATTTCTTAAACTTCTCCCAGACTTTGGTTCAGAAATTTGGGTCTAATCACAAGAATTCAGGAGATCATTAACAGTTATTCTGCTGTCTTTAAAAAATCAATTTAGTAATTTAATAGTAAATCAGAGATTGAATAAGTTATGATCATTCTGATACTGTATTGTAATATAGTCACAGTCAGTTGTAAACAGGAACACTGTCCAAGGGAGAGCAAACTCTGGAAAGTGGGGTGATTCGGGGCATCGGAACCGTAGAAACAAATTGTTCGTGTTTGTATTTTCTCATGTGTTTTTATTGTATGTATTTTTTGCTTTCTAATAAAAATTTTTTTTTCTATTTCAAAATTTTTAAAATGTTTTGAACAATTAAAGACAAGTTTATCCAACCTGCTAGATGATGCATTCCTTTCCACACAATGAAGGGGCTGGGTTATTAAATATTATATATATTATACATTTTTAAAGCATTATTTTAATGTAGTTGTACATTGTATTTTTACATTTTATTGTTAGAACTATGTGACCATTTTAATTTTCAACCAAAATCTAGAAAAAAGGCCATCATGCCACACACTCATTATATCAGGGCAAATTTAAAGCAGCCAATTCACCTTGAATTCAGGTTTGCAACACTATGAATCTGGTTTAAGGCAATGTGCTGTTGTAAAAAGCTCCTTATAAATAAATGAACACGAAAACTAAAGATTCTCAGCTACGTACTTTTATTTTTGTTTGTAGTTTATTAAAACCGCTTAACCTGATTCACCAAACCATTTTACAATTCAATTTTTATTTTCTTTACAGGAACCGCAGCCTCGTGATCTCTTCTTTTCACCGCTTTATGAGAGAAGGCAGATGGCCGAAGAGAAAACGTATAGTTGCTTTGATTGTGGAAAATGTTACGCGAAAAAAAGCCACCTCGAACTTCACGAACGCATTCACACCGGAGAGAGACCGTATCCGTGCTCAGAGTGTGGGAAGCGTTTCGCGGGACAACGCTACCTCGTCAAACACCGGCGCATTCACACCGGAGAGAAACCGTACTGCTGCTCGCAGTGTGGAAACCGTTTCACTGAGTACAGTACGCTCCGGAGACACCTCCGCATTCACACGGGAGAGAGACCGTACACCTGCTCGCAGTGTGGCAAGAGTTTTACCGTGCAGAGTTCTCTTCGGAAGCACCAGCGCATTCACACAGGGGAGAGACCATACGCATGTTCAAAGTGTGGGAAGAGTTTTACCCAACAAGGAACTCTGAAGCAACATCAGCGCATTCACACGGGAGAGAGACCGTATTCCTGCCCGCAGTGCGGGAGGAGTTTCACGCAACACAGCGACCTCTCCCGCCACCGGCTCGTACACACGGGGGAAAAACCCTTTTCGTGCCCCCACTGCGGGAAGCGTTTCGGCGAGCAGACCAAACTCAAGCGACACCAGCGCATTCACGTCGGCGAGAAACCCTACTACTGCTCCATCTGCGGGTGCAGCTTTGGCGAGCACTCCAAGCTCAAAGTCCACCAGCGCATTCACACCAAAGAAAAGCCGTATTGCTGCTCGCAGTGCGGAAAGAGCTTTGCCCACCAAGGAACTCTCAAAATACACCGGCGCATTCACACCGGCGAGAAGCCGTACTCGTGCGTACAGTGTGGGAAGAGTTTTACCCAACGGGGGGACCTCAAAAAACACCAGAACATTCACACCGGAGACAAACCCTATTCTTGCCCACAGTGCCAGAAGAGCTTTGGTGGCCATACGGCACTCCGACGCCACCAGCGCATTCACACCGGAGAGAAACCGTACCCCTGCCCGCAGTGTGGCAAGAGCTTTACTCAACGCATCCACCTCCAACATCACCTTCGCATTCACACCGGAGAGAGACCGTACCCCTGCTCGCACTGCGACAAGAGTTTCACTAAACAGAGCAAACTCAAACAACACCAGTACACTCACACGGGCGAGCGGCCGTACGTCTGCTCGCAGTGTAAAAGGCGTTTCACCGAACACGTTCAACTCCACCGACACCAGCACGTTCACACCGGAGTGAAGCCGTACCCCTGCTCACAGTGTGGGAAGAGTTTCACCGTCAAAAGCAATCTGAACGCGCACGAGCGCCTTCACACCGGCGAGAAACCGTACCCCTGCACCCAGTGTGGGAAGAGGTTCATCACAAAGAACCATTTAAAGAGCCACCAATGCCTTCGAACGGGGAAGGAAACAGATTCTTTGGTTTAAAGCAACTCAACGAAGGATATTACAAGGCAAAGGTTAGAAAGAACCAATTCAACTTTATTTTATTTATAAAAACAACAGCAGCTGCAACACAGTGCTGTACAGTGTTTTAAATTTTCATTAATTCATTATCTTCTGCTTTATCCTCTATTAGGGTCGTGGGGAGGTTGCTCATGCCCACCCAGGGGAGAACGTTTCGGGCGCTGGGCAGATGCACCCAGGGCAGGACGCCAGTCTATTGCTGGACACACACTCACTCACACAGACACACTCTATATGGGGCAATTTCGAGAACTCAATAGACTTGACCCATGTTTTTGGACTGTGGGAGGAAACCGGAGAACCCAGAGGAAACCCACGCAGACACGGGGAGAACATGGAAACTCCACCCAGATGGGGATTCGAACTGGGAACCCCTAGCGCTGAGAGGAGAACGTACCAACCACTAAGCCACCGTGCCGCCCCGTGTTTTAAACTAAAAAAATTATAAAAGAACAAGGATACAATATAAACAATAACACAATACATCAAGTAAAACACTGAAAAGGTTTTTAAAACCAATGTCAAATCACGGTGGGTTGAAAGCCAGAGAGTAAAAATGTTTTAAGACTAGATTTAAAAATGGACAGTGAAGAGGCCGTAAAAAACAATTAAATACAAATAAAAGCAAATAAATAACCAGCTGCTGTTCTGTTCGTATCAATTTGGTTCAATGCCTACATTTTTGTTGCTTACAACAGTGACCCAAGTCTGTGAAAGAGAGTCGGTTCTTGATGATGGTTTATGACGGTTAATGGAGTGAGAAGGTACGAAGGTGAGGTTGAAGCACCAGGCTACGGTCATCAGAGTTCGGTGTCTACACCAAGGGTTTCTTTAGATCCAGAGATTGAACCTCGGGGGAAAAAAACTGCAGGGAATGCATTGTGGTATTCAAGCTGGGAGAGGAGGAGGACTAACAGCAGAAGAACCTGAAAGAAGAACCTTCAAATATAAAAGACCCGGAGCAGTTGGTGAACTAAGAACTTCAGACATGGTTCCAGGAACCATTGATTTCAGTCTTTTTGGTTATTAGGGTACCAGTGTTTCAGTCCAAGACTGTATTTAATTTATGAAGTAATTTATTGTGACATTTGTAATGCTTTATGCTCGATCATGTTCGCTTTCCTCTAATGGAACCAACAAGTATTAAGTTATTTGTATTCAACCGAGTATTTTATAACGTATAATCTCATGTCACACTTTGGAGTTGATTTTCTCTGGTTGTGATGAATAAACAGTTTTCTGTATTGTTAAACGAGTCTCCATATTTGGATTTTTTTTTTCCAACATTCTGCTCACAAAAAATCAGAAAATGTCTGCAATTAGTGTAAAGAAATAATTTGAACAAAAGAAAATATTATAAACAGCTAATCTGAGTTACTCTGACCATACAAAAAAAATTAGAAAAATAATAAAAATCAGATTAGTCCAAAAGATATTTAAAAAACAGAGATTATGGGAACAATGCATCTCACGGGATGTAAATATCTCTTAATGAGGAGATAACGAGGGGGATGGGGGTTCCCCATGTACACCCAGAGGGAATGATTCAGTCAGGATGGGATGCCAGTCCATTACTCACAGACAGAATATATAGACAATATATAATATTGACTGAATGCAGCGTCACAATATTCTATGTTAAAACCCCCAAAAGCGCAAGCAGTGGCAAGAAAAAATACCCTGGTAATCCAAAAGTAAGTACCCCCCCCTCCCCCGCGACCCTAGTGGAGGAGAAAGCGGAAGGTAATGAATGATTGCGCTGACAAAAAAAAATGGAGTGACTATAAATGTCAGTGCACGTTCGTATAGCTATTTTGTTCAATATAACAAAGTTTAATGTATTATTATTAAGTATATCGCATAACGGGGCGGCACGGTGGCTTATTGTTTAGCACATTCGCCTCTCAGCGCTAGGGATTCCCGGTTCGAATCCCCATCTGGGTGGAGTTTCCATGTTCTCCTCGTGTCTGCGTGGGTTTCCTCCGGGTTCTCCGGTTTCCTCCCACAGACCAAAAACATGGATCAAGTTAATTGATTTCTCAAAATTGCCCCATATAGAGTGTGTGTGTGAGTGAGTGTGTGCCCAGCGATGGATTGGTGCCCTGCCCAGCGCCCGAGACGTTCTCCCCTGGATGGGCATGGGGAACCCCACCGCGACCCTAATAGAGGATAAGCGGGAGATAATGATTGAATGAAATTTGCAGGACTTTTCATGTTTTTTTTCATGTATTGTTTAAAATATTTTAATTTCTGTATCATTTTGTACCAACTCTCTCACATTTTGTGTGTGTGTGTCTATAGTGTGTAGTACACACAATACACATTGAAAAATAGAAAAATACATTATTATATTAAAATATCCTGATGCTGCTGTATGAATGTATATTTCCCTCGCGGGAACAAGACTTTTACATTACATTTACAGGTCTTTAATGTCTGATATTTTATCATTTAAACTCTTGTTGCGACCAAACTGTACATCCTTCGACATCCAGAACAATTCAGAATTGGTTTGTTTAACTTCCATTTTATTTTAATTTAATTTAATTTAATAGACGTTGGCGGCACGGTGGCTTAGTGGTTAGCACATTCGCCTCTCAGCACTAGGGATTCCCGGTTCGAATCCCCATCTGGGTGGAGTTTCCATGTTCTCCCCGTGTCTGCGTGGGTTTCCTCCGGGTTCTCCGGTTTCCTCCCACAGTCCAAAAACATGGATCAAGTCCATTGAATTCTCAAAATTGCCCCTATAGAGTGTGTGTGAGTGAGTGTGTGCCCAGTGATGGATTGGCGCCCTGTCCTGGGTCTATCTGCCCAGCGCCCGAGACGTTCTCCCCTGGATGGTCATGGGGAACCCCACCGCGACCCTAATAGAGGATAAAGCGGGAGATAATGAATAATGAATGAATAGACGTTTTACCCTCTGTTTAAATGACGGACTGAGGCCGCTTTTCTTCTTCATCTGAGTTTAAAGCCGCCGACGTACGAATTCTTACGTCACTGCCCCCGTGTGGACTCTTTAATACATTACTTTTCGTTTACTGTTTAATGGCACGTAGCGCGCGTTGTTATTGTGCATTTGCGCCACCTTCTGGTTTCAAATTTTTAAACTAAATTACCAACAACCGACTTTTCTTTGGAAAATATCTCGGAATATCTCGGAAAATATCTCGGTGGGCCGTGTTATTTATGAACTCCACAGTGCTGTGATGCGGTGCTGGCGATGGCAACGTCAACGTAAGCTTGGGTTTGCTTATCGCAACGATTAGGCTGGACTGGTGTGTTGATTTCATTCTACCTATTTTATAACTGGTTGACCGGAGTACAAGTTCAAGTAAATTTATTTATATAGCGCTTTTTACAACAGTACATCGTCACAAAGCAGCTCGAACCCTAGTACCACTGCAATTGTGGTGGGCGACCGACGAGAACCTAAGTTCAAATACAAGTTATTTATTTATAGAGCGCTCTTTACAACAGTACATCGTAACAAAGCAGCTTTACAGAATGAAAAGCCTTTAAACCCCCACAGAGCAAGCCGAAGCGACAGTGGCTAGAAAAAAACTCCCTGTTATTATGTTGTTATTTAAGGAAGAAACCTTTGGGAGGACCAAGACTCAGTGGGAGACTCGTCCTCCTTGAGCGGCCAGGCAGCAACAACAGTGTAGGACAGAAGTGTACAGATATTAAACAAATGGACAAAACTCTAACAACTGGAGAACTATATGTGAGTCCATTAGGGGGCGTCCTGCAGGACCGCCAGTCCAATTAATATCCAGGTTCCATCCAGTATTCGTGGTAGCCGCAGTGCTTCTAAGTCTGAGTTTCGCGGTTGGCGACTGACGGTTTGTTCGGAGCGTGAACGCGCTGGTGATACGTCAGATGATGCTTCCGGCTGAAGCTCTTGCCGCAGTGCGAGCAGGAGTATGGTCTCTCTCCGGTGTGAACGCGCTGGTGGTACGTAAGATGGACCTTCTGACCGAAACTCTTTCCGCACTGCGAGCAACCGTAGGGTTTCTCTCCCGTGTGAATGCGCTGGTGATTTTGGAGTGTGTAACGGACGTTGAAACTTTTCTCACACTGCGGGCAGGAATACGGCCTCTCGCCGGTGTGGACGCGTCTGTGTTTGGTCAGGTGGCCGACGTCCGCGAACCTTCGCCCGCAGTGGGAGCACGGGTACGGTTTCTCTCCGGTGTGGAGGCGCCGGTGTTTGTTGAAGCTGCCCTGCTGGGTGAAGCTCTTGCCGCACTGCGGGCAGTAGTACGGTCTCTCTCCGGTGTGAACGCGCTGGTGCTTCCGCAGGTCGTCCCGCTGGGTGAAGCGGGTGCCGCACTGCGGGCAGGCGTACGGTCTCTCTCCCGTGTGAATGCGCATGTGTTTCTTTAACGTGTCGGGTTGCGTGAAACTCGTTCCACACTGTAAGCAAAAAAACGGCCTCTCTCCGGTGTGAATGCGCCGGTGTCGGTTGAGGGCGCTCTGCACGGCGAAGCTCTTGCTGCACTGCGGGCAGGCATACGGTCTCTCTCCGGTGTGAATGTGCCGGTGAAGCTGCAGATGAGCTTTCTTCGGGTAACATTTCCCACAGTCGGCGCAGTTGTACATCTTCTCCTCGGTCATGACGTCCGTTAACGGCGTCCTGATGAGGACAGAAAGTTACACATCATTATTAGTTTGTTTAGTAGTTCGGTTTGTTAGGGTACAAAATAAATCCATCCATCCATTGATCCTCTATTAGGGTCGTAGGGGCGGGGGGGGGAGGTCCCCATGCCCATCCAGGGGAGAACGTTTCGGGCGCTGGGCAGATACACCCAGGACAGGACACCAATCCATCGCTGGGCACACACTCACTCACACAGACACACTCTATAGGGGCAATTTTGAGAATTCAATTAACTTGTTCCATGTTTTTGGACTGTGGGAGGAAACCGGAGAACCCGGAGGAAACCCACGCAGACACGGGGAGAACATGGAAACTCCACCCAGATGGGGATTCGAACCGGGAATCCCTATGGGGGGGGGGGGGGGGGGGGGGGGGGGGGGGGGGGGGGGGGGGGGGGGGGGGGGGGGGGGGGGGGGGGGGGGGGGGGGGGGGGGGGGGGGGGGGGGGGGGGGGGGGGGGGGGGGCACCGCAGCATCGAATAACAATCAGGTTTGATGAATTTACAGTATAGTTGGTTTTCTTCATAACTTCTGACTTGTAATGATCTCATTTGTAAGTCGCTTTGGATAAAAGCGTCTGCTGAATGACTTAATGTAAATGTAAATGTAATATGGGGCAATCTGGAGAACTCAATTGACCATGATCAATGATTTTGGACTGTGGGAGGAAACCGGAGAACCCGGAAGAAACCTACGTGGACATGGGGAGAACATGGAAACTCCACCCAGATGGGGATTCGAACCGGGAATCCCCAGCGCTGAGAGGAGAACATGCTAAACCACTAAGCCACCGTACCACCCACAAAATGATTCAAATACTTAAATAATAATTATCAATACCATCCATCCAGCCATCTATTGTATTCCGCTCAATCCTATACCAGGGTCGGGGGGGTGGGGGGGATTCCCTGACCCTTGATCCATGTTTTTGGACTGTGGAAGGACACCAGAGAGCGCTGAGAGGAGAACATACCAACAATCACCATAGCGCCAGATTAATTAAATTTCATTAATTGTCTTCGTCTAGGGCGGCACGGTGGCTTAGTGGTTTAGCACGTTCGCCTCTCAGCGCTAGGGATTCCCGGTTCGAATCCCCATCTGGGTGGAGTTTCCATGTTCTCCCCGTGTCTGCGTGGGTTTCCTCCGGGTTCTCCGGTTTCCTCCCACAGTCTAAAAACATGGATCAAGTTAATTGAATTCTCAAAATTGCCCCATATAAAGTGAGTCTGTGTGAGTGAGTGTGTGCCCAGCGATGGATTGGCGCCCTGTCCTGGGTCTATCTGCCCAGCGCCCGAGACGTTCATGAGGAATGGGGCATGAGGAACCCCACCGCGACCCTAATAGAGGATAAAGCGGGAGATAATGAATGAATGAATGTCTTCGTCTAAAAAAGTCGATTTTTGGACTGCTGAGTGTGATGATATTAATAATCACGATTACAGATCCACGAGGTTTGAATGTTATATCAACTCTGAGAATTAAAAATGATTTGCCGGTAAATTAAATTCAGGTTTTTAATTATATTTAATTATTAAGATGACAAGGTTCGGTAGCGTCAAATCATTCAGTCATGTGACAGGAGATGACCAAAAATGCTTTATGGTTTAAATAATGTGCCTTATATTTGTAGATCGATTATCAATAATCAATATCGATAATAATGACATCGATACTGTAATAAAACTCTTTATCTGTTCAGATCAAACACACGCCACTATTCCACAGCATTTCATCAAACTCTGACTGTTAACCTCCAGAATCAATTAATAAATCATATAATTATGAATTTTAAAGAATCGGCTCCCGGTTTATTTAAACTTAAATTCAATTTGAAATGCGTTGTACCTTCTTATTGCTAGGGATCTTTCTCTTGAATTTAATGTCGACCGCCACACTGAGGTGGCGCCACCGTGTGGTCTGGATGGCACGGCGTTGAATTACAGTGTTGTGTATGACCGCCACCTTCTGGTTTAAAGTTTAAACTCACTGTTGGTTGTGTTGTCTCTGTTGGCTTCCTCCGGTTTCCTTCCACAGTCCAAAAACAGGGACTTAAGGGGAATTAGCTGGTCTAAATTGCCCCCGTCGCCCCCATTTTGATAATCGGTGAAGATAATGAGATGATAGGACAATTCAATGTTAACGTTTTCATTCATCTCCCGCTTTATCCTCTATTAGGGTCGCTGTGGGGTTCCCCATGCCCATCCAGGGGAGAACGTCTCGGGCGCTGGGCAGATAGACCCAGGACAGGGCGCCAATCCATCGCTGAGCACACACTCACTCACACAGACACACTCTATATGGGGCAATTTGGAGAATTCAATTGACTTGATCCATGTTTTTGGACTGTGGGAGGAAACCGGAGAACCTGGAGGAAACCCACGCAGACACGGAGAGAACATGGAAACTCCACCCAGATGGGGATTCAAACCGGGAATCCCTGGTGCTGAGAGGAGAACAGGCTAAACCACTTAGCCACCGTGCCGCCCTTCAATGTTAACGTGATTTAACATAAAGGACTAAAATCACTTCAAACGGAAATTTAGAAATGGACCAGACAAAATTATGGACACATTCAATAGAATATTTGGATTAACATTAAAAAAAACATTTAATTATTTTAAAATAAGTTTTTCCTGGAACCTTTATTGAGATTCTCACACTCTGTTCCACTTCTCTTACCAAGTATTTTAGATTTGAAAGTGCTCAGTTGCCCCCCACAGTTGGGGGGGGGGTCCTTAAAACATAAAGGATAGTCAGCCAACCCCCAAACTTTAAGAGCAGGTCAGTTTTACTCTTTTCTAACGGCGATGAAATATAATTATAATAATAATTAGCTCATGGCAGAGCTATTGTTGGACTGGGGACTAAAATCCTATATAGAAAACTATATAGAAATTGAAACGTCATAGCCGTGAAAACTAAACAGAGTTAATAAGCGAACTCAAGTCAGGCGGCACGGTGGCTTAGTGGTTGGCATGTTCTCCTCTCAGTGTTAGGGATTCCCGGTTCGAATCAGAATCTGGGAGGAGTTTTCATGTCCTTCCTGTGTCGATGTGGGTTTCCTCCAATTTAGATCATTCAATTCACCTTGAATCCATGTTTGGAATGTGGGTACAAACCAGATAGCCCGGAGGAAACGGACACGGGGAGAACATGCAAACCTCATCCAGATCGGGATTCCAACCTGGATCGCCAGCGCTGAGAGGAGAACATGTTAACCACTAAACCACCGTGTCACCCCGTTATTTAATATAAAGTTTTAATTCTGAGACCATACTGTGAAATTAAAATAGTTATACTATAAAAATACTTTGTGGTTTAATTAAAATGGAGTAAATACTTTAAACTTCGGTTCCATTAACATAAAACAAACATCAAGGGCTACAGGTAAAGAAAATAAACATGGAGTAGAACATCGGTCCCCCGCACGTTCTAAAGAAAACACCGCATTTAAAACCAGTTTTGTTATATAAATGATTCCAGTTAAAACCAACACTCTGGTGCGTCTACATTCCACTGACGTCGAATTTAAACGATTCCTTTCCTGAACTTTACACCTGCCTTGTTTTTTGATTGGTTGCTTTTATACGTCAAAATGATGCCGTGTCTCTACGTATCTCGGTGTGTACGCTGAAACGTCGCAGAACATCGCAGAACATCACAGCAGCAGCAGCAGCAGCAGGATGGAGAACAACCCCTGGAGGAAAAGTCATGCCGGTGCTCAGGTTGTGAGAACTCTACAGCGATCATTTCGTTTATTAACGTCTTTTATTTTGTAGTGTTATACATTTATATTTTTATTACATGAATGAGAGCTGTGCGGTAACAGGTTACAAATAAACTAGATTAAAAAAAGTTGGCATCTATTTTCTGACACTTCCACAAGATTAAGTGTTTGCTGCCGCCAACCCCATCGGCTCTCCCAAGGTTTCTTCTTCTTGCCACTGTCGCTTCGTCTTGCTCTTCGGTGGTTCAGGCTCGTAACTCGATGTAAAACTGTAAACAGCGCTACATAAATAAATGAAATTGAATTTGATCTTGCACTCTGCACTGTTAATGTTCTGCGTCCTCTAAAATAGGATGAGTCCCCCACTGAGCATCGGTCCTCACAAGGGTTCTTTCTTAAAAAAACAACAACACCAGGAAGTGTTTTTGCTATTGGTTGCTATTTGGTGGTTCAGGCTTAGAACTCTGTAAAATGCACTATTGTAAAATGATCTATGTAAACAAATTAATTTGAACTTAACCTTTAGATTTAACGTTTACATTTAGTCGTTTAGCAGATGCTTTTATCCAAAGCGACTTACAAATAAGAAAATTACAGTCAGAAGTTATGAAGAAAACCAACTACACTGTAAAATCATCAAACCTAATTGTTATTTGATGCTGCACCCCTCCCCCCGCTTATAGGTATATGTTAAAAACTTAAACTAAAGACTTTAAAATAAGCTCCTATAACGTATGTCTTAATTTTATTTAATACCCATAAAGAAGAAGTCTGGAAAGCACGTCGGATATTTGTATGTGTGTAAAGTCTATTAAAATAAGTGTAGAAATTGTTTATTCTATTCACCTCATATGGTCGACTCAGCCAGGGTTTTAAGTTGCACAGCTCTGGTTTTGGTCCATCGCTTTGGACGTAGATGATGTTACGTTGTTGTTTGTGTAGAAGGTGTTTTTTTTTCGCCCTCTGGTCATACGTAAATGTGAAAGTAAAAATTGCGCGAAGCTCTTTACAGTAACATCGTGGCTGGATTCCAGTATCAATGTGTTTAGTTCAAAAAGAGTTGACTTGGTAGGAACGAGGAAAAAGCAACTGGTTTCAATTTAAATGAAAATTGTAACTAAAATATTCGAAGCATTTGGTGGAAACATCGTAATTAGGCGGCCGAAAGAATTCGACAGCGTGCAGCATGTGACTCCGACAGAACCAGCTAGGGCAGACGTCATCGACTAATAGCCTCGTTGCATAACAGTCTGTTTGTGTGTTTAAAGAATAAACATTGTGTGGCAGAAAAAAAAAGTTTGTAAAAATCACGCTAAATATGTTCGAACCACAAATGAACTCGAAACAAACGAACTTCTTCGAAAGTGCAGTGTTTTGTAGCTAAGAGGGCTCCCCCTACTGTCTACATGACAGCACCACACGCTCTACTAATGGTGACCAAGAGGTGAAACACCAGCACGGACTGATCCCAGATCGGCGACCCAACAACCCAACCTTTAAACCTGTGATCTCCACCTTTATATACATGATTAATTAAAGACTAAAGTAAATTAATATGTGTTTATTCTATTTTTAAAGATCCATAGTGATTCAGAATCACGAACGCATTCACACATCTCATGGCCCACCTTTCGGTCTTGCCACCGATGCCCTTCACAACATCATACTAACAAAAAAACAACAAAACTCCTCCCTGTCTTTCTAGAAATCAGCAGAGCGACCCGACGACAGCAGGCAGCGTCGTAACCAAGACAATAAACGCATGGGCTCCGGAGTCATGAATCAGGTGTTTACTAAAGTAAGCAAACGATGTTCTAATCATCATAAATCCACCACGTCGCCTCAGGTAAAGACCTCAGTGTCACATGGGTCTCTTCTTCTGAGTTTCAGTAGAAATATTAATAAAAATAAAAATAAAAATTTGTTTACGATAACCAGGACTAAGATCGAGGTGGGTTCGCTCTATGATTTGGGTGTTGGGCTGTCCTTCTGAAGGTTGGGAATTCAGATCCCAAGGCCACTGATGCATAGCACCCCGTCCTGAACAACCAAGGGCCTGCTGTATCCTGTAGACCCTGTACTCTGACCCCAACCATCGAGTTAGTACACTAGTCATATGACCTCACTCCTGACCATGTCTCATCTTTATCTCACACCATTTCTCACAAGACATTTTAATAAGTAAGTGGGAATCATAAATAAGTCTCATGAGACTGAAAGATTTTAGCAATTCCCATAAATATAAACCAACTGCAGTAAATTGGGTTATAATCTAAAGATTGAGAGTTCAATCCCCCAAAACTCACCAGTGTGGGCCCTTAAAACGAGGTGGACTTTGAATGAAAGTGTCTCTGAGATGATGGCTTGTAACGTAACATTGATGTTACCACCAAATATCAACACAAATAAATAATGAATCTTTTAAATAATGAATCTTTTAAATCTTTCTAATCTTTTAAATACATACATGGAAGGTTCCTTAAAGGTCTGCGGTGTGTTTGAACTGTAATTTTTACCTCTTTTTAAGGCACTAGCATTTAAATTTGAAAATTTGGGGAATTCATGGAGCAGGAGAACCAGAGAAGCGGAGAATAATGACAAGAAGGCGGCTGAGGTAACCCCATCTGTCTTTGAAGAACGAACCCCCTTTCAAATATTCATTTATTCATTAATTCATTATCGCTTTATCCTATATTAGGGTTGCGGGGGGGTTCCCCATGCCACACCCAGGACAGTGCAACAATCTATCGCTGGGAACACACTCACTCACTCACTCACTCACAGACACACTCTATATGGGGCAATTTGGAGAACTCATTTGACTTGATTTTGGACTGTGGGAGGAAACCGGAGAACCCGGAGGAAACCCACGCGGACACAGGGAGGACATGCAAACTCCACCCAGATAGGGATTCGAACCGGGAATCCCTAGAGCTGAGAGGAGAACATGCTAAACCACTAAGCCACCGTGCCGCCTCCCTTTTCAAATAAGATGCTAGAAAATTGTGGCTGTGTGAAATTAAAATAAATACAGTGGAACCTCTAACTCCGTTGATTTCGGATGTCCCATCGTCCCCATTAAGTGTTTCTCTTGTGAAGTGATAGTGAAGACCCCCCCCCCCCCCCCCCCC
>JAFMOD010000022.1:533953-551128 GCA_019802435.1 Corydoras maculifer
GCATGAACGACGGAACCAGTTCAGCCTCAGATTTCTTGGTCTCTGGTAAGGACTTTGAGATTTGGATGAAGTCTGCGGTTGTCAGTTTGTTGGTGACGTGGTTCTCCAGCCCCAGTCTGTAGAACAAGGTATCTATGGATTCATTGGTGGATTCACAGACCTGAAAACAAACAAATAATTCATTAAGTTCTATGAACACGCTCTCTGGGCTTTTTAAAGAGTACAGTTCCTTACAATTGGGAACACTTTTGGTAGACCCCTACAACCCACTACCCTATGAGTGCGTTTGCTTTATTGGTGACCAACAACCGTGAAAACACGCACAACTGTAACGCATTATTGGGCAAATATACCAATTAAATGTTGAGTGTGGCATCTCAGCAGTTAGTGTCTTGGGATATCGACATAAAGGTTGGAGGTTCTAATCCCAGGTCCAATGAAGTTACCAATGTGGGTCCCTCATTGGTCATAGATGGTCCTATGTTCTGACCCCAGCCATCAAGTTGGGACACTTGTAGATCTCATCTTATCTCATCTTCTGCTTGATCCCCGTTTTTGGGGTTAGGGTTCGGGGGGGTTGTTCATGCCCATCCAATGGAGAACATTTCATGTGCTGGGCAGAAACACCCAGAACAAGGCGCCGGTGTATCGCTGGGCACACTCCCTCACATAGGGGCAACTAAGAGCAGCCAACCCACTGACTCCACCCAGACTGGGATTGGAACCAGGATCCCCAGTGCTGAGAGGTGGAGGTGCCGGCCTCTCCGGAATTTGTGTGTTTAAATATGATCTAAACCATGAGAACGAGGATGAAGAGTCTCTTCTTTACCTTCAGATTGTTCAGACATGTCGATTTGTCGTAGTCCGTCTTACTCGGGCTCGTCTGCTGGTTTATGTCTTCGTCCGGTCGCTGTGCCAACGCCTGGAACGGGGTAAAGAATCAGGGAGGCACATCGCTAAAAACACATCCATATGAATTCAGATCGTATTTAACAATAAAGACTCTTTTGCAGATGTGTTTGCTGATAGGATGCTGATTAAAGTTTATTAATATTTACATACTTACTAATTTAAATATTTCCATTTGGTTCCAATGGTACAATTTTCAACCTTAGAGCAGAGAGTCTGAATTTAGCAGCTTGGTGGTTATAATGCGTGTATTTAAAGTATTACCATCACAGTCCAGGATTCAGTCTGCAGGCAGGGCTGACTTGTTGGTAAGTTCTCCTCTCGGGTCGACATGGTTTTTTTCCAGGCTCTACACATGGTTTTACACTGTTTAAAAGCGTGCTGCAAAGTACATGTAAAAAATTTTAAATTTACTGTTTATTTAGTATTAATATTAGTAATTCATTAGTAATACTAGTAGTTGTATTAATAGTAGTAGCAGTAGTGCTTGTAATATTATTCATTCATTCATTATCTCCCGCTTATCCTCTATTAGGGTCAGGGTGGGGTTCCCCATGCCCATCCAGGGGAGAAAGTCTCGGGCGCTGGGCAGATAGAGCCAGGACAGAGCGCCAATCCATCGCTGGGCACACACTCACTCACACAGACACACTCTATATGGGGCAATTTTGAGAATTCAATTGACTTCATCCATGTTTTTGGACTGTGGGAGGAAACTGGAGAACCCGGAGGAAACCCACGCAGACACGGGGAGAACATGGAAACTCCACCTAGATAGGGATTCGAACCGGGAATCCCTAATGCTGAGAGGAGAACATGCTAAACCACTAAGTCACCGTGCCGTCCGCTTGTAATATTATTAATATTAAAATAGTGGTATTAGTAATAGTAACACTGATAGTAGTGTTAATAGAAGCAGTAGTACTATCACACTTAATAAACTATAACAATTCATATATTGTAATTGATCAACCATTTAACCTTTTTTTAAAATTTTTTTAAATAAACGGTCGTTTGAAGCCCCTCCTCCCACTGCACACAGGAACATCATCTGTTTCTAAAGCTATTCAGAGAAAACATCCATCCATTCATTATCTCCCGCTTTATCCTCTTTTAGGGTCGTGTGGGGGGGGGGGGGTTCCCCATGTCCATCCAGGGGAGAACGTTTCGTGCGCTGGGCAGATAGACCCAGGACAGGATGCCAATCTATCGCTGGGCACACACTCACACACACAGACACGCACACAGACACATTCTATATGGGGCAATTTGGAGAACTCAATTGACTTGATCCATTTTTTTGGACTGTGGGAGGAAACCGGAGAACCTGGAGGAAACCCACGCAGACACGGGGAGGACATGGAAACTCCACCCAGATGGGGATTCGAACCGGGAATCCCTAGTGCTGAGAGGAGAACATGCTAAACCACTAAGCCACCGTGCCGCCTTATAGAAAACAAATAAAAGTAAATCAGTCAAACTCTTAACATCATGTTCCTTTATCTGCTAAATAAAGATCCAGCTACAGATTTTGGATTCGTTGTGTTTTTAGAAGTTTTGCTAAAAGAAGTTTAAATTTAAAAATGTGAAGCTCGTGAAATTATCCATTTTTACTTAATTTCTTTAAATAAGACGAAAATAAAAGCAGGAAAACCATTGTTGTCACCTACCTTAGAAAAAGTTGATTTTTTTGAGTCGTTCGTTTCCCGACCCGTTGGTGGCGCCGTCCCTTCATCCGGCTGCTGTTCTGAGTTCTAAAGGAACATCAGAGACACACAGTGCTGACGACTCTGATCTAAAGCTCTTTATTCTTTTGCTAAAACTATTTGGTTTTCCAAATAGCTCTCTTTCAGTACGCACTAATGACAACAAATTTAATTATGATCAATAAATTGACCTGCAGCATGTCTCTGTGGGTAAAGATTCTCTGCACGTGCGGCCTGGGTGAAGATTTTTCGAATTTACGAACTGTGTTCTAAAAAAAGAAAAAAAAAACACACTGCGAGCTCACATCACATCAACACGAACACAATTAAACATTACATTTACATTTAGTCATAATTGATTGTTATTCGATGCTGCGGCGCCCCCCCCCCCACCTCATTATTGTTTTTTTTTACAACAGGTATTTTTATTTGTTAAAGAGATGCGTCTTCAGTAGTTTCTTAAAACTGTTTAGTGATTCAGCCTTAGGGACAGAGTTGGGAAGATCATGGGAAGAGATGGTTCTGTACGACAGAGTCAGTGACTTGTACTGAATGCGAGCAGCTACAGGGAGACAATGGAGGGACATGAGTGATGGAGGACATGAGTGATGGAGGGGACATGAGTGACGGAGGGACATGAGTGATGGAGGACACGAGTGACGGAGGGACACGAGTGACGGAGGGACACGAGTGACGGAGGGACACGAGTGATGGAGGGACATGAGTGATGGAGGGACATGAGTGATGGAGGGACATGAGTGATGGAGGGAACATGAGTGATGGAGGGAACATGAGTGATGGAGGGACATGAGTGATGGAGGGACATGAGTGTTGGAGGGAACATGAGTGATGGAGGGACATGAGTGATGGAGGGACATGAGTGATGGAGGGAACATGAGTGATGGAGGACATGGAGGGACATGAGTGATGGAGGGACATGAGTGACGGAGGGACAGGAGTGATGGAGGACGTGAGTGATGGAGGGACATGAGTGATGGAGGACATGAGTTCTTGGTGGTTGAACATGAGTCGGGCTGCAGAGTTCTGAATCAGTTGACGTCTGATTGTGGACGCTGGGATAGCGGCAAGTAGTGCATTACAACAATAATAATATTTAGTAATAATAATGTTTAGTCCAGAAGGGTCTGATCTTCCTGATGTTGTAAAGAAGGAATTAAAAACCTTCCTATTTATATAAAAATAACCCTATTTTTTTCTTGTCCTCACCTTTACAAAGGTTGATTTGTCCGAGTCAGCGGAATCCTCTGCAGTCTCTCGCTCTCCATCTTCATTCAGTTGCTGCGATGATCTCTAGAATCGACGAGGCAGGACGGTGCACACGGTACGAGAAACAAGTCATGGGTTCAAAGAGGGGTTTAACATCAACGAAAAATAAACTTTAATTTAGACGTAAAAGCCTTTGTGCTTAATGTCAAAGTTAATATAGTTCATATGATTTTCAGATTTTTGGTTCGCGGCGCAGCGGTTAGTGTTTTTGCCTCACAGCAGGAAATTTGCCGGTACTGGGTGGGTTTTTTTTTTTTTGTTTTTTTTTTTGGGGGGGGGGGGGGGTCTCTTCACGGGGTGATTAGATAATCTGGAGATGTTAAATGAACGTAGACGATGGTCTATCTGTCTGTGCATTTGCAGTTGACAGGGCTACATCAAGGCGAATCAGCCAAATTCATTCAGTCATTATCCTATGAATGGGGGGGGGGTGTTCCCCATGTCCATCCAAAGGAGGAACGTTTCGTTCTATATGGGGCAATTCACTATATGGGGCAATTTAGAGCAAAAAAACATTTTAACCATCTTTTTTTTGGAAAACTCAATTGACCTTGATCCATGTTTTTTGGACTGTGGGAGGAAACCGGAGAACCCAGAGGAAACCCACACGGACACGGGGAGGAAATGGAAACTCCACCCAGATTGGGATTCGAACTGGGAAACCCTAGTGCTGAGAGGAGAACATGCTAAACCACTAAGCCGCCGTGCCGCCCTCTTGAAATAAACATCAGTTTATTTCAATAAAATATTTAATTAAAGACAAGCTGAAATGGTGACGTTCTTTACCTCCTCTGCGTCTTCATCATTACACTGAAGTTCTCTGCTTCTCGCGGGCGGCGTGCGCAGCTTGTTTTCAAATTTAAGGGCCTGCGCCTGAGAAAAAGGTCGAGTTACAATTAAAACACGCTGTGGACCTTTAAGAAACACTCCATCTATATACGGGGGGGGTGGGGGGGTCCCCATGCCCATCCAGGGGAGAACGTTTCGGGCGCTGGGCAGATAGACCCAGGACAGGGGGGCAATCTATCACTGGGCTCACACTCACTCACACCCACACTCTATATGGGGCAATTTGGAGAACTCCGTTGACCTGATCCATGTCTTTGGACTGTGGGAGGAAACCGGAGAACCCGGAGGAAACCCACGCGGACACGGGGAGAACATGGAAACTCCACCCAGATGGGGATTCGAACCGGGAATCCCTAGAGTTGAGAGGAGAACATGCTAAACCACTAAGCCACCGTGCCGCCACTATATATATATATATATATATATATATATATATATATATATATATATATATATATATATATATAAAAATAGTGTGACATCAAAAATAAGTTTTCCACAGTCTCAGACACTCTCTCGCCCTGGTCCAGTTTTACGTAGCTATTTATATAATTTATGTAAATTTATTTATTTAATGTGTTTCTAGACAAAGCATCAAATTCATGAAGTTATTTTGAAATGTTTTTAATTCATTCATTCATTCATTATCTTCCGCTTTATCCTCTATTAGGGTCGGTGGGGTTCCCCATGCCCATCCAGGGGAGAACATCTCGGGCGCTGGGCAGATAGACCCAGGACAGGGCGCCAATCCATCGCTGGGCACACACTCACTCACACACACACACTCTATATGGGGCAATTTGGAGAATTCCATTGACTTGATCCATGTTTTTGGACTGTGGGAGGAAACCGGAGAACCCGGAGGAAACCCACGCAGACACGGGGAGAACATGGAAACTCCACCCAGATGGGGATTCAAACTGGGAATCCCTAGCACTGAGAGGAGAACATGCTAAAGCACTAAGCCACCGTGCTGCCAAATGTTTTTCATATATTCATATATTATTTTTCCTCTCACGGCGTTATTTCTTTATTCTACAGCATCCAGAAACATGCAAATGAACCATTATGCAAATCAGAGATTAACGATGACCAGGGGCATCGTTAGTCCCGGGCTTTTGGGGATATAGCCACGGTTGTTTTGTCAGTTGCCCCGAATCAAATGAGAGCAGCTTTCTCTGCAGCCTCTCCTCCAGCAGCGGGACCGAACGATGGGGTCACCATCAGCTGTTTGTGTGTGTGTGTGTGTGTGTGTGTGTGTGTGTGTGTGTGTGTTACAGATATTGGGAGGAAACCGGAGAACCCGGAGGAAACCCACGTGGACATGGGAGAACATGGAAACTCCACCCAGATGGGGATTCGAACCGGGAATCCCTAGCGCTGAGAGGAGAACATGCTAAACCACTGAGACACCGTGCCGCCGACAGATTTCATATGTAATTTAATTTTATCCAATAAAACTAATAAATAGGCGGCACGGTGGCTTAGTGGTTTAGCATGTTCTTCTCTCAGCACTAGAGATTCCCGGTTCGAATCCCCATCTGGGTGGAGTTTCCATGTTCTCCCATGTCCGCGTGGGTTTCCTCCGGGTTCTCCGGTTTCCTCCCACAGTCCAAAAACATGGATCAAGTTAATTGAATTCTCAAAATTGCCCCATATAGAGTGTGTGTGTGTGAGTGAGTGTGTGCCCAGCGATGGATTGGCGCCCTGTCCTGAGTGTATCTGCTCAGTGCCTGAAACGTTCTCCCCTGGATGGGCATGGGGAACCCCACCGCGACCCTAATAGAGGATAAGTGAGAGATAATGAATGAATAAATGAAAACTAATAAATGATCAAACAAGATGAATGTAACAACAAGTTTGAAAAATGAATAAATACCCTCATGAAAGGGCAAGAGGACAGAGGGGGGAATAAGGGATCTAGGCTAAAGCCCCTGATGTTTCTAAACCCTAAAAACGCCCCTGCCGATGACGTTGTTCTTTTTTTAACTTCTGGTGAATTGTGAGCCAGCCAACAGTTCCTTTAATGATTTAATTGGTACTTACTTTAGTGAAGGACAAAGTCCTGCCGGGGCTCATGTGTTTACTGTCTTGGGTGCGACGCTGCCTGCTGTCATCGGTTCCCTCGGCTGAGTTCTAGAACGACCGGGAGGAGTTTTGGTTCACATGAAGCACATCGATCGCCGAAATAAAATGACGGCATGTGTGGTATGAATGTGTTGGTGATTTTTAATCATCATGGATTTTAGATTAGAAACACGTATTAATTTTATTGTTTAATTAATTCTGTAGGGGCGGCACGGTGGCTTAGTGGTTTAGCATGTTCTCCTCTCAGCACTAGGGATTCCCGGTTTGAATCCCCATCTGGGTGGAGTTTCCATGTTCTCACAATGTCCGCATGGGTTTCCTCCGGGTTCTCCGGTTTCCTCCCACAGTCTAAAAACATGGATCAAGTCAATTGAGTTCTCCAAATTGCCCCATATAGAGTGTGTCTCATATAGAGTGAGTGTGTGTCCAGCGATAGATTGGCGTCCTGTCCTCAGTGTATCTGCCAGCGCCTGAGACGTTCTCCCCTGGATGGGCATGGGGAACCCCCCCCACGACCCTAATAGAGGATAAAGCGGGAGATAATGAATGAATTAATGAATAATTCTGTAGGTAAAGGGTGTTGATCTCAGGTTTAATGGCGTTGGGTTGCTGATCTGGGATCAGTCTGTGCTGGTGCTGTAATGCCGACAGCAGGGGGAGCCCTCTTAGCTAGTTAACCTGCAGTATCTGCCTCTTTTAGTTCTGCAGCTGCAGTCAGTCATGCCTTTGGACTAAACGCTCTGGAATCTGGGCAGGATGTTACTGTAAAGACCTTTAATCACTTTCACTCACGATAACCAAAAGTAAGAACATGTTTGAAAAGCAGATGCATGTCTGTAAACGGCGTTCATTTATAAAATAATAAGGAATTCAATAAGTGTGATCCAATTTGTGGAAATTATGTATATGAATTCATGAATTCAAAGGAAATTGAATTCTCCAAACTGGCCCATTTAGAGTGTGAGTGTGTGTGTGTGTGTGTGTGTGCGCGCGCACGCCCTGTCCTGAGTGTATGTGCCCTGCGCCAGAAACATTCTCCCCTGGATATTAATAGGGGAAACCCCCTCACACACACACACACACACACACACACACACACACACACACACACACACACGATGTAGAGGATTAAGCAGAAAATAGGTCGATTTTATATAAAAAATTTTTGTGATAATTGCATAATGATTGTTATAAATAAGCTATAGCTTCAGACTACACCTTTTTGGTTATATATATATATATATATTCCCATCCAGGGGAGAACGTTTCGGGTGCTGGGCAGATACACCCAGGACAGGGGGGCAATCCATCGCTGGACACACACTCACTCACACACACACTATATGGGGCAATTTGGAGAACTTAATCGACTTGATCCATGTTTTTGGACTATGGGAGGAAACCGGAGAACCCGGAGGAAACTCACACGGACACGGGGAGAACATGGAAATTCCACCCAGATGGGGATTCGAACCGGGAATCCCTAGTGCTGAGAGGAGAACATGCTAAACCACTAAGCCATCATGCCGCCTGATATATATATATATATAAGGGTTTGTATGAAAGTGTAAAACAAATAAAATACAAATAAATAAATATATGTCATTAATTCATTATAAACTTGGGATTTAACTTGTTCACAGCAATGCGAAGAGATGAACAGCAACAACTATACAACACAACAGATCAATCTGATCACAAATCAGAATCAGAATCAGGTTATGTTACACACACATGGAATTTGGGGTTTTGGAGTCAGGTCTCTCTAATAACATTGACATCACACAACAATTAAAATGTTTTCTATATAATACAAACTATAATATGATAAAGGTGCACCGTGGGCTGCAGTGCAAATTCACAGCCTTCAGCTCTCTAGTTTCTTCTGTAAGCTGTTCCCTCACAGCGCTCATTTTACATTAATGAAATATAAACGTATAAGACTACAAAATAAAAAGCACACATTGGAAATACAACCTGAGCACCGGAATAACTCCAGAGGTTGTTCTCCATCTTGCTGCTGCGATGTTCGGCGCCTGCGACGTTTCAGCTTACACAGCGAGTTAGAAGACGTAGCGTCATAGTGACGTTGAAAAGCAACTAAATAAAAACAAAACAAAACAAGGAAGCTGTAAATAAAGGGAGTTTCCTTTTCCAGAAATCGATATTATAATAATGAAGTACGTGTGATTTAAATGCCAAGCCGGTGGAATGTTGACACCCAGGGGTGTGATGGAACCAGCTGGCGTTATTCAAAGGGGAAAACGAAACTGTTTTGCAGGTTTAAAACAGGGATTACGCCTCCGTTAATACGGCACGGGAATGTGGCCGAGGCCCTCGGGTGTCCGAAAATGGATGGAGTTCTGAACCGGAACCCTCAAAGAATTAGAAGACCTGGCAGTGACGAGAAAACACACCCTGGTGTTGTTGGTTTTAAAGAAAGGAACCTTGTGAGGACCGAGGACTCATCCTTTTTTAGGGGGGGGGGGCAGCATGAGCAGCGTAGGACCTCATGTGTCATGATCAGCTGTCCACTTTTATCCATCCATTATCTTCTCCTCTACTTGTGTTTTTTTTTTTTTATTTATTGGGGTGGGGGGTGGGGGGGTAGTTCCCCATGCCCATCTAGGGGAAAATGTTTCGGGCGCTGGGCAGCTACACCCAGGACTGGGCACCAATTCATTACTGGACACACACTCACTCACACACACACACACACTCTATATGGGGCAATTTGGACAATCCAATCTGGGTGTAGTGTGCATGTGTCCAGGTGGGTTTTCTCTGGGTTCTCGAGTTTCCTCCCACAGTGGACGTTCATTATCTTCCGCTTTATTCTGTATTAGGGTCGTGGTGGGGTTCTCCATGCCCATCCAGGGGAGAACGTTTCAAGCGCTGGGCAGATACCTCAGGGGGGCAGGACAGGAAGGCAATTCATCATTGGGCACACATTCACTCACACAGACACACTCTATATGGGGCAATTTGGCATCTAATTGACCTTGAATCCATGTTTTTGGACTTTGGGAGGAAACCAGAGAACCAAGAGGAAACCCACATGGACACGGGGAGAACATGCAGAATTAGAAGACCTGGCAGTGACGAGAAAACACACCCTGGTGTTGTTGGTTTTAAAGAAAGGAACCTTGTGAGGACCGAGGACTCATGCAAACTCCATCGGGATTCGAACCTGGATCCCCAGCGCTGAGAGGAGAACATGCTAAACCACTAAGCCACCGTGCCGCCCTTCTCCTGTTTAATAAAACTTGCTGAATGAAACTCACTTGGCTTGAAAATTGTAATAAATTAGGAAAGCCTGTGACGTCACCAGCCCTCTGCGTGACACTGCCATTAGGAACGTAACAACGTTGTGATTCTCGGTCACGTGTCCTTCAGGAGTTCTTATTGTTTTTATTTATATCTAGTTATTTGTCTATAGACGTTTCTTTATAACACGTCACTATTGTAATGGAACTCGTTAAACGGGACCCGCTGGGTTACGATCATGACGTGTTCTGTAAAACCCGCCCCTTCACCGCTCCTGAAAACACGTCACTGCAACAAAGTCTGTCCCAATCGATCAAGTAAGCGTGTGGTTGTCGCCCTCTTCTGGTCGCTGGTGGTATTACCGGCACTACCGGACTGCACATCTGCGCCCCCTATAGGGTCCTGTTATTATGATTTGTTATCGGTGAGCTCGGGTGCGTCTGCGTGTCTCGTCACGTGACCCGTCCTTCGCTGGGTTCAGTGTTGCTGTCGGTCTGTCTGTAATTCGTCCGGTGTCCTCTGCATTAAAGGTTATTTTAGCATCTGGAGAAACCTAAAAATGGGTTAAAGCGTTAAGAGATTAACGGCAGCACAATTTAATTTAATGTTGCTTTTAATTTGGTACAAAAATAAATAAATAATCGAAGCGCAAAAGTTTTTTGGTTTTATATATATATTTAGCGGCACGGTGGCTTAGTGGTTTAGCATGTTCTCCTCTCAGCACTAGGGATTCCCGGTTCGAATCCCTATCTGGGTGGAGTTTTCATGTTCTCCCCGTGTCTGCGTGGGTTTCCTCCGGGTTCTCCGGTTTCCTTCCACAGTCCAAAAACATGGATCAAGTTAATTGAATTCTCAAAATTGCCCCATATATAGTGTGTGTGTGTGAGTGAGTGTGTGCCCAGCGATGGATTGGCGCCCTGTCCTGGGTCTATCTGCCCAGCGCCCGAGATGTTCTCCCCTGGATGGGCATGGGGACCCCCCCCCCCCGCGACCCTAATAGAGGATAAGCGGGAGATAATGAATGAATGAATATATATTTATACATATATAGGGGCGGGTTAGTGGTTTAGCATGTTCTCCTCTCAGCGCTAGGGCTTCCAGGTTCAAATCCCCAATCTGGGTGGAGTTTGCATGTTCTCCCTGTGTCCACGTGGGTTTCCTCCCACAGTCCAAAAACATGGATCAAGGTCATTTGAGTTGTCCAAATTGCCCCATATAGAGTGTGTGTGTGTGTGTGTGTGTGTGTGTTTGTGTGTGTGAGTGTGTGTCCAGTGATAGATTGCCCCCCCTGTCCTGGGTGTATCTGCCCAGCGCCCCAAACGTTCTCCCCTGAATGGACATGGGGAACCCCCCCCCCACACACACACACACACACGATCCTAATAGAGGATAAAGCTGAAAATAATGGATGGATCGCAGACGATTCCCGGATTCAGGGAGTCGATTCATGGAGTTAAAAAAAAAAATCATCGCCAGTCCGCCTGGTGGCAGTGAGGCGCCTCCGCACGCATTCGCCCTCCGCCGTGAGTTCAAAAGAAATAGTCCCAGACTCGCGCATTGTTTATTTCGTCTTTATAGAAACTAGTTTTCTGCCGGCCTCCGTACGGCGCCCCCCCGCGGCGGACCCCTCCCCCCCCGGCGCCGGTCTTCTGATCGCGTCCCCGCGGCTCTGATGCGGGAGGAGCTCGGCTGCGGCGCGCTGTGAGACGCGGGGTAAGTTAAAACTGCGGGCTGCCTGTTCTCCGAGCGGCGCGGCGCTGCGTCCCCAACGCCCGCTCGCTCCATCCGTAGGCGCCCTACGCGGCGGCAGCACACCGCGCCATCGAGGGGCACTCGGCTGCAGCGCCGCGTCCGTTTGAGACCGAGCCGCAGAAAGTGCTTACAGTTAGTTATTCATAGGCGCCGCAACAAAAAGAAAAGAAAAGAAAAGAAAGAAAAGAAAAGCGGCGGCGCTCCTCACGATCAACCACCTAACGTTCACCACCGCTTTAGAAACGACAACCGAATTAAATAATAAAAGTCCCAGCCGCTTGGCCCCCGCTCTTTGTTTTGTCCCGCGACGCTCCAAAGTGCAACAGTCGCGACTTTCCGCCGAAGTTGCGAACAAATTTAATTAAAAATCGGCTTTAAAGCTTCGGCAGTAACTCGACGACCTCCGGAAAGCCCCGACTCGCGACGGCAGAACTTTAATAAACGTGGTTATTTAATATTTTACATAATAAAAGTCACTGCGAGGCAAATGAACGCGGCAGGATGACGACATTAGCCCTGTAATGACACCGTCATGACGTCATATCGCGTTTTGGGTCGGGTCTTGGGGGGGGGGGGTGAAGGAGCCAGCCTTGCGACCTTAGGGTACCTAACAAGTGCCCTTGGTCAGGGTACCTAACCCCAGTTGCCCCTCTGGGTTACACCTGTCTGTCTCCACAGGTTTACTGTGAGGAACCGTCGCGGGTGGAGGATCTGCACCTGAGGAACATGTTTACAGTGGTGAGTGTTCATGGGGAATCTCAGCATGGGGTTTTGGGTGGAGGAGGTGGTGGTGCGTGGGTGTATGTGGTCTCCAAGCTACATCAGGGTGTGTAGGTCCATGTGGGTGGTGGATGCTGACACCAGGGGGCGCGTGAACGTGCGTTCTGCGTTTTTAGGAGAATGCGTCCCAGCAGGTGAACAGCTACAGCGATGGGAGCGACGCCTACGACACCATGAACATCATCCACATCAAAGAGGAGGAGCAGGAGGACGAGGACTACTTCTGTAAGACAGCGCACCCTTCGAATCGCATTGCGCCGCGTTACTCCGCCGGTTCCTCACCCCCTCCGGTCTCTCTGTTCCAGACTGTGAGATCTGCGGAACCTTCTTCGTGGACGAGTGCGAGGTGCACGGGCCACCCCTCTTCGTTCCCGACACCACCATACCCATGGGCGTCTCGGACCGAGCCAGGCAGACCCTCCCGTCCAGTCTGGAGGTCAAGGACTCGGCGATCTTGGGGGCGGGGCTTGGCGTCTTCAACAAAGGGGACACCATCCACGTCGGCTCGCACTTCGGACCGTACCAAGGAGAGCTGGTGGACAAGGGGACGGCCATGAGGAGCGGCTTCACCTGGGTTGTGAGTCTGGGTTACCTTATCTTCACTTACGATGTTGGGAGGGGGGGGTGCATTGGCGCCCTGTTGTGGGGGACAACAACGTTAAGACCACGACTAAACTTCAGTTCCGTCGTCCTTCGTTTAAAGCCTTTGCGATGTAGAACCTTAAAGATCAGACTCATAGTCTCCAACAGGTGGCGCACCTATCTGACGTGTAGCTGAGGTTAACGCCTCCAACGTGACGGAGTGTCCTCGGGGTTCTCCGAGAGTCGAGCGGCCGAGTGTCCGTAATGTTAAAACGACGGCATCGGAACTGCGTTTCATTTTTACGTAATTTAAATTTTTAGCGATAGATTTAATTTGATTGACTTGTTTCCGCGGGTAACGTTGTTCCTTCCTGAAAACATTCGTAGGTTTTGCGATATAAGTGTTGGTGCTATTTCAGGACCCGTGGCATACACTCCGCCCGCACCGCGTCGGCTACCGCGGACGTAGAGAACCATATGGGGACTACAGAACGGAACTGTAGAACTACAAAGTGGAACTGAGGTGTCTCTAATAAAGTGGCCAGCGCGTGTAAACGTCCGATGTGCTTTTTCCAGATTTATAAGAGCAGCCAGTGGGTGGAGTTCATCGACGGCAGAAGTGAGATGCACTCGAACTGGATGAGGTAATTGCCCCGCCGGAGCTCTGCGGGCTCTCGTTAAGGGTTCCCGCCCCTTTGACGTCGTTCCCTCTCCTCAGATACGTGAACTGTGCCCGCAACGATGAAGAGCACAACCTGGTGGCGTTCCAGTATCGCGGCGGGATCCTGTACCGCTGCTGCCGCCCCATCAAACAGGGGGAGGAGCTTCTGATGTGGTACGAGGAGGAGTACGCCAAAGACCTCGGCGTGATCTTCGACTCCCTGTGGAAACTGAAGTGCTCGGCGTACGGTACGCTCGGATTCCCCAACAATTCTTATTGTCCCCGTTAAGATTCCCTCGCAAAGTCAATGCTCGTTTACCACTATACCTTTAGCGCCACCATGGGACCAAAAAAAGTACGAGATACGGCATTAAGACCGTGTCGTGTACGGAAAGATTACCGTCTACGTTAAGTTCAATCGTAATGAAAAAAGGACGCAATAAAGAAGCTAATGTAGCTAAAGGCCTTAATGCGCTTACAAACCGAGATTTAAGACGTCAAAACATTATCATTAAATTAAAAACAGTTCGATGGTGTGAAACGACTTTTCAATATAGTTTTTTTTCTTATGAAATACCCAACACTGTATTTACCATTTTTTTATGTTTTTAGTTGTAAACATGAAATTTATTCTTTATAAAATAGGTTTTATGTATTTTGGACTCTCTAGAACAAATTTATTAACTTTACGTCGATTTGAACGGAAATATTTGCCTCAGTTTTCATCGATTTCAGATCGCGGACGGAAAACCGGAGGTTCCACTGTAAATTTATAAAAACGTAAAAATCATTACCGGTTGTGGGATTTTCTGCTCATCTTTTATCTTAAGTTTTTTTTAAAGAGGACACAGGCGTACGTCAGACGTGCACAACATACTTATTGCCATGGTAACCACAATCCATTTACCGGTTACCCTTCGCTTTAAATTTGCGGTGATGTTCGGAGGCCAGAATGCGAACCGTAAACTTAACGTAGACTCTTTGAAATGTGGGTTCGTTCGTTTCTTGCGTTTCTAAAAGTCATTAAATTAAAATTCATTTTGTTCACGTTTGGTAAAATGTGTTTCAAGACTCATTGTGAAATTAAATTTGTTCGGTTTGTATTTTATAAAAGTGGGTCATGTGAACATGTGGTTCACGCACAGAGACCTGTTGAGAACCCTCGCTTTAAAGGACGGCATCGACGTCTCATCTAGGTATTTTGGAATGCCTCGTAATTCCGTGTCAACCCCTCAGCCAATCGAAAGCCCCACCTCTCAGTGGCGTTGCTGAAGCGACTGGACGCCCGGGATCCCGTGAGCGTGGTGAGTCGCTGCTCACTTTCGCTGTGTTTCCCTTTGCAGAGCCAATGGACGACCCAAGTCCACCGAGTCCAGAGGACGACCAAAGTCCGGAGGAGGTTCAGATTCCGATGGTGTCGGCCAGCGAGCTGCTGTCCCCTCTTTATGTCCTTCAGACCGGCGCCTCGCGCGGGCAGATCTACCACTGTTTTGACTGCGGCAAGAACTTTCCCCGGCAGAGCACCCTCCAGAAACACCAGCGCATCCACACGGGCGAGAAGCCCTACCACTGCCTGGAGTGCGGCAAGAGCTTCAACCAGGAGAGCAACCTCCTGACGCACCAGCGAATCCACGCCGGCGAGAAGCCCTACCACTGTACGGTGTGCGGCAAGCGCTTCACCCACCTGAGCACCTTCCAGAAGCACCAGCGCATCCACACCGGCGAGAAGCCCTACCACTGCTCCGAGTGCGGCAAGAGCTTCACGCTGCAGAGCACCCTGGAGACGCACCTGCGCCTCCACACGGGGGAGAAGCCCTACACCTGCCCGCAGTGCGGCCTCAGCTTCACCCAGCGCAGCAACCTGCAGCGGCACCAGCGCACCCACACCGGCGAGAAGCCCTACAAATGCCCCCTGTGCGGCCTGAGCTTCTCCCAGCAGAGCCACCTCCAACGACACCAGCGCACCCACAAGAAAGAGTAGCCGCTGGCTCCGCCCCTGCCCCCCACCCCCCAAAAAAGACGCCGCTCCTGTATTTTTGTGTTCCGTGTACATATTTGATCGTAATACTTTATATTTGATGCTAGTTTTCCTTTAATATCCAGAAATGCTGTACACACCGTTCATAAGAACCAATAAAATCTTCGGGCAAGCCCACTGCCGACTACTGTTCTCTGATGTGGACGGCTTGGCTTTAGCTCCGCCCACAGGCTCTCCGTGGGCCGTGCTTGTTGCGGCATGTTATTAAAGCTTTCCACGAGATTTTGAGGTCAGACCGTTGAGGTCAGACCGTTGGACCGGGCTGGTTCATGCCGAAGGTGGAGGACAGGTACTGGTGTAGATCTTTGAGTGAACCCAGGATGCACCTGCACCACCATGCCAGGGGCACGGCAGGACTGAGAATCATCCCCCACCCTAATAACCGAAAGTGCATTTCAAGGCGCCATGTTACGATAACGGGTACGGTCAGAGGTAATGTGTCAAATCAGCCACCATGTTGGTCAGGGGATGTGATATTCATGGGGTTGCATTCTGCAGCCTCACCACAAGATGGCACCAAACCCCACGTGTTAACTTACAAGTCACCGAGACTCATAATGTGGTCACCACAGTGCCCCTGGTGGTCTTGCATGTACATTACATTACTGTCTTCACCTCCTGGTGGACTAACGCGGTGGTGCTGATCCTCAGGGTCTTTCCCTTTGATACGGACAATGTTCCAGTTGTTAATGAGATGCATGTCTTGTGAGGTCGTCCTCCCGATGTCCGAGCTGGAACCCTGGAGGTAGAACCGGACATTCTGGTCAGTACCACAGTGCCTCAACACTTGGATGCACAAGAATGTAAACATCTCCCTTACCACCAAGGTCAGACTAGTTAGTAGTTAGTTAGTTGGGATGTGAAAACTAAATAATCCCAGAACCTCGTGAAATCCAACTGAGGCGGTTCTAACGCGCAAAGTGGGCCCGACCCGGTTCGGTCAGCCACTGACCACATGCTTATTGTAACCCCCCCCCTCCCCCCCGCTGATATTTCACATGGCCTCTGGGTTTTAGTTAAAGATCATTCCCAACTCGAACACCCCCATCCCCACACCCACACCACAAGCAGTATATTCAAATCAGCTCATTGAATAACCAAATGCATCTCAACTGCCGCAGACAGTCGGTCGCGGTGTGGTGGTGCGATGGAGCCCCGCCCTCAGGCCTCCCAACTCCATCAGAATGTTGGTTGGCAGATGGTTAGCCAAGTGTAACCACCTAGACCGGCAGGATGTTTGAGACCAACGCGAAGTG
>JAFMOD010000022.1:621069-651281 GCA_019802435.1 Corydoras maculifer
AGGAACAAGGCATGGACCTGAGTTCAGCCACGGGGAAACTCCTCTATAGAGCCAGTGTACTTGTTCTTAATAAGAAAAAACTGGAGAACAGAGCTGACACAACATGGAGAGAAACACTAGGCATTGGTAATAACGTAAGACCAGAGTGGAGAGCACTGTACAAACCACCGTTAACCAAGCGGGTGGGGGACCTCCAGTGGAGGATCCTCCACGGTATTATTGCGGTAAATGCTTTTATTTCTGTTTTAAACCCAGATTTTAATGACCAGTGTCCTTTCTGTCACCAGAGAGAAACGGTGTTTCACGCATTTTTACACTGTTTTAGACTGCACCCGTTATTTATCATTTTAAGTGCTGTTTTAAAAGCTCTTAATGTGATTTTTACACCACAGGTTTTTATCCTGGGTTTTAAGTACGTCAAAAAACAGAAATACAAATGTCAACTGGTGAATTTTATTTTAGGACAAAGTAAAATGGCGGTTTACATCAGCAGGAAAAACAAAATTGCACAAGCAACAGATGCTGATGTGATCAAGATTTTTAGCCGACTGGTCAAATCTAGAGTTTTAATTGATTTTAATTTTTATAAAAGTATGAATGATCCAGACACTTTTAAATCGGTATGGTGCTGCGGGGAAGCAGTGTGCTCATTTAAAGACGATGAGCTTCACACCTGTTTTTACCTAAATGTAGTTATTTATTTATTTATTTATCCATTTATTAATACAAAGATTTATATTTGAAATATAACTATTAATGGTAAAATAAAGTGTCGTTAAAAGTCAAAAAAAGTCTCTCTGTCTCTCTCTCTCTCTGTCTCTCTCTGTCTCTCTCTCTCTCTCGGTCTCTCTCTGTCGCTCTCTGTCTCTCTCTCTGTCTCTGTCTCTCTCTCTCGGTCTCTCTCTGTCTCTCTCTCTGTCTCTCTCTCTCTGTCTCTCTGTCTGTCTCTCTCTCTTTCTCTGTCTCTCTCTCTCTGTCTCTCTCTCTCTCTCTCTCTCTGTCTCTCTCTCTGTCTCTCTCTCTCTCTCTCTCTGTATTTGCACTTTAATGTCTTTGGGCCGGCGTGCGTGCGTGAGTGTGTGTGTGTGTGTGTGTGCGGAGCGGCGTGGCGATAAGGCCGCTGTGCGTTTGCGGTTCCATTGTTGGCGTTTTTACATTTGCAGCGAGGTTCAGATAGAGGAACAGAACCGCCGGCCGGCGGGAAATTAAATTGCATCTTGTAAAATCATTTAGGCGGCGTTCTCTTTATTCGGTGTTTTCGTGTGTGTGAGTGTGAGTGTGTGTGTGTGTGTGTGTGTGTGTGTGTGTGTGTTCTCGGTTCCGCGCACACACTCGCGTTCCGCAGCACGTTAAATGCTCTCGCGTCGCCCCCGAGGCGCAACTTTGTAAGTTATCACGCCTCCGCTACGCTTAGCATTATGCTAATTAGCTAATCACTAAGCCTCCTCAGCAGTGGGGGGGGGGCAGAAAAGCTAATATTAGCGTGAATAAAACGCGAGCTGTCAGGTTTAACACGGCTTATCCTGGAAACAACGTTCTAACAACGTTCCCACAACGTTCTGACAGGGTTTCCCTTAATGTTCGAACGTCTCCGAACTTCCACACAATGTTCTCACAGTGTTGACTTCATGTTCCCAAACAAACCGTCCCCTCGACGTTCTCTGCACTTACGCACAGCTTACCAACAACATTCCAACACGGCACTTCAACGTAACTACAACGTTACTTCAACGCTTTCACAATGTTCTCACAACGTTGACTCAACTTACCCACAACAAACTAACAACATTCCAACCTTTTACCTAAATGTTCCCACAATGTTTTTACAATGTTCCCTCCACCTACACACACATCCTCCATAATGTTACCTCATTATCACCTCAATGTTCCTACAACGTTCTTACAACGTTCTCTCAACTTACCCACAACAAACTTACAAAATTCTGACATCGTCCTTCAATGTTCCCACAATGTTCTTACAACGTTACCTTCACTTAACCACAGTATCCATACAACACTCCAACATGTTACCTCAGTGTTCCCACAACGTTACTACAACGCTTTCACAATGTTCTCACAATGTTGCCTCAACTTACCCACAACAAACTGCCAACATTCCAACCTTTTACCTAAACGTTCCCACAATATTTTTACAACGTTTACCTACACACACATTCCATAATGTTACCTCATTGTTACCTCAATGCTCTTACAACGTTCTCTCAACTTACCCACAACAAACTTACAAAATTCTGACATGTTCCTTTAACATTCCACCATGATACCTCAACGTTCCACAATGTTCCTACAACGTTCCCTCCACTCACCCAAATCAAATTTACAACCTTCCCACATGTTCCATAAATGTTCCCACAATGTTCTTACAACGTTCTCTAAACTTACATACAACAAACGTACAAAATTCTGACATGTTCCTTCAACGTTCCCACAACGTTCCTACAACGTTTCTACAACGTTCCCTCCACTTACCCAAATCAAATTTACAAAATTCTGACATGTTCCTTTAACGTTCCCACAATGTTCTCACAACGTTCCCTTCACTTAACCACAGTACAACCTTCCAACATGTTACCTCAACGTTCTCACAACATTCCCTCCACTTGCCCAAATCAAATTTACAACATTCCCACAATGTTCCTCTAACGTTCCCACAAAGTTCCTACAACATTCCCTCAACTTTAACACAGTATCTGTATGATTCAGCATAACAAACATACGGAACGATACGCTGATTCATACAATTTAATTTAGTTTAAAACGTTTCATTCTATAACTACTCTGTTGGTCTCCACCCCTTTTTTGTTGGCGTGGGTGTGGCCACTGGGTTGGCAGGTTTTCTGGGTAATGCATCATTATCGTTAGATGAATAAGCACAATTAGCGAACGAATGAGGGGTTTGTTACATTAGCATGACAAACGACGTAGCTAGTCATGACCGTCCTGCCTCACATCCGACAGCGTGACCCTTTGAAATGCTATTAGCAAAAAGAAATTAGCTATTGTCTTTAACTTCAAAGACTGGAGATACTCCCGAGTGCGGAGCGCAACGTCGCTAATACGCTAAGACAATAGCAATTCCAACAGAGCGCCACCGAGTGCACTTAGCCGCCTCGATGCTCATTGTACGCCAAGTGCAATTACCCCAGCGGCTAATTAGCACCTGTCCCTTCACCTCAGAGGCGCGACCACGGCCTCTGGAACGTTCCGCTTGGTCCGAATTCTTTGAAAACGTTCGAACGTGCTAAGCTACGGCTCTTAAATGTCCGCAGCATTCCTCTAATGTTCCGTTCGGTCTCTTTAATTAGCTTTATCGTTCACAATGTTCATGCAATGTTACTTTCTGGTTATGAGAACGTTTTTATAACATGGTCATTCACCCTGAGAGAACCCTAAAGAGCGTTGAGCAAACATTCTGAACACTTTCCCATCGCCAGAGACAAACGAGCTTCAATAAAGTCCTCAATCTTTTACCTACCAACAGATTTTTTCAAGCTGTGGGAGGGAACCTAAGCAGATGTGGGGAGAACATGCAAAATCTATTCAGAAAGTACCTTGTGCATGCTGGAATCAGGATGTGTGAACTACAGCGCCCCTGTGCTGCCAACGCCTTTATACCATCTTTCCATCCATTCATAGCTTCCACTTTATCCTATATTAAGGTTGTGTGTGTGTGTGGGGGGGGGGGGTTCCCCATGCCCATCCAGGGGAGAACGTTTTGGGCGCTGGGCAGATAGACCCAGGACAGGATGCCAATCTATCACTGGACACACACTCACTCACACACACACACTCTATATGGAGAACTCAATTGACTTGATCTATGTTTTTGGACTGTGGGAGGAAACCGGAGAACCCGGAGGAAACCCACGCGGACACAGGGAGGACATGCAAACTCCACCCAGATGGGGATTCGAACCGGGAATCACCAGTGCTGAGAGGAGAACATGCTAAACCACTAAGCCACCGTGCCATAATGACCTTATAAAGTTGCTCTCAATCTCAGAGGAACTGAACCGGTTCCAGACTTAGTTCCAAAACCAAGTTACCAATATGGGCCCCTGAGTGAGGCCCTTAACCTTCTTTATTCCAGAGGTGCTGTGTTAAAGGGTTCCTTCCATCCATCCATTATCTTTCACTTAATGCTCTACTGGGGTGGGGGGTTGGCTAAGGGTTTCCCCATGCCCATCCAGGGGAGAACGTTTCGGATGCTGGGCAGATACACCCAGGACAGGGGGGCAATCTATCTCTTGGCTCAAACTCGGTCACACAAATACACACACTATATAGGGGCAACTTGGAGCAGCCAATTTACCTTGTGTCCATGTTTTTGGACTGTGGATGGAAACCTAAGAACCCGAAAAAAGTACCCACACGGAGACGGGGAGAACATGCAAACTCCACCGAGATTGAGATTTGAACCCGGAGCCCCAGGACCTAGAGGTGGACGTGTGAAATCTATACGTGTTATAAATGTATCTGACACAGAGTTCTTACCCCGACCCACAGTCAGCACCCTTGGGATGAATTGGAACCGAGATTGTGAGGCAGGTCCAACATCGGTGCCAGACCTCACAAATCAATTCCCACAGACTCCAAAATCCTGCGGAAAGCCCTGTTTATGGATCGTTTGGGATGGTCTGTGTGTTCAGCAGCCTAACGAGAACTGTTTTTAATTGGTTTACAGATTAATTATTAAAATATTAATTATTAATGTTTTAATGATCACTTTCACTGAAGGACGTAACAATCCATCCATTATCTTCCACTTTATCCTATAATAGGGTCGTGTGTGTGTGTGGGGGGGGGGGGGTTCCATGCCCATCCAGGGGAGAACGTTTCGGGCGCTGGGCAGATACACCCAGGACAGAGGGGCAATCTATCGCTGGGCACACACTATATGGGGCAATTTGGAGAACTCAGTTGACTTGATCCATGTTTTTGGACTGTGGGACGAAACTGGAGAATCCGGAGGAAACCCACGCTGACACGGGGAGAACATGGAAACTGCACCCAGATGGGGATTCGAACCGGGAATCTCTAGTGCTGAGAGGAGAACGTGCTAGCTACTTAAGCCACCGCGATCTCAACTCTGTGAGAACCTTTGAAGAACTTTCTGGGAACCTTCTCGGAATGTATGAGAATGTTCTAGAGTTCTCGTGGGAACCTCGGAGAGAGGAACCATGGTTTCGGATAGTTCCGATGCCACGTGCAGAACCACATATGAATGTTTAATGATCGTGTTCTGTTCCCACGAACCCTGAAAAAAGGCTGACTGATGTACGGTGATGTGGCGCCACCGTGTGGTTATATTGTGTTGAACGCAGTTGACTATTCTGCAGTCGGCACTTTAACCTCCTGAATTAAAAGCTTATCTCATCTCATTCTCATGTCCATTCAGGGGAGATCGTTTAGAGCACTGGACATATACACTGAAGACAGGGCGCCAATCCATCGCTGAGCACACACCATATAGGGTCAACCTTCCCGTCCGTGTATACCAATAAAACGAGATGAGAACGTTTATTTAGTTTGAAATCTAGATCAAATTCATCTGACGTTCTGAACATCCATCCATTATCTTCCGCCTTATCCACTATTAGGGTCGGGGGGGGGGGTGTTCCCCATGTCCATCCAGTGGAGAACGTTTCGGGCGATGCGCAGATAGACCCAGGACAGGGCGCCAATCTATCGCTGGGCACACACTTATTCACACACACACACTCTATATGGGGCAATTTGGAGAACTCAATTGACCTTGATCCATGTTTTTGGACTGTGGGAGGAAACCGGAGAACCTGTAGGAGACCCACGCAGACAAGGGGAGAACATGCAACATTATGACAGTAACCAGTACCATCAGTCCTCATCTGGAACTAAATACCGGGAGAGGAACCAAGTTTTTTTTAATTTTTATTGGTTCCATTTTTTTTATTGGACGTCTTTATCACAGCTGAAGGGTTTCAGAATGAAGGAGGGTTTTGATGGTTGAGGTTCTTTGATGTTGGTCTTTGATGAGCGCCATAGGGCAGAACCCCCCCCCCCACACACACACACACACACACATACACCCCCACAGTCAGCCACAGTCAGCTGACCCTGGTTCTATACACTCACAAGTCTTTATGATGTTCTCATGATGGTCACACAGACCAGCAGCTCGTGATCCCACGGCCCTTCAGCCTGATCTTTATCCATCGCCGTGGCGACCGTCCGCTTCTCTACACTGTGGGGTTCACTGTTCCTGAGAAGTGGACCTCGCTTACGTTCTCGGGACGGAACAGATTTATACATCTGAAGTCACATACTGAGTTCTACACAATTTAATATCATAATTAAATATACATATAATAATTATTTATATTTAATTGGCGACACGCTGGTTTAGTGGTTTAGCACGTTCTCCTCTCAGCACTAGGGATTTCCAGTTTGAATTCCCATCTGGGTGGAGTTTGCATGTTCTCCCCGTGTCCATGTGGGTTTCCTCCGGGTTCTCCGGTTTCCTCCCACAGTCCAAAAACATGGTTCAAGTCAATTGAATTCTCCAAATTGCCCCATATAGAGTGTGTGTGTGTGAGTGAGTGTGTGCCCAGTGATAGACTGGCATCCTGTCCTGGGTCTATCTGCCCAGCGCCTGAAACTTTCTCCCCTGGATGGGCATATAGTGTACACACGGTGTGCTGTGGAGGCATCATGTTCTGTTCTGACCCGGGGCAACATAGTGAAACGCACGCACACACACACTCACTCACACTCTCTCACTCTTATACACACTCCCTCACACACACACACACTTACTCACACTCTCTCACTCTTTCACACATTCCCTCACACACACACACTTACTCTCACTCTCTTACTCTTTCACACACTCCCTCACACACACACACACACACTCACACTCTCTCACTCATTCTCTCACACACACACTCCCTCACACACACACACACTCTCTCTCACTCTTTCACACACTCCCTCACACACACACACTTACTCACTCTCTCACACACTCCCTCACACACACACACTTACTCACACTCTCTCACTCTTTCACACATTCCCTCACACACACACACACTCTCACAGACACTTACTCAAACACACACTCCCTCACACACACACACACACTCACACTCTCTCACTCACTCTCTCACACACACACACACACTCTCTCTCTGTGAGAATGACTCTTGTTTTTAGGCTCCCCGCGCGCGAGTGCGCGTGTGCGCGCGCGTCAGGTGATGACCACGAGCACTTCTCGGTAATCCTTATAGAAAGGAACGTAAGTGATGGAGGAGGGGGGGAGGGGGAGGGACCGTCATGCCCTGCGACCCCGGGTGATATAGACGGGCGCACGCGCGCGCGCCTTCACACGTCCCCACGCACCGACGCGGCCGCCACTTCGCTCCGACTCTCAGGAGGAAGAGGAGGAGGACGACGAGTGTGAGGATGGAGGGCTCCTTCGGGTCGGCGACGGCGCGCTGGTGCGCGGTGATGGTGCTGGTGGTGGTGGGCGCGGGGGCGCGCGTCGCGCGGGCGCAGTTCCCGCGCTCCTGCGCCACCGCCGGCGCGCTCGCGGAGCAGCGCTGCTGCCCGAGTCCGGACGGGAGCGCGCAGGAGGCGGCGGCGTGCGGCGCGCTCACGGGGCGCGGCGCGTGCGCGGAGGTCCGCTTGGACACGCGGCCGTGGGGAGGCCCCTACACCCTGCGGAACGTCGACGACCGCGAGCGCTGGCCCACCAAGTTCTTCACGAGGACCTGCGTCTGCGCGGGTAACGTACCGAGATGAAAGGGTGACGTCACACCGCCCGGTGTCCGGGTCTGTGATATTCTGTCAGTGCGTTAAACAGTGCGCGTGTTTATCAGTTGATTGATTGATTTAATTTATTTATTACACTTTTTATTGTTTATTAGTTTAATGCTGCGTGTTTATTGGTTTACTATGCAAGTAACGACGGGGGGAGGGTGTAATTTGCGACTTTAATCGCGTAAATCTCAGCTAGATAAGTCGGTGACCACGCCCCCTGTTTTTATCCGCGCGTGCCGACACAGGGCGCTGTGCACAGATACCGCGTTCATAACGATCGAAGTACAATTTAAAGTTCTGAAAGAACCATTTTAGTTTCTCGTGAACTGTATCTATTAATATTCTAATACATCTCTCAATTAATTTGCTGCTTAACGAGTTTCACTTTGTTTTAATTTAGTACATTTTATTTTAATTATTTATTCTTCTTCTTCTTTATTTAGAATCGGTGGCTTTGTTGGAATCGACTCAGATCCGGTGAATCGTTGTTGGATTTGGGGAATCATTTAGTCAGAAGTCGGATTTTCCACAAACGCGTCATTATTTACATTATCAATTTAAACTAGACCAAAAAAACCTATTTAAACATTTAAAGAGTTTATGAAAGTGGAAACCATGGTTCTAAGTTCAGTTGATTTGGTTCTGGTTTGGTTTGGTTCTGATTTGGTTCTGGTTTGGTTCTGGTTTAGTTCAGGTTTGGTTCAGGTTCGGTTCTGGTTTGTTTCTGGTTTGGTTTGGTTCTATTTTGGTTCTGATTTGGTTTGGTTCTGGTTTGGTTTGGTTCTGGTTTGTTGTGTAATTGCTGTGAGGTTAAATGTTTGTGGACGCCTGAGCTTTACGCTCTCATGTGTTAATTGGAGGATTCTTCAGCCTCGTGACTTAAACAGCCTCGTTAGTAAAGTTCTGAGGTCTAAGGTGGAATCTCATAATCCTGCTGCTCAGTGGGATGGATGGAGGTGAGGAACTGGAACCTTCAGTCTGAACTGCAGGAAGGTTCAGATCAGATCAGCTGATCACTCCGTCAGTAATCCATCACGCGCTCCTCTGAGAAAGCTCCTAATCCGCTCTGCACCTGAGAACTGCTATGGAACAGAACTGGAACCGGTACCAGACCAACAGAACCTAGATTAAACCGGTACCAGACCAACAAACTAGTTTAGGTTTACAGGTTTACCCAGTCATTGACTTGATTTAGGGCTAACTCATGGTAACCTAAATGGTCAGCATTGGGTTAAGCCGGGTAGTTATTTGGTGAGGTAGTGGTTTAACTGGTCAAGATCAGGTGAATCCGGTTAGTTATTTTTTAAGGCAGTGGTTAACTGGTCAGGATTGTCTTAAGTTGGTTAGTTATATGGTGAGGTGGTAGTTTATATGGTCATGGTGGCTTAAGTTGGTTGGTTATTCTGTGAGGTGGTAGTTTATCTGGTCATGGTGGGTTAAGTTGGTTGGTTATTCTGTGAGGTGGTAGTTTATCTGGTCATGGTGGGTTAAGTTGGTTAGTTATTCTGTGAGGTGGTAGTTTATCTGGTCATGGTGGGTTAAGTTGGTTAGTTATTCTGTGAGGTGGTAGTTTATCTGTTCATGGGGTTAAGTTGATTAGTTATTCGGTGAGGTGGTAGTTTATCTGGTCATGGTGGGTTAAGTTGGTTAGTTATTCGGTGAGGTGGTAGTTTATCTGGTCATGGTGGGTTAAGTTGGTTAGTTATTCGGTGAGGTGGTAGTTTATCTGGTCATGGTGGGTTAAGTTGGTTGGATATTCTGTGAGGTGATAGTTTATCTGGTCATGGTGGGTTAAGTTGGTTAGTTATTCGGTGAGGTGGTAGTTTATCTGGTCATGGTGGGTTAAGTTGGTTAGTTATTCAGATTACTGATGCGGTGCCGTGTTGCTCGTCTTCAGGGAACTTCGCGGGTTCCGACTGCGGTGAGTGTAAGTTCGGTTGGACGGGGCCGCAGTGCGATCAGAGGAAGCCGCCCGTGATCCGGAGGAACATCCTGTCCCTGACTGTGGAGGAGAGGGAGAACTTCCTGGAGGCGCTGCAGCGTTCCAAACGCACCGTCCACCCCGACTACGTCATCGCCACGGAGCACTGGCTCGGCCTGGTGGACAGGGAGACCAACCAGACGCGTTTCAGCAACATCAGCATCTACGACCTGTTCGTCTGGCAGCACTACTACTCCGTCAGGGACACGCTGCTGGGTGAGGTCACATGACTACACCGTACAGACACCTGAGCTGAACGCTACAGGTTTCAACCAGTTGCACCGGCCTGGGTTGGCCACACGGGGTCCCGAGGTTTAGTTTAGAGCCTTAGTTTAGTTTTCATTCATTCATTCATTCATTTATTATCCTCTGCTTTATCCTCTATGAGGGTCACGGGGGGGGGACAGGGGGACAGGATGCCAACCCATCGCTGGGCACACACTCACTCACACACACACTCTATATGGGGCAATTTGGAGAATTCAATTGACTCGATCCATGTTTTTGGACTGTGGGAGGAAACCGGAGAACCCGGAGGAAACCCACGCAGACACGGGGGGAACATGGAAACTCCACTGAGATGGGGATTCGAACCGGGAATCCCTAGTGCTGAGAGGAGAACATGCTAAACCACTAAGTCACCGTACCGCAGTGTGTTTTGTTAAAGGTATTTTATTGGTTTCTTTCAGGTCCTGGTCGGCCGTTCAAAGCCATCGATTTCTCTCATAAAGGCCCCGCCTTCATCACATGGCATCGGTTCCACCTGCTGAGTCTGGAGCGAGACCTGCAGGTCTGTACGTCCGGGGTTAACTTTAACCGGGCTTCAGGATTAGAGTCGGGATTAGGATTAACGCGAGTGAGGTACGGTAAAAAGATCAAACACCACCTGCTGGCTGCAGGTGAGAGCGCTGGGATAGGACCTATTGTTTGAGATACAGATGGTGCCTTGGCTTTGGGATTATTCTTGGGTTTAGCATTAAAGACGAACCGGTTACAGTGTTGGAATGCGGGATCTGGCAACGCAGGCGTAGTGGAATTATGACATCACACTTTTAAGTGTTGTTCAACAGCCAATGAGAGATGAGCGTGCTCTCTGTTCGGGTCTTACAGAAGCTGATGGGTGATGAGACCTTCGCCATCCCGTACTGGAACTTCGCTACGGGAGGGTCTCAGTGTGACGTCTGCACGGATGACCTTTTGGGAGGTCGCGACCCCAGTGACCCCTCGCTCATCAGCCCCGGGTCACCCTTCCGAGACTGGGGGGTCGTATGTGACAGGTCTGTCCCGCGGCGTCCGAGTAAACAGATCATTTCAAAATTACATTTCAGATTAATTTGAGGGATTGGGATTAGAGGAGGGGATTAGTCATTTGTTCTTTTGTTAAGAACACAGAATTAGAACCGGGAGTTGGAGATTATGTACAGGGATTAATTTAATTAAAGTTTAATAGACAATTAATGGAATAGTATCAGGATTAAATATTATAGCCAGGGATTAAAAACAACCTTCAGGATTAGAGTAAGGGATTAATACCAGATTAGTTACAATACATCAACCACAGTTAGGGAATGGACTCGTGTTTCAGAAATAAAATCGGGGATTATCAGATTATTTGATAGATTTTTTGGAGGATTAGAGATTGGGATTAGATTAATACAAAGTTTTTTTGTTGATCATTCTTTACAGAGAATGATGGCGTGGGCGGATCCGGGGATTAGCACTAGGATTTAGGATTGTAACCAGGGATTAGAAATTGTTCTAGGGATCATAGTTGGGAATTAGATTAGCATTTAGGAATTATGTTAGTGTCTGTTGCTGTAAATTAAGAGATTATCCCGGGGTTCAGAGTTATAATTAGGGATGATTATCTTTCCGGGGATTAGTATTACAGTCAGGGGTTTGTAACATCCTTTAGAACCAGAATTAAAGATTACAAACATGGTTTAAAAGTTTGTGATGAGTGTTATCAAGGATTAGGATTATTAAAGATTATTAAGGGTTATTATTATTAAGAGTTAGTTCATAGTATTAACAGAATTAAAGTCAGGGATTAGTCACATGTTCAGAGTGCAAATTAGGGATTATAATTATCAGATGATGTAGTCAGAAAAAGTACCAGGGACTAGCAACATTCTTTAGAATCAGATTAGGGATTAGTTACACGGTTTATTATGGGATTATGTGAGACATTGGTACCAGGATGTAGATTTAGAGATTAGTCATAGGGATTAAAATGAAATTATTTGCACATTTCCCTGTGGGATTATAAAAGGCGATCTTAATTTATTCTCTAAGATTAGAGATGAGTAACACAGCTCGTGATCAAAACACCGAGTTAAAATGAGGGATTAGTTTTAGGGATTAGTGTTTAAATAATTTATTGGGATTAAAGTGAGGGAGCCATATCAGTGTTCAGGATTATATTCTGGGATTAGAGTTCTAATCTGTTTTTATTAGACATGTGTGTTGTGGTTAAATTTATCAGAGTTCAGGATTATAAACTGAGATTAGGATTATGGGTAATGTTCTCTCTTGGGGTGATTGATGATGTCACTGTTCTCGGCGCAGTCTGGATGAGTACAACCTGCTGGTGACGCTGTGTAACGGGACCTCCGAAGGCCTGCTGCGCCGCCGCGTGGCGGAGAACCGAGACGTGTCTCTGCCCACGATGGACGACGTCCACAGCTGTCTGCAGCTCCGCGACTTTGACACGCCTCCGTTCTTCACCAACTCCTCCTTCAGCTTCAGGTGCGGTCCTCCGCGTTCTTTATAGAGCAGATGTGCAGCGTTCCGTTCGCTGACCCCCTCGCCTCTCGTCTACAGGAACGCGCTGGAGGGCTACGAGAAAGCGGACGGAGAACTGGACGCCGCGGTGACGGGGCTGCACAACCTTGTCCACGACTTCCTCAACGGAACCAGCGCCATGCCGCACTCGGCCGCCAACGACCCCATCTTCGTGGTAATAAAACCTCGCAACGCTTGCGGCTCCTCTTGCTTTATCCTGTACTAGGGTCGCTGGTCCCCATGCTCATCCAGGGGAGAACGTTGGGACACAACACACACACTCCATATGGGGCATTTTGGAGAATTCCATTGACCTTGATCCATGTTTTTGGACTGTGGGAGGAAACCCACGCGGACACAGGGAGGACATGGAAACTCCACCCAGATGGGGATTCGAACCGGGAATCCCCAGCGCTGAGAGGAGAACATGTTAAACCACTAAATTTAAAGAACCCAGCACTGAAAGTACGTTCTGAGAACGAGAACATACCAAACAGATGTTCAGTGTGGACTTGCTCATTCCTGATGTTCTTGAAGGTTCTGCATGCGTTCACCGACGCCGTGTTCGAGGCCTGGCTGCAGCGCTTCCCCAAGAACGACAGCTTCCCCGAAGAGATGGCGCCCATCGGACACAACCTCCGCTTCAACATGGTTCCGTTCTTCCCGCCGGTCACCAACGAGGACATCTATGTTCCCTCAACGGAACTCGGATACGCCTACGAAATCGACCTGACGGGTGAGTAAGCCCAAAGCTCAACCTCAATCCTATCCCTGGCAAAAAAAATAAAATGGGCGTGGCCGGGTGATCAGGGCGTATCCCATAATACTCACAGCAATGCATTCCTAATGGAGCGCTGTCCATGGTACATACTGTAGAGTGAGCCAGAGCAGGGAAGCGGAATGCAATATTTAAATAGTGTTAAAATGTTAATGGAAGGTGCTATCAGTCTGTGATTTTAGTTGGTGGGTGTTGCTGTAAATCACTCTGAATGTTGTGAGTTTCGTGTCTGTAGCTCGAAAATTGTCCGAGTTACAGTACTTTGAAAATCAGATTTTTCCCATTGGAATTGAACTAAGCTAACTTTGAAGAGTCATCAGGAGTGAGTGAAGAGTGCGATCACTCTGCGATTTCAGAAGACCAGTCTGGCTGCAGTCATCTCTGACACTATTGAATTTTGTTTTTGTAGCTCAAAAATTCACTGAGTTACGAGAGTGCAAACATCACCGTAATGTTAAGTGAATGGGAATATTTGCCTCGGAAAATTGGAAATATCTAGGGAACAGTTCGACCAAACCCTTAGCAATTTACAAGCCCTCATCTCAGTAATCAGCTGGACATGTCGTCCAAATATCATGTGGATTGCTCAAAAATTGCGAAGAAAGGCAACGAAAAACCACAGCTATTGTAAGCTATTGTTATCCAATTTTTATTATTACATTTTTGTCGCCATTCTTTGCAATTTTCGAGCTATCAATGCAGTTTTTGGAGGACATCTCCGTCTCATTTGTGAGATGAGGGCTTGTTAACAGGGGTTGGTCGAACTGTTCCCAAGAAAATTCCTGTTTTTCCGAGCCAAAATTCCCATTCACTTAACATTACGGTGACATTTGCACTCCCGTAACACGGCCAATTTTTGAGCTACAAAAACGAAATTTGTTGGAGTCAGAGATGACTGCAGCCGGACCGGTCTTCTCAAATTGCAGAGTGATCGCACTCTCAGCTCACTCCTGATCACTCTTCAAATTTAGCTTACTTCATTTTGAATGGGAAAAATCTGATTTTTAAAGTGCTGTAACTTGGACAATTTTCGAGCTACAGACACGAAACTTAGTGTTTAGAGTGACCGCAACACCCACCACCTAAAACTAAGACTGATAGCATCTTCGTTAACCTTTAAACACTCTTCAAAAATTGCTGTCCTTCTCCCGCTAGCTCAAACTAAGCACCATGGACAGCTCTCCAAAGAGAGAGCGTGATATCACACACCATCGATGACATCACCACGACCTGTCTGACCATTATGGGATACTCTGATCATCCGGCCACGCCCATTTTTGTTCCATTTACTTGCCGTAATTTTTTATATCATTACAAATCTGAAATGTCCTATTACCTGGCCACGCCCACTTTTTTACCTTGTTCACTGCATTACCTTGATATACGTATACACTGTAAGTTCTACAGCCACGCTACAACAACACGCATTTTCTTCACAAAATGTACCTCTGTGGTATAAACCGTGTTCTGTAATTTGTCCACTAGAGGGCAGTGTTTGGTTGTTAGAGAAACCGCAATCCTGTTACTCAGCGATCAGTGTTCATTTTAAAAACGGGACTTGATTGCACCATGGAAGATCAGATTATTAACAATTTAGTTTTCAATACATGCATTTTTGAATCACTCGATTGTTTATGATTATGTTTGTATTATATAATTATTATGTTATAATAAATCACGTAACTGTTCTCGGCTATGCGTCCACAACTCTTTACACCTCTTTATGTGATTTATTCAGAATAACGCCACGCCCTCTCGTACCGTATTGTTTTATCGTTAACTAACCCTGATATGTAAATTAAATTTAGTTGTGTAACGCCGCTCCGTCTGCGTTTCAGGGTCAGATGATCACTCGTGGGTGTTCATGGTGGGCGGAGTCTTCATCTCCTTTCTGGTCGTGGTTCTCCTCATCGCGCTGTACAACCGGCAGAAGCGGCGGCGGGAGTTCGAGCCGCTCCTCGGCGCCGAGTACACGCACATCAAATACACAGACAACGTCTGAACAACGTCTGAAAAACAGCGACAAGGCAGCGAGGTTCCGATGCAGGTCCACTGCCGGATAAGGGTTAATCACGTTTCAATCACATGACGACAGCATGCGTGGCGACGCCCCGCAGGGCTGTATTCCAATCGCCGTCTCCTCCCTTCATGATTAACGTCCCCTTGATTGAGTCTGATTGGCTGAGCACTGATTACATCACTCTGAGAATAATCCTTTAATAAAACGCCGAGAGTGATGAACCATGTTGACCTTCATTCATCTGAACGAGACAGCAGGTATAGGCTTTAGCTTTAGCCTATCCCTGCACTTACGTAGTTTCCAGGTTCGAATCCCCATCGGTGTGGATTTGACATGTTCTCCTCGCGTCCACAAGAGTTTCGTTTTTTTTTTTCCCCAGATACATTTAAGGTGAATTGGCTGCTCTTAATTTCCCCATATAGGTGGCATGGTGGCTTAGTGGTTTAGCATGTTCTCCTCTCAGCACTGGTGACTCCCAGTTTGAAGCCCAATCTGGGTGGTTTGCATGTCAATTGAATTCTCCAAATTGCCCCATATAGAGTGTGTATGTGTGAGTGAGTGTGTGTCCAGTAATAGATTGTCCCCCTGTCCTGGGTGTATCTGGCTGGCGCCCGAGATGTTCTCCCCTAGCTGGGCATGGGAACCCCCCCCTCCCCCCTAATAGAGGATAAGATAATGTAAGATAGTGTAAGATAATGGATGGATAATTGCCCCATATAGTGTGTGTGTGTGGTGTAGCAGGAAGTAACTTCACACCATGGAAACGTGGTAACATTTTATTTGCATAAATTGGTTACAAACAGGTTTAACTTTTTATTTTTTTTAAAGAAGACGTGAAGCACTATGAAGCTCAAACGCATCGACACGTCTACAAAAGTGCAATAGTTCCAGGATTATTATGGGCTGGAAGAGTGCAGCCAATGACAACGAGAACACAAAGCAATGAAGGCCACGTGCGAGCAGAACCACGTGTCAAAATTCCACTTTGATCTGATTCACATCAATAAGAGTTAAAAAAAAAAAAAAAAAAAAAAGTTTTTCTTTCATTCGGCTCCACCAGAGGGCGACAAAGTCTGCTAAACTCACACCTATATAAACAGCATTCACTTCATCAGAGGCACATATTCTATAGATGGGATTTGTAGTCCTTTATTTTGCAGACTGTAGTCCGTCCGTTTGTGTTGCTGTCCCACGCCGACGTCACTGCAGTACTGAGACTCATCCTCCACCCTGAGAACACCCGCTGTGTCCGTGCTCCCGAACGTCGGAGAACAGAGGGAACCGATGGACTACAAACTGGAACTGTAGAACTACAAAACTACAAAAACGAAAATTTCCCGCAAACGTCGCTGCTGTAGAAAAAATACTTATTTAATAAAATAGTCATTTAATTTGATATAAAACAAAGTTTGTAAACATCCGTATCAAACTGATCCGGGTTCGATACCCTTAAGGCATTAATTATTATTAATTTATTAAAACTTTTTTAGCGAATGCGTCAATTTTGGCGAACACCTGAGAGGTCTGCACCGTCACGACTCCAAATAACGGATCCGTTGTTTTTTTCATTTAAAAAGTGCATCGTTTTGGTTAACATAGCTTAACAATAAAAGAACATCAACAATCGTTTGGTGGTTCAGGGCGACGCGGTGGCGCTGCGGTTCAGTCAGTCAGTGTGTGGTTGGTATGTTCTCCCTGTTTTATTGAGCATCATCCACATCGTAAGGACAGTTAAGTTGTTAATAGCGCTCGTCATCATCGTGATTTCTGTCGCAAAAACAAACCAACTCGCTACGTAACCCACGAAACCCAGAACGTGTCTGTAAAGCGCGTGTTATCTTAAGTTACGACAATGTTACCATTTAAATCGACACTCCGTTGTTGCTGTTGTTTACATCGTGTCTACGTTCGGAATCCTGCTGCATCATGGGACGTTTGTTTTGTCGACTCACTCTATAAAGTCAGATCGATTTTCGGAGTTTAGTTTGAACGTAACTTTTATAATATTAACATAAAGCAAGAAGGTCACGTTTCCAAGCATTTCGTTCCACGTACCATAATTAAAGACGTTAAACGTTACCGTTTCCATGACGAGGCCACAGCCGCTCTGTAAAGGTCCATTTCATGTAGCACTGAAACGATTACAGCAACGTGTGAAAGAAACGCTGCCCCCTAGCGGCGGGACGGTTGATATTATCTGTGCTGAAGGAACCATGTGAGGGTGGAAAGCAGGAGGAGTGGAGTGGAGGTGTGCTGAAGGGCAGGGCTGGACGAATCCACGACCGGCCGCTCGGTGCTGACGGGCCATGAGGGCGTGGCACAGTCGTCCAGACAGCCGCCGCCGCTGCCGGAACCGCTGACCTCGTCACCTGCAACGGACACCACACGGAGGCTCAAACCCGAAGAAAAAACGAGGAACTGCGACGTGCACCGGCCACTTTATTAGATACACCTCCACCCAGCGTTTAAATAACCTGTCCATCAGAGAACTGAGTAACGGGACGTCCGGACTACAGACTGGAGCTGAAGAACTACAAACCCCATCTGTATGGGAGGTGGAGCTGAACCCAGCAGGTGGAGCTAGTGAAGTGGCCGGTTGGTGTATTGTATTTATAGTGTTTAGTTGCCGCTCACTGGTGTCATCGTACGGTAACTGCTGTCCGTTGTAGGCGTGAGTAAGTTTAACGATTATGGATGAAAAGTCGGTCGCCTCCGCATCGAAGACCGCCGACTGATGAGATCCGTTCCTGCAAAACAGACAGACAGACAGCTGAAGTGTACCTCGCTGCGGCTGCCTCGTACCATGATGGACGCTGGATGTTGCACTTTTCGCCGGAAATAATCGCAACGCTCGTCTTCATCTCTGGAATCTGACGTCCGATCTAAAACGTCGCCAACGCGACCGACCAAAAACGCAAACACTAATGAAGTCAGATGCAGAGAACCTACCAAAGTTTCCAAGCAGAAAACTGACGCAGCTTCCACTTTGCGTTATACAGGTTCAGGTTAGATTTCTCTGTGTTAAGTGACCCTGACTTTTCTAAGTTCTCCTGGGAGATCATGTGACTACGTTCGTCGTGGTCACGTTCGCTAAACGTTCTTTACGGGTTCTGAGTGCTTCTCATTGGTATCAGTGCGTGATATACGATACATAAATAACACAGATTCATATCAACTAAACCTATTACACTGTTTAATAAACTGTGTTCTCAAATCTGTCCACTAGATGGCCAAAACAGTGTTTGGTTAGAAAAACCGGAATCCTGTTACTCAGCAATCAGCGTTCACTTTAAAAACCGGACTAGATGACGTGGCCGAACATCCGATTATTAATGATTTTGTTTCGGATAAACGACGCTGTGTGGTGTGTTTGGGTCGGGTACCAGTTCTGATGAGTTCCGTTCCAGCACCGGTTCTGCTCCGGTACCGCTGCGACACTTTCACCCTGACAGACCAGCTCCGGCAGCGACGACCAAAAGTTCTTAAACTCCGTCAGCTTTCCTTTCATCTCCATCACCTGCGCGGGAACAGCCATTACGGGGGGGGCGGGGGGGTGTTAGATTAGTCCTACTTAAGTCTGGATTAGTACTACTCAGGTCAGTATAAGTACGAGAACCAGAAGGTCAGGACGTTACCAGTTTTTGGAGGTTGGTTCTTGGCGAGGCGGTGGGCGGGAGTTCCGGGCGGAGGTTCTCTGTGACATCGCGGGAGAGCCGGGTCTTCTCCAGAAGCTTGGGCTGACCGCAATCTTCAAAAACCTGCCGGCACAATCAATAAACAGGGAAATAATCCTGGACCGGGCGGCGTTAAACTAACACGACCTGCATTGGTACCCCAACACTGTACCATGACAGACGTTCTCTCTGGTGCTGTTACTGTTAAAATACGACGGAACGTTAAGAACATTAGTTTTTGAAATGAAAGTCCACAGCAGAGGGCGGGCCCTGGTGGACAGACCTGGTATGACAGCTCCATGGTCTTGTCCTGCATGTTCATGATGGCGTCTGAGATTTTGACGTCGATGGGCTCCATCACGGCCTCGATGTTGAACGGACCCTCCAGCCTCGCAATCAGAAGCAACATGGAGTCTACAGACGGGATTACCAGAATAATACAGAACATCAGATTATAATCCCTATATACACAGGTGTGTGTGTGTGTAATCTGTATAACATGGTGTGTGTGTGATCTGTATAACACAGTGTGTGTGTGTGTGTGTGTGTGTAATCTGTATAACATGGTGTGTGAGTGTGTGTGTAATCTGTATAACATGGTGTGTGTGTGTAATCTGCATAATATGGTATGTGTGTGTGATCTGTATAACACAGTGTGTGTGTGTGAAATCTGTATAACATGGTGTGTGAGTGTGTGTGATCTGTATAACACAGTGTGTGTGTGTAATCTGTATAACATGGTGTGTGTGTGTGATCTGTATAACAAAGTGTGTGTGTGTGTAATCTGTATAACATGGTGTGTGTGTGTGTGTGTAATCTGTATAATATGGTGTGTGTGTGTGTAATCTGTATAACATGGTGTGTGTGTGTGTAATCTGTATAACATGGTGTGTGTGTGTGTAATCTGTATAATATGGTGTGTGTGTGATCTGTATAACACAGTGTGTGTGTGTGATCTGTATAACATGGTGTGTGAGTGTGTGTGATCTGTATAATATGGTGTGTGTGTGTGATCTGTATAACAGTGTGTGTGTGTGATCTGTATAACACAGTGTGTGTGTATGTAATCTGTATAACATGGTGTGTGTGTGTGATCTGTATAACACAGTGTGTGTGTGTGTGTGTGTGTGAGTGTGTGTGTGAGTGTGTGTGATCTGTATAATATGGTGTGTGTGTGTGATCTGTATAACACAGTGTGTGTGTGTGAGTGTGTGTGATCTGTATAACACAGTGTGTGTGTGTGAGTGTGTGTGATCTGTATAACACAGTGTGTGTGTGTGATCTGTATAATATGGTGTGTGTGTGATCTGTATAACACAGTGTGTGTGTGTGATCTGTATAACACAGTGTGTGTGTGTGTGTGTGTGTGTGTGATCTGTATGTGATCTGTATAACACAGTGTGTGTGTGTGATCTGTGTGTGATCTGTATAACACAGTGTGTGTGTGAGTGTGTGTGTGTGATCAGTATAACACAGTGTGTGTGTGTGATCTGTGTGTGATCTGTATAACACAGTGTGTGTGTGAGTGTGTGTGTGTGATCTGTATAACATGTTTGTGCAGTGGTGCTGTGCTTCCCTCATGTTCTGTTGCATGACATGGCTGTTCCCGCTGAGCCCCCCCCCCTGCGTGGGGCGGGTGGAGGTGAACGGGGTTGTGGTTTTTTGCCCCGTGCAGCAGTTTTATTTTCTGCAACGCTGAACGTGTTCCAAACCGCCGGCGAGCCGCAGCAATGTCCGAGGAAATCCTGCTCTTCCTCCCGTCTCGCGTTCCGCACATTCCCGGGGATTACGTTCACCCCACCTCCACGTCATGTGACCTCAAATATTCCAGCCACGTCCAATCAGCTTCCTCACCACCGACCCGCCGAGCACCCCGACCTGAACCAAGTGACCAGCTGCGTCCCAAACAGCACCCTCGTCCCTCACTGCGCAGGGAACTTCAACACGTCCCTCTGATACCCGGACCTTTTGAGGACGTTCTGAGGACGTTCTGAGGACCTTCTGAGGACGTTCTGAGGACGTTCTGAGGACCTTCTGAGGACCTTCTGAGGACGTTCTGAGGACGTTCTGAGGACCTTCTGAGGACCTTCTGAGGACCTTCTGAGGACGTTCTGAGGACGTGCAATCTGAACATGATTATTACGTCCACTTCAAAGCTTTTTAGGTTTACTTAGCGTAACGTTGTTAGAACGTTGGTCCACTGACGTTCTAGAAGCGATCCAACATTCTCAAGGACGGCCGCACGGTTGCAATCTGCAACCTCACCACTAGATGTCAGCAAACCCTTACATCGGTTTCTGTTCTTTTAAGCACACCGAGTCACCTGCACAGGTGTTCCAGAGTTATGTGACATTATCGCCCCCTTTCAGCTCCCCCCTGTTACTGCATAACCTCTGTTCTGATGGTATTAAAAACACGGGGAAAATAAAAGCACATCTCATCATGGGGGACACAAACCGGGTTCTGGACATCACCCAGGACAGGGCTCCAAACCATCACTGGGCTCATACAGACACACAAACACACAAACACACTCTAAATGGGAGCAGCCAATACACCTTGAATCCATGTTTTTGGACTGTGGGAGGAAATCAGAGAACCGGAGGAACCCCACGCGGACACGGGGAGAACATGCGAACTCCACCCAAATTGGGATTCGAACGTGGAATCCCCAGTGCTGAGAGGAGAACATGCCAAACCAGTAAGCCACTGCGCCGCCTGTAAATAAACCTAAAAAAATGTGAATTGGCAAAAAAAAAAAAATCAAAGATGCAATTTTTTAATTTTTGGTTTATAAAATAATTTTAGTTTAATTTCAGTTTAATTTTGCGGAGCGTACGATTTGAGACGCATCCAGAAGATGAGCACTAATGAGTGTGCAGAGGGGTGTGATTTGGGACACGTCCATAACACAGTGATGGGGTTCATAAACAGTCGCTGGCCCCTTAATTGGAGAGGTTAGTACTGCATGGCATTTGGGACACGTCCTGAGTGAGCCTATAGAGTGAGCCTTCACAGTGAGGACCGCACGAATTGGGACACATCCACAGAACCGAGGTGAGATATTCCCAGCAACACCCCCGGTACATAAATACACATATGTGTGTGTGTGTGTGTGTGTGTGTCACACAGCTGTTAGTCATTACCGTCAGCCCACAGCCGTCCCGGCGTCCCCTCACACACGTTTACTTCGCCTCCTGCAGTAAATGAGGGTGGAGCGTGGGGTTTTGGGTAAACACTCATTACAAAGCCACGTTCAGCTGCACACACTAACATTACCGCCGCGACACCACCAGGGCCTGCGGTTTGGGACACAGCCGCAGTAGGTGGATAATGGCCAGGCGAGTGTGAGCTTGTTCATGTGGACGGGGTAACGATCGGGCGGCTGATCTCGGACCTGAGACCAGGGCACTACGTAGTGAACTAGGCGTGTGACCTCAGAGACGTTCATGTCATGTCGGTGATTTGGAACAAGGCCCCTTAATTAAGTTCCTGATAACCTATATAGTCTTTATGGTGTGATATTTGGGACACACCCTCAAGGGTATATATGTTAGATGTATGACACCCCCTAAAAAATAGCCTATATAGTGCATATGTTTTTTGATTTGGGACACACCCTTTTAGGGATCATTATTAATGTGACTTCTTCTTTTAATTTGGGACAAGTCTATAAGGGAACAATATTCATGTGACCTATATAGTGCATATGGTTTTTGATTTGGGACACACCCTTAAGGGAACATAATGTGACCTACACGGTCTATATGGTTTTTAATTTGAGATACACCCTAAATAAATCATTATTAATGTGACATATAGTCTCGTATGGCTTTTGATTTGGGACACACCCTAAATGAACCGTCAGGGTGTGATTTGGGACAGGTCCTTTAGGGAATATTAATTATGTGACCTATATTGGCTATATGTTGTTTTGATTTGAAACACACCCTTTTAGGGATCATTATTAATGTGACTTCTATAGTCTAGACGTCTATAAGGGAACATTATCCATGTGACCTATGTAGTCCATATGGTTTTTGATTTGTGACACACTCTTAAGGTAACATTATCCATGTGACCTATACGGTCTATATGGTTTTTAATTTAAGACACACCCTAAATAAATCATGTGACATATAGTCTCATATGGCTTTTGATTTGGGACACACCATAAATGAAACGTCAGGGTGTGATTTGGGACAGGTCCTTTATGGAATATTCATAATGTGATCTATATTTTCTATATGTTGTTTTGATTTGAGACACACCCTAAATGAAAAGAATTATTAATATGACCTATATAGTCTATAGGGCATGTGATTTGGGACACAGCCTCGAGGGAACATTCTTAATGTGACTCATTGTCTTGTGTGGTTTCTCATTTGGGACAGTCCCTTAAAGGAACATTACTAATGTTAACTATATACGTTATATGTTGTTTTGATTTGGGACACGCCCCAAATGAGCCATCATTAATGTGGCCTATATAGTCTGTAGGGTGTGTGATTTGGGACACACCCTTGAGGGAACATTACTAATGTAACCCCTATAGATAGATGTCTTTTGATTGGGGACACATCCATAAGGGAACATTAATATGACCTATATAAACTATAGGGTGTGTGATTTGGGACACGTAACATATAGTCATATGGTTTCTTTTTTATTTGGGACACGTCCTAAATAAAACACATGCGCCCTATATAGTCTGTAGGCTGTGTGATTTGGGACAGATCCTTTAGGGAACGTCATCAATGTGCCCTATATATTCTGTAGGGTGTGTAATGTTTAAAGTTAATTAAAATAAAATAATTAATGATTTTTTAAATTTGTTTAGTTTTTGTAGATTAAACTGACAGCAGTGTAATTTGGGACATGTCCACAGGACGTTCCGAGATGTTCGTTTAACGTATTTTAAGATTAACGTATACGATTCTCACCAATGAATTTGGTCCATCCAGCATCCACGTAGGTTTGTTTACGTAAACAGTTCCGCAGAACGGCGACACAGAACGCGGCGCAGGGCTTAGCCGTTAGCTGACCTTCACAGTATGGACAGTAGAGCATGTCCGTAATGTTGCTAGCACACTCCTCGCTTATGCTAACCTGCACAGAGAACAGAGGACGACACGTTACGAAAAACAACTGGAATTTAAACATGACGCTAACTAGCTATCATCAAACTCAATTTAACTCTCGGGCCGTTCGGCTACGTTGAGTTGACCTTCGAGCCGTTGTTCGCAGCCTCCAGTCCGAACCCAAGCCCCTGGACGAAGGTCCGAGCCACGAGGAACGCCCTGGTCACCTGACCTTTGACCTTTTTGGGGATCTCGCCGAACGGTTTAAGGTCGTCCATGTGCTTGCTCACGCACTCCATGTAGTCGTCGTTGATGTCGTACTGCGAGTTCAGCAGCTGGAACATGCGCTCCATCAACTTCGTCCAGAAGTCGTTCAGCATCTCGTCCAGGTTCACGTTCTCCCCCGAGTAGAACCGCCTCAGCTCCGAGAACAGGCGCCGGAAAATATCTGCGTTCTGCATGTACGGCTCCCCGTACGTACGTACGAACATCTCGTTAAGAGAGCTCTCCGTCTTCTCCAGCAGGGACAGAAAGAACTCTGCAAAACAAACGCAAACTTACGAAACGTTCACAACATCAACAACAGCCAAGTTTAACAACGTTAACGTTATGTGAGAATTTTATCATCGTACGCAAAAGTTACGTGTTTTTTTTAAAAATAAAAGATAATTGTAAAGATAATTGTAAAAATAATATTTATAAATAAATTACGATGCGTATCTAAATGTTAGCGTCTACTTTATAATGGTTCTCAAATGTTTTACATAAATCTATCTTTTTTACATTAAACTAGTAGATAAAAATACGTATATTTTCTAAAATTGATTTTGTCATAAATAATTACTTAATAAACCAAAACGATGTGCATTAGATTGTCGTTTCTAAATGTTAAAAACATCTTTACGTTTTTCAAATAGTTGCGTAGAATTCTTTTATTTTATTATACAAATAATAAATAATAAATATTCATAAAGCCTTATTTAACGAACCTAAACATTTATTGCGTAAGTTCCGTTTTAAAATGTTAGCACGGTTTAGAACTTTTTTTAATTACGCAAATTTATCTTAGATACGAAATTTTCACCTTACATCTTAGTTGCGTAAAATACTTATTTTCACATATAAATAACATTTTATTGAAAAATAATAAAAGATTTCACATAATCCACAAATATCTAAGTTACAATCAAATTTAATATACACATTTATTAACAAAATTTTTATGTTGCGTAGAATTCAAATATTTAATAATTATATTATAATTTATAATATTTAATTAAGTATTTATACTTGTTTAATGAACTCAAGTAAGATACGTATAAACATTTTCGCAATTTACGTCTTTAGTGGTAACTTTATTTTAGATACGACAAATTCATGACGTTTTTATTAGTTGGCGTAGAATCCTTAATTTAAATGTTATCGTGAATATTTAATAAACAAACTGAAACAATTGCGCAGCGGTCGTCCAGCTTACATTTCTGAATGTGTTAAGGAACTTAATCATAGATACGAGAATCTTTACGACATTTTAATTAACATTCAATTTATTGATTCTTACGATATTTTAACTCTAAGTAGAATTCTCTGTTAGGTTCTTATTTACGATGGCTGAGGAACACATTGTGAGGTACATGATGATGTAGCTGAGGTTCTCGTACCGTCAAACCCTCCGTATCTGGACTCAAAGGTGTCCCTGAGCTCTTCGGTTCCTTCATCCAGAAACTTCTGCAGTTCATGTTTACTCCTCTGAACAAAGTTCTGCTCCATCTCTGCACTGCAGCACGTCGGGTTCCTCATGCAGACCTGCAGCTGCTCACCTGGAACATCAGCACCAGAACCTCGTTAGGGTTGAGGTTCCTCAAAACAGTTCTTCAAACAGGAACTTTAAAATGGAACCTCAAATGACCACAAAGCTGTAAATTAGATCCCAAAAACAATCAGAATGTCTCTTAAAACAGTTCTTCGGACAGATTTGGAACTCCTAGAATGGTTCCTCATCTGTTAATTGGTACCTTCAAATCCACAAGGTTCTTCAACAGTTCTTTAGACACATCAAGAACTTTAAAATGGAACCACAAATGACCAAAAAACTGTAGATTATTCCCATTAAAGTATCAGAGTTCCTCAAAACAGTTCTTCAAAAGGTTCTAACAAAGTTCCAGTTGTGTTTGCAGAACTGTTTTTGGGTACCATCTGTGATTTGAGGAACCACTTAATGAGGTGTGGGTTTAAGGTGCCATTCCAGTGTTTGAGGTACAATTAGGATGCCCCAATTGTCTTTGAAGAACTGTTTGGAGGAACTAAGATGCTTATGAGTTTGTAAATATTTGAGGCAGATTTTGGGCCCGGATCTGTTGAAAGAACTTTTTGGAGGAACTTTGACCCTCTGAGGAACTCATACAGGAACATATGGTCATGTGAACCACCATTTAGATGTTTTCTTTTCTGGAACTGTTTTAGGTTCCCATGGCTGTTTAGGAGTACTAAATAAGGGGCAGGCTATCTTTTAAAGGAACTATTCAGGGGTTCCTGGTCTATTTTTAAGAACTACTAGCTGATGATGACCGACCCCTCTGATGTTCCATGTCTCTTTTGTGGAACTATTGAAGGCCTCCTGTCTGTACGACCTCAGGTTTAGTACATTAAGCACCCAGCTCCGTGTTCTTGGGATGGTTCCAGTTGGACCGTTTGAGGACGGCCCAATGGAGGATGATGGAGTGGGTTTGAGTTCAGACCTCAATCCCGTCTAAGACCTTAGGAATGAATTAGAACTGAGATTGTGAGTACGCTCATCATTCACTAAAGGCAATTAAATCGGTTCTGATACGGGAACTATTTTTGGCACTCAATGTTAATTGCTTTAAGGAACTTCTGCAACCTCTGGAAGGGTTTTGGGGAACCTTGAAAACCTATTTAAGCGCTTAAAGGAATTTTAAATTCTGCTTTAAGGAATCTTGAGAACCTCGTTTATTCCTTCAGGAAAGCTTCAGAACCTCGTTAAGTGCTTGGAGTAACTTTTGGATCCTCGTTAAGTTTTTTGAGGAACCTTTGGAACCGCCGTCTGTAATGTCCCCATCGGTCATGACCGTCTCTATAAAAGTCCCGGTTCTGTTGTGCTGACACAGTTCCTGACACAGAGAAGAGGAACTGAACTAAATCGGTTCTAACACTGGAACCATCTTGGCACTCTTTAAAGGTTCCTCCCCGGCAGGCCAGACGGCGCGCCGAGCGGGTCCCCGACAGCCGGGTGTCCGGGAAGGGGCGGGGCCTGAGCGCAGGGCGTGGAGTGAGAACAATGTGGGCGAGTGCGAGGCGGCCGCGCGGTGCTGCGTGGTGGTGCGCGCGGAACCCCAGCGTATAATTTGTTGTGGGAAACCTTGACTGCATTAGGTCACCGGCTGGGTTCTCGGCGCTGCGGGTCCGGCGCTTTATTTTGGGCCGCGTCATCGGTCAGATAATCACACGCTTCGGACAAAATTACATCCTCCACAGGGAGGGGAAAAAAAAAAACCCATCGGTTCCACATCTGTTCGTCCCGGAACCTTCCAGTTCCCCCGACGAGGCTTCACGGCCCCGTCCTGATGAGTCACGGCCCGTTCCCGGTTCTGCGGAAGTCTATACTAATCACATACACATGGCCCGGTGGTGGAACCCGTCCCAAAGCATCCCACTCGGACCGCTCCGGAACCATGCGGCCCGTCGGCGTCTCACGGCAGGACACGTTCCGCTGTCCCAGACCAAAAAACATCCGCCATCCATCCACTCCACACAAGTGTTGGGGGAATGTTGGTATGTTCTCCTCATTAATGAGTGCGTATCAGACACCAATGTGAGGTTCCCGTTGCTCGTCGTGATGGTTCAGGAACCATTTTGGTCTTCCACATCTTTCTGTCTTTATGAAATCCTCTTGGTGTTCCACATGTTTTCAGAGGAACCGTCACTGTTTTCAGGTTCTTTATTTGGGATTCGTGTTCTTTATGTTACGGAGTCTGTTTGGAGAACTGTTTTGAGGAACCTTTGCCAGTGTGTTACTGGACTGAGTGGAGAACTGTGATTACAGGAATGTTCTCAGTTTAGTAGACTTGTTAGAGAACCGTTTAAAGGAACCTTAGACGTCCTGAAGTAAAACTTTTTTTTTTTTTTTAGGTTTGTGAGGAGGAGGAACTTTTAGAACCTTGTTAAATGTTTTAAGGAACTTTTATAACCTAGTAAAGCATTTTCAGGAACTTTTAAAATCCACGTTCAGTACTTTAGGGACTTTTAAAAACTACATTAAGGAACCTGTGGAACGATGTTATGTGAGTTTTTTGGAGCTTCGAGGAACCTTCTAAAGTCCTTTAAAGTTAATTTAAGGAACCTTCGTATTCTTTGGAAGTACTTCGAGGAATTCGGAATTTAAACAAAAAAAAAATCTTTTTCAAAATATTCATTCATTATCTTCCGCTTTATCCTCTATTAGGGTCGCGGTGGGGTTCTCCATGCCCATCCAGGGGAGAACGTCTCGGGAGCTGGGCAGATACACCCAGGACAGGGCACCAATCCATCGCTGGGCACACACTCACTCACACAGACACACTCTATATGGGGCAATTTTGAGAATTCAATTGACTTGATCCATGTTTTTAAACTGTGGAAGGACACCAGTGAACCCGGAGGAAACCCACGCAGACACGGGGAGAACATGGAAACTCCACCCAGATGGGGATTCGAACCGGGAATCCCTAGTGCTGAGAGAAGAACATGCTAAACCACCAAGCCACCGTGACGCCCCTTTTTCAAAACATTTAAATTTAATTTGAGGAACCTCTGTGAAAGCTTTAAGGAACCATCAGAACCTCTGATCTGAGGGACTTTAAAGTCAAAACAAACCTCCTAAAGTTCTTAAAGAAGACATCAAAAAGCAAAACAAAATTGCTTTAAGGAACCTTCAAGTTATTTGGAGGAACCTTTTCACGTGCATGGAGTTCTCTACAGTATCTAATAGCTTAGGGAACCTTTAAAGGAGCTTTGAAGATCCCTTGAGTGAGCAAATGAGAACCTCTTTGACGAACTTTAATTTTATAAATAGTTTATAAATACCAGTGATAGATTGCCCCCCTGTCCTGGGTGTATCTGCCCAGCGCCCGAAACGTTCTCCCCTGGATGGGCATGGGGAACCACCCTCCCCCCCCCCTAATAGAGGATAAATATAATGAATGAATGAAAAAAGTTTATAAATAGGAAGCTTTTAAAAATACTTTAAGGAACCTGAACTCGGGTTCTATGGAACTGAGAACCCTCACGAGAACCCTGAAAGTTCCCCAAAACATTATTCTTTTAAAAAAAAAAAGTTCAGAACCTAACGCTCCGGGTCCGAGTGATGAAACAGATTTGGGTTCCAGGTTGCCCCCTAAAGAACAAACGGCACGTTCAGAGGGACGGGGTGGGGGGCTCACTCTCTCACTCACCTGCGGTTCGGTTCTCAGAGGGACGGGGGGGGAGGCTCACTCACCTGCGGTTCGGTTCTCAGAGAGACGGGGGGGGGGGACTCACTCACCTGCGGTTCGGTTCTCAGGTACGCTGAAGCCCATCTCGGCGTAGGCGCGCGTGGCCGCGGCGCAGCGCTCGCCGCGCGCGCACCGGAGCAGCAGCAGCAGCAGCGCGAGGGCGCAGAGCAGGGGGAGCGCGCGCGGTGCGACGGCGGTGTGGGGGGGCGCGGCGCGCGCGGGCGCCATGGCGCGCCTCCGCATCAAGCGCGCGGGCTCAGGGGCGCATGTGCGGGGAGTCCGCGCGCGGGGCGACGGCGAGCCGGGAGCAGAGTGCGCAGGTGTCCGGCCGCGGTCCTCCTCAACATCGTCGCGCGCCGCGCGTCTCTGCCTGTGTGCGCGCGAGGGCGTGTGTGTGTGTGTGCGTGTGCGTGTGCGCGCACCAGGGAGGCGGACACGTGGAAAACGCGTCCGAAAGAGTGCGAACGCGCCGCGATGGAGCCGCTATTTATTTATGGAGAGAGGGGAGGGAGGGGAGGGGTGGGGACAGGGGGGTGGTTAGGGGGGGTAACAAGCTTGCCCCCGATGCCCCCCCCCCCCCC
>JAFMOD010000022.1:667528-717622 GCA_019802435.1 Corydoras maculifer
CGCCAACACCAACAGTGTCAGTGTTTGACTCATTAAATCAGTTAGTGTCTGATTTAGTAAATGAATCGTAGTCAGTGATCCCACTGTCAACTCACTGCATGTCTGATTCAGTAAATGATTCAGTGAGTCAGTGTATAAATCACTGTAAGATTTAGAAAGCGATTCACTGAGTGAATCACTAAGATTTAGAAAGCGATTCAGTGAGTGAATCACTGTAAGATTTAGAAAGCGATTCAGTGAGTGAGTGTATGAATCATTGTATAATTCAGAAAGAGACTTAATGTGAAATTTAACAACAGTAAACATCTGAGTTTATAAACAAGAATCATTAAGGATCAGTAAATGACTCATTGAACTGTGAGGCAGTCACTGTGTGAATCAGTGAGTCACTGAAAAGCAGTGTGTGAATCAGTGAGTCATTGTGTAAATCAGTGTGTGAATCAGTGTGTCGCTGTGTGAATCAGTGTAAAACTCTTGATTAAGTGGATGAATCAGTGAGTCAGTCATTTCAGTGAATGAATCGATTGATTCTGAATCAGGGACTGGGTGAAATACAGAAGATAAAGATTTTTAATGGATCTCTGGTTGCCATGTTGATGACAACTACACAAAAAACACAGATATACATTCATTCACATGTGTAACACACACACACTAATAAAATAAATGACATACCCACCCCCTGCGCGCACGCACACACACACACACACACACACACACAGTCCGGTCTTCAGTTGAAACTTCAGTGTTATTTATTCAGAGACAGTAACAGACTGATCTGCAAACAACAACAGAACAACGTTAGAACAATCTGCTCATAACCCACAAATCCCCCCCACACACAACTCACCCCCCCCCAAACTACAGCGGGTAAATCAGTGAGGGCAGAATGTTGTGGTTTAAAAGCCTCTTTGCTTTTTTAGTTTTAATCTGATGTTTTGATTTTACTTTTCGTTATTAATTAAACGTTTTGTTTCTCGTTTGTGTTCTGAGTAAATTATTAACTTTTGTTGTTTATTATTTTGTTGCCGGTAAAATACTGATCGTTTCCAATGTGTTTTCGTTTTTTTTTCCTGAAATAACTGAATTTCGTCTCCCGTCATCGTACCTCTTCATTCCGACATCAGTGAAGGTTTTAATTCATAACGAAACGGTTTTCGTTTCTAGATTTTATTTTCTATGTTAATAATTTATTTTCTTTATAATGAGATATTTGTTTGTTAGTTTATTTCTTCTTATTATTTGTTTTTAACTGAAAGTGTTTCTGGTTTTCGTTCTTGTCATTGCTGCTAATCCACCTTATTGTTCCTTTAAAAACGCTAATTCATTTCACTTTCATTTCGTTTTCAGTGCACAATGTACTTTAGTTTTTCCTCTTTTGAAACAGAATGTTTTAATGTTTACGTTTTTGTTCCCATTAAATATAAACAAAAACAATTTTCTTTCGTTTCTGGATTTCGTTCTGTGTAATCCTGACTGGATCAGGTCCGTAACGACTGAAATATAAATGTTTTTTTTTTTGTATTTTCGTTTCTGGAGAACGTAACCTGATTTTTAATGGTGTTTATGTTTTTATAATAACGTTGTTTCTTTTCGTCTCTGGTGGGGTGAGAAAGCTCCAGACCTGTTCCATGGAGGGGCAGGCGATGATCTGGAGGTCCTCCTCACTGTACTCCGCCTGCAGCAGAGCGTGAAGCCTCTGGAAGCTCTGCTGAATGTTGTTCTGTAAGAGAACAGAGCGCGTGAGGATCAGCCCCGCCCCCTCGTCTGAGTGACGGACGGGAGGCGGGCCCTCACCCGTACGGGTTTAAAGAGGATGAACTCGGTGTCCTTGTTGGCGAGGTACAGCGTCATGCTCTGCTGAGTCGTCGGCAGCTTGCTCTTCATCACGCGGTACGTGGACGTCACCAGGTCGTTGATCTTCGCTAGAGAACCAAAAGAACCGGACAGTTAGTACCGGCGGGCGCGACGCCGAGGGGGCGTGGAGGTGGGCGGAGTCTCACCCGGCTGCGCCCAGGGCTGTTGTGAGAGCTGGTAGTTAGGCCCGCCTCCGACTGCCATGGCCTTCAACGCCGCCACCTTGGTCATGAAGTCCTCCAGGTTGGAGACGAACATCTGGGTCTGCTGCTGGATGAACTGCTCGCAGCCGGACTTCAGGTGGCGGTCCACGTCCTTCTTGGAGTCGATGTAGTGCTCCTTGATCTCTGGCGTTCCCTAGACGGCAGCAGCGAGAACGGAGAACGTCTCCTCAGAGGTTCGAGCGGGCGGATCAATGTGCTAGATGGATGGAGATGGCGGTACCTCCAGCAGGAACTCCAGAATGGCGTTGTGGCTGTTCAGGCGGAAGAACTTGGGAACGGCTTTGGGGTTCAGGATCTTAAAGGCGGCGTCTGGAAACAAAGGTTAAAGCCTTTAAAGCCGACCCTGCGTCACGACGGCGTGACCGGCGGACTCATCTCTGGTACCTCTGGTCTTCTTCAGGTCCAGGGAGATCTCCTTGATGGCGAAGTCGGCGTGGAAGGGGGCGATCTGCTCCCTCAGGATCAGGAGGTGCTTGATGAGGAACAGTTGGCCGTCCATCTGACTCTGTACAGGGGGCAGAGGCGGTTCACTCGGTGTCGGACCCCCCCCCCCCCGCTCCACCTCCTCCACCCTCTGGGTCATCACGTTCTCACACGGCGGCACCAGCGCAGGACAGGGCTTACCTTGTTTTTGAGAATGAACTCGGAGGCTTTGAGGAGAGACTGGATGCAGGCTGAGAGCGCCTCCTGGGACAGACCCTGGAACACGGCTCGCTGAGATGACACACAGCACAGAAGGACGTCAGTACCACCGGTCCATGCCTTAGAACCAAGCGGTCCTCGGGGGCGGGACGGACGGTAGGTACTCACGTCTATACAGCGGTACAGTTTAGATAAACACACCAGTGTACGTCTGACCGTGGGATACCACATTCCATGGAGGTCTGCAGGAGAGACGCCACCTGGTGGACAGAACTAATGTGTGTTATCAGAGGGGCGCAAACCTCATACAGTGTGACATCATCATAATAAACACATCCCATGATGGTTCCCCTTGTGACCTCAGACTTCAAATAGGACATGTCCTCTAAGGACATTCTGATGACTATATTTGGGTCACGGTTTGATGATTTAAGGGTTTCCCAACTGGATGGTTGCCCCCTCCCCCTCCGAGAGAATTAGAGCAACTCAGTAGATTTGGTTGAATTTGGGATCAAACTCATCCATCCATTTACTTTAGCTTTATCCTCTACTAGGGTCATGTTTGGGGGGGGGGGGGGGGGTTCCCTTATGCCCATCCAGGGGAGAACTTTTCAGGCATTGGGCAGTTACTCCCAGGACAGGGGGGCAATCCATCACTGGGCACACAACATACAATGAAGGGGCAATTTAGAGCAGCCAATTCACCTTGAATCCATGTTGTTGGACAGTGGGATCGAACCTGGGTCAAGCCCAAGTCAACCCCTCACTTTTAAATTGCTAGCCCTGCACCCTAACCCCAAAGCTCCTACACCCAGTATGACCTCGGAACCAGCGACAATAATGAGGTTCTAGCTGGTGGAACTTCAAACCAGACGTCTTTATGTCCTGCAGTTCGGTGATGGCGGCTTCACGACACCTAACGACATTCGGTCGGTGATGCTTCTTAATTACTTTGCAATCAATGAGAACCTTAAAGACCTTGCCTCCTTCTGACAAACATCTGGTCTGGGGTGAACCCACCATCCATCCAACAGGACCTCCAGAACTTTCTAGAGTGGCTCCTAGTACAAGGCAAGCCATGATACTGCCCCCTGGAGCAATGAGGGTTAAAGGTCCCGCTGAGAGAGCCATGTTGCCGACTTTGGGTTGAGCTGGGATTTGAGCCCTCAACCTCTGATTGGAACCTGAACCCCCGACCACTGAGCTACCCCTGCCATGTCCATCTCCAAGGCAACCACCTGTCTTCCTGCCCTCAGACTCCTCCAGCTGGACGTCAGCGAACGAGCCCTCGGCTTTACTCTGCTCCTCCTTCAGCGACTGAGCGATTTTCTGGAGGACACAACCGTCAGAGGAACCTCAGCATCAGGTCCACATCAGAGGGAGAACCCACCTGACTGCAGACCCCACCGGCACTCACCTCCATCATCTGGAGCTTCTCGGGGTAGGCCAGGTCACCGGGGGCGGGGTTGTACCCGCTGATGTCGGTCTGGATGTAGATGTGCGTCCGGTAGACCAGCCTCTCCTGGACATCCTCCAGCATCTGCTTCACCACGGCTTCGAACGCGCACAGCTGTACCGCTACACCAACAAATCGGGGTTTAGTTCACACACACACACACACACACACACACACACACACACACACACGTCTCTGGTTCTCACCGTTGTGGTACACATGGTCCTCCAGCATCTCGTTCTTCAGGATGCTGCAGAGCTCGGACAGCGTCTCCAGGTGGACCACGTGGATGATGAGGGGCCGCAGGACGTCGTACAGGGACACGCACAGCTTCTCCAACAGCTCACTGCGAGAACCACACCCCGAATCAGCGCCAGCGAGTCGGTTCGGTTCAAACGACTCTTTGAACACCGGGCAGCTGAGAACTTACTCCAGTTTGTTGGTGGGTTTGCTGAAGAACTCGTTGTAGAGCTGATGTTCGTCCTGACACACGTGGACCATGAACGCACAACCACTCCGGACCTGCACACGCACACACACACACACACACACACACGCACACACGCACACACACACGCACACAGGTTATATATGAGGAGGTCTAACGTTGTATGGCTCTGAAGACGCAGAACGTGTGGTTCTCACCAGAGCGCAGTGATCTTTGTTGTTGTGCGCCGTCAGCTCGGTGATGGTGGACCGGATGCTGGGGCTCAGGAGAACCTCCCTCTGGTCCAGGTAACACTGATGCACGTCATCCAGAAGCTGCTGGTACCTGAACCACGACGGAACCGTCAGCCGCATGCTAACACCTCCACGTACGGCCGAACTGAAGGTACTCACTCTGGAAGGTTCTCGGCCCGTTCCTCGATCTGCTCGATCAGCGTCTGCAATCGGAGAACCGGACCAACGTCACTGAATCATATTCAAATGACTCATCAAACTCTAAATCACTGAATGAACGCCTCATTTAAGAAAAAAAAACCCCACTGAATCTCATTAAAGACCGAGTGATTCAATGAGTCAATCAATAGCATTCTGAATCTTCTTAATGATTCACTTTGATCACTGAATCAAACATAAGATTAAATGATTGACTCAAACGCTTCATGCATTAAAGCCTATTTATAACCAACCAACTGAATCACCGAATCAGAATCGAATGATTCTCTGATTGAACTACCAAATTAATTTTATTATTAATCACTTCGCTGAATAAACCATTAAATTGACTCAAACATTAAATGATTCACTGATTCAGTCACTGTGCCGATGGGCTTCAAATCTTATAATGAACTGATTCACGGATTTACCGTAATTATAATCCACCGATCCAAATAGTGACTCACTGAGTCATTATTAACCAAATGATTCACTGATTCACTGTAGTCATTGAGGGAGTCATTTCAGTGGGAGTCGTTTAGCGGGTATTACCCGGAGTTTAGGTGCGGCAGCGCGGAACTTGACGTAGTAGAGCGTGAAGGCGTTGTCGCTGCCCGCCGTGCTCATGGGGTCCTGTCAAAAGAACGCACAGGGTCATGTGATCAAACATGTTCGCGTTTTAATTATTAACTTATAATTATAATTATTATTATTATAAGCAGTGGAGCGAATTGGAACCCTCTTGCTCAGCTGGCTGGTAAGGTTCTGGAAGGTGGAGACCACGTGAGTCTTCAGGAGGTGCAGCGCTCGAGATAAACACTGCCGGAACTTGGACATATAGACGGGATAGTCCTTAAATCCGGGCTGTCGGAACATCGGACAGAGAGAGTGACTCATTGAGTCATTACCAAACAATTCTTGATTGTTTTGACTGGCGGGGACTCACGTGTGAGGAAACGTAGTGAATGCAGTCGTCCAGTTTGGAGAGCATGGGGACGAAGCCCTCGCTGTTCACCGAGAACGTCGGGGAGTTCAGTTTCTATGACAACGGCAAACGATTATTAGGAGTCGATATGAATCGATCGACGGCCGGCGCTTGAATACCGTTCTGAATCGTACCGCGTTTATGTTCTCCAGCTCGTTGAAGTAGGACAGCTTCTGCTGGATGTTCTCCGCCAGGTTCACCAGCTCCGCCTGCGGGGGCCACAACGACTCAGACAGCGATCCCACAGCTGACTCAACCAATCAGGAGTCGATTAGGAGGCGACTCGCTCACCTGCTCCTTCAGCAGCTGCTCACAGGCCTCGTGCAGAGCGCCCGTCTTCGTGGAGACGAATAAGTACTGCTGCTTTAACGAGGCCAGGTGGGTCAGGGCCTCGTTAACGTCGCTGAGAACCGCATCACACTGCTCCTGATACGAGTGCAAACACTCCCGCGTTCTCCTGAAGACACGGAATGTCATCAGAGAGACAGCATGACTGACGGAACCTTCCAAACGAAGACGGAACCCAAGGAAGTCTACAGGAGAACCCAAGGAAGTCCACGGGAGAACCCAAGGAGGTCTACGGGAGAACCCACGGTAGTCTACGGGAGAACCCAAGGAGGTCTACGGGAGAACCCAAGGAGGTCTACGGGAGAACCCAAGGAGGTCTACGGGAGAACCCAAGGAGGTCTACGGGAGAACCCACGGTAGTCTACGGGAGAACCCAAGAAAGTCTACGGGAGAACCCAAGAAAGTCTACGGGAGAACCCACGGAGGTCTACGGGAGAACCCACGGAGGTCTACGGGAGAACCCACGGTAGTCTACGAGAACGCATGGTAGTCTACGGGAGAACCCAAGGAAGTCTACTGGAGAACCCAAGGAAGTCTATTGGAGAACCCAAGGAAGTCTACTGGAGAACTCATGGTAGTCTACGGGAGAACCCAAGGAGGTGGAGGTACCTGTATTTGGCTCCCTGCTCCTGGTCCATGTGAGACTGTAGTTTGGAGAACCAAGAAAAAAACTGCAAAAGGAACAGATCAAACATCAAAGATTAAACATCTCGTCCCGTCCATGTTCTCGTGAGCGTACTCTTAAGGAACTGTGATGGAACCTGCTGTGCCGTCTCGATCCTCTGGTTCTCCAGCTGAAGAACCTGGAAGCCCTTCATCAGAACGTCTTCGGTGGAGGTGGGGACCGCGGGGGTGAACGGGGAGAGCAGGGACCGGGACGAGAGGACGCACAGGTCCTCGATCGGCAGCTGGAACAGAAGAACCCTGTTAACTTCAGGAGAACCCACAACCGAAGGGGTGGATGCTGCACCCCCCCAACCAAAACGAGCAGGATGTGTAGCCCATCTGCTTCAAGGCTGGATGAACTTCAGAAGACCAACACCATCATGACTGCCACTCTGATTGGTTGATTGGTTAAGGGCACTGTCTCATATGACAAGAAGACCCCGCCCACTGACAAGTGTAGCCAATGGCTGATGTTAAAATAAAGACTTATTAAATGAACATGAGGCGGCACGGTGGCTTAGTGGTTTAGCATGTTCTCCTCTCAGTCCTAGGGATTCCCGGTACGAATCCCCATCTGTGTGGAGTTTGCATGTTCTCCCCGGGGGTTTCCTCCAGGTTCTCTGGTTTGCTCCCACAGTCCAAAAACAGGGATCAAGGTCAATTGAATTCTCCAAATTGCCCCAAATAGTGTGTGTTTGTGTGAGTGAGTGTGTGTCCAGCGATAGATTGCCCCCCCTACGAACCTAATAGAGGATAAAGCTGAAGATAATGAATGAATGGATAAACATGAGTGCTGATTGGTTGTGGTTGGTCAGAATCCTCCTCCTCCCTGATGACCCCGCCCTGTCCGGGGGTCCTGAAGCTCAGCGTGACAGACGGACTACAGAACGCCGCTGAAGAACTACAAATCCCATCTGTACGATCGATCCGTAAAACGCAGAGCTGCTTCTAATAAAGTGGCCGCTGGAGTGTAAACAGTTCCTGCATGTCATGAAAACTTAGTTCCTGTAGAGGACACAACCTGGTTCCTGAAAGCGTTTATAACTTTATTAAACACGAAACGCGACGTTAATCTGAACCTGCGCGGCCGCGTCCCAAACCCCACACACTTCACTACAGCGAGCAGGGCTTCAGACAGCAGGCGGCCGTCGGCGTACCGCACTACCCAGGCTCCCTACGGCGCGGATTGGGACGCGCCCCGCAGTCCTCACCTCGGCGGGCAGGGGCAGCGTCTCCGCGGCGGCGCGGATCTCCAGGACGGAGTCGGTCTGCGCGTCGCTGAGCGCCGCGGCGCCGCAGCCGCTCCGCTCCCACACGGCCGGCCTCTCCCGCGGCTCCGGCTGCAGCGGCTCCGGCTCCGACACCGACGCCATGGCGGCCCCTCCAACAACACTCAACGTCATCACGGCGGCTCCGGGTCCGGTGGGAGGAGCTTGGGGGCCAACGTCACCCGCCGCCTCTCATGGGAGTTGTAGTTCCGCACGGCGGCTCCGGACTACAGGTTCAAAAAAACGTCTGTAAAAAGTTTAACGATTAAAAACGTCGTGAGAGTTTCGAATAAAGGCTTTAAAACCACTGCGTACGTGTTTAATTACAACAATCAGACAAATGACGCAGATTAGAATGATCACATATTTACTTTTATTATTTTATTATTATCATTATTTTATATTATTTATTTATTTTTATTATACTATTATTTTCCATACTCTACTAGGGTGTGTACTGTGGGGGGGCAATCTATCGCTGGACAGGGGGGCAATCTATCGCTGGACACACACTCACACAAACACACTCTATATGGGGCAATTTGGAGAATTCAATTGACTTTGATCCATGTTTTTGGACTTTGGGAGCAAACCGGAGAACCCGGAGGAAACCCACACGGACACTGGGAGAACATGAAAACTCCACCCACATTGGAATTCGAACCGGGAATCCCCAGCGCTGAGAGGAGAACATGCCAACAACTTAGCCGCAGTGCCGCCTCCCCACTGTATCATGTGTTGATTTCATTGAATCACCGAATAATAATAATTTGTAGTAATTCGATTCAGTTTTGTATTTAAATCTATCGCTGGATACCCACTCACTCACACACACACACACACACACACACACACACACTCTCTATATGGGGCAATTTGGAGAACTCAATTCACCCTGAATCCATGTTTTTGGACTGTGGAGGAAACCGGAGAACCCGGAGGAAACCCACACGGACACGGGGAGAACATGCAAACTCCACCCAGATTGGGATTCGAACTGGGAATCCCCCAGCGCTGAGAGGAGAACATGCTAAACCACTAAGCCACCATTCCGCTCCTATTAAAATCATTCCCTGTTTGAACGTGTGAGTCATTTGCTGCTTCGTTCGATCACCGAATCACCGACCCCCCCCCCCCCAGACTGAATCGAGACGAGCAGCCAAACGCAGGGGTGTCCTTCTGAATCAGTGAATCATTTGCGGATCCTAGTGAGTCAGTGAAAGAATCAGTTAGCGATCTGAATTGAATCAGTGTTACAAACGTCAACGAGTCTCTATAAGCGTTTAAATGTCTCCATCTTGTGGCCGATCCGCCACACTGCAGGCGTACCCGCCGAATCTGAACGTCATTTAAAAACAGAACTCAGGGGTCTGAACCTTTAAAGAACCAAAGACGTCCAAAGTCATAAAGCCTAATTGGGCCCCATAATAAGAACCATGAACCTTATGAGAGCCCCTCGAGCAGGATTCTTAACCTTTTAGTGGGCCCTTAAAAATCTCTTCAACCTTCCCAGGCCCTCAAGAAGTACCTTTAATTGTTAGGTTGACAACTGAGCAGGATCTTTAAGCCTCCAATGGGCCCTAAGTCCTTATTTGGAGATCTAAACCCTCAGGGTCCCTGACTATAGTCTTAATCCTCAGGTTGGCCCTTGTTTATGAGGCTCCACATTTCGTTGGGAACCAAGATAAAACCCTAAACCCTAAATTAGGACAGGAAGCTGAGTCCACGATGAAAAATCCATGATGTCACCCAGTGGAGGTGGCGATGGAGGCGGAGCCAGCAGGGTTTGGCCCCGTTTGGGAGAAAACTCCAAATGAGCTCAGCTCGTCATGGAAATGCAAATGGCGAGAACTTATTTCAATAAAAAAAAAAAACTCTGTAGTGCATAAGCGGTCCTGTGGGGGCGCTACATCGATAACTCTGGGACCGTCGAGGTCCACTCACCTGAGAGGTTCTATACTCCCTCAAAGGGCCCACAAGGTGGAGACTCGGGACACCCGGGGTGGGGGTAGGGGGGACACGTCTCTGTGAAGGTCAGCAGATGATTTTGGGCTGTGACGTCTCGAACCAGGACAGCGCAGTTCAGTGGGTCATTCTGTTTCCACAGAGTGCAGCTGCTCTGCATTGATTCTCAGAGCATCGGACCGTGAGCTTATTTTATTAGCAAAGTAGGCACTCTCTCTCTCTGTCTCTCTCTCTCTCTCTTTCTCTCTCTTTGTCTCTCTGTCTCTCTCTCTCTGTCTCTGTCTCTCTCTCTTTGTCTCTCTGTCTCTGTCTCTCTCTCTCTCTCTCAGCCTCGGGATGAAATTAGTGCCGGCTGTGTGTTGACGCTCTTCTCCGGATGTTCAGACCGCCGCCCGTTCGTCCGAATGCTGCCTCCATCGCGTTGAAACGGAGCTCAGGACTACGAGACCAGTTCCGAGGACCGACTTCCAGCGGCGATGGAACCCGGCGACGACCTCGGCGTCTTCACGGTCATACAGTGAGTACAGAACGGGCGTGGCAATACTCTGAAGGTCCTCCACTTCTCAAACCCTTGACTTCCAGTAGAAGTCACCAAACTGGGGCTCACCCTCATTAGACCCCTAAAGGGAGAAGAGGGCTGACCATGTGCTCTGACCCCAAACCTCAACGCGAGGCGGCTCTCGGTTGGACCTGTTTTCTCCCGAGGCGTCAGGACGTTCAGAGACGTGAAAGTTTGTGAACGTTTCGGCTAAAACTTTAGGTTTTGAGTGGTCCTACATGTGAGTGGGTACTGCCATGGGGCACGTCACGCAGGGGGGGGGGGGGTAAATGTGGGCCGGACCAATCCGCATGAGACAGAAAACCACGAGAGACGAAGTAAGTTTTAAAGAGTTTATTAAAATAATAAAATTTTTACGTAGGTCTGCAGAACCCAGACCACACCACAGGGGGTGCCACAACACCCTGCACAAAATAAAAAGAAACCAAAGTTAACAGAGAGTGCACGGCGACATGGTCATCAAGCAGATGAGATTACTATGATGAGGCACCAGGGAGAGCCCCGGTCAGACAGCACTGTCCCGCTCTACCAACAGGGGGAGTAGCGCAGCTGATGGCTGCGGACGGAACCCAGAGCATCAAAAAACCATGCACTTGTTTGACGGCTGTCAATCAAGAGACGAAATGAAGCTGGAAAGTTCCTAACCCATGACAGAGGGTTCCGACACGCGCAGAACCTGGCGCATCCACCAGGTGGAGAACATTAGCGCAGATATCACGTTGCAGGTGGAGCGTATTGTGTTCTGAAAGCGAAGAACCCCGGGGTTTTATGGCTCCTTCAGACGGGAGCGGAGAACGTTTGGTGTGTTGGGACACGCCCACATGACACGAGACCCATGTTTATAATTCATACTCTGTGACGAAGGCTTTCCACAGCATGCAGCCTTTCTTACAGCCCATAATAAACAGTACTGTCCATGTCCCTGTATGGAGACAGTCAACTGTCCACATGTTGTCGGTCACATGGGTGAGAGACTGGAGCGCACGGTGCTTCATCAACACAGAACTCCAATGGAAGCAGAAAAGCAGCGGACCCAGAGGGGAGCCTTGTGGGACCCCGGCACATCCGTCTGTCCGGCAGAAGTGTGTATTTTTAGTGGCGCCGTTCGGCGTGGAGGTTAATGGATGTGCAGATAAGCGAGTTCGGGCCAAATCCATCCTGCCGATTGATCCTCCACTGACCCTCTGCTGAGCGGCTCGCGTTCCAAAATCGAACCGTGAACGCCTGGGGTTGAAAGCCCTGCGAGCCGTCTGGCATCTTTACAGGAATCTTCTATTTTCACGACTCCCACATTCATCTGGCCTGGGGGGCAGGTGGTTGTGGGGGGGGCATTCATGAGTCGAACCGCTCACCAGGGAGTCGAACAGTGAATCATTTCACAAATCAGGAACAGAAACGAAAAAAACAGGAGATTATGCAACAGGAGTCAGAAACAAATTACAGATCCCTAACTGCACAGCAAGGTGGCATAGTGATTGGCATGTTCTCCTCTCAGCGCTGGGGATCCGGGTTTGAATCCCGATCTGGGTGGAGATTCCATGTTCTCCCCGAGTCGGCATGGGTTTCCGTCACTGATTTCTTCCCACAGTCCAAAAGCATGGATTCAAGGTGATGTGGCGGCTCTAAATTGCCCCATATAGTGTCTATCCAGAAATAGTCCTGTCCTGGGTGTATCTGCCCAGCGCCCAAAATGTTTCCCCCTTGATGAACAAAGGAAGAAAAGCAAAGACACCCCCCCCCCCACAATCGTAGAATAGGAAGATATAGAGAAATACGTTCTAATTATTCATTCATTCATTATCTTTTGCTTAATCCTCTACTAGAGCTGTATGGGGTGGGGAGGGGTCCCCATGCCCATACAGGGGAGAACATTTCGGGCACCAATCTATCGCTGGACACACACTCACTCATACAGACATACTCTATATGGGGCAATTTGGAGAATTTATTTCACCTTGATCCATTTTTTTGGACTGTGGGAGGAAACCGGAGAACCTGGAGGAAACCCACGCAGACACGGGGAGGACATGCAAACTCCACCCAGATTGGGATTCAAACCTAGATCCCAAGCACTGAGAGGAGAACATGCAGTATTAATTATTTAAAATGGTTTTATGTTGTGGCTTAGTGGTTTAGCATGTTCTCCTCGCAGCGCTGGGGATTCCCGGTTCGAATCGCAATCTGGGTGGAGTTTGTATGTTCTCCCCGTGTCCGCGTGGGTTTCCTCCGGGTTCTCCGGTTTCCTCCCACAGTCCAAAAAACATGGATCAAGTCAATTGGGTTCTCCAAATTGCCCCATTTAGAGTGTGTCTGTGTGAGTGAGTGTGTGCCCAGCAATGGATTGGCGCCCTGTCCTGGGTCTATCTGCCCAGCGCCCGAGACGTTCTCCCCTGGATGGGCATGGGGAACCCCCCCCCCCCCCGCGCGCGCGACCCTAGTTAGAGGATAAAGCTGAAGATGATGAATGCTACCATGTTTTTAATTGATATTAAAATAACCAAGTGTTTTGAACAAGTGATTCAAATAAATCGATTCGTACGACTCAATTCGACACATGGCAGTCGGCTCCCCCCCCCCCTCCTCCCTCCCTCCATCCTCCCACGCTCCCTCTGTTCTGCAGCACTCTCCTCTCTCCTGCAGAAGCCGCTCCATCCCTTCGGCTCTCCCCGCGGCTCTCCCTCCCCGCTGCCCGCTCCCCCTGCCCCGCTGGCCCGCTCGCGCTGCCCGCTCCTCCCGCTCCATCATGCCGCGATGCGCCGGCTGGAGGTCGGCCGCCGGCGGCGGTGAGAAGCGCCGTCACCGGGGAGCGGCACCGGGCCGGGGCGCACTCTCCAGCGGCGCGGCACTCCGGACCTGATGGACGGGTCCGGGTTCGGGTTCGGCTTCGTCAGGATGCCCAGACTGCCGGGGTGAGTGCCGCCGACTGCCGAACCGGAACGCGCATCCGCACCGGCGGCGCGCTTTGATCCTCAACCTTCAAAGAACACGGCGCGCGACACTTCGTTACGGTATGGGCTGTGTGTGTGTGTGTGGGGGGGGGTATGGTGTGTGTGTGTGTGGGGGGGGGGGTGTTGGTTGGGTGATGGTTGGATGGAGGTTCGGTGCTGCACCTACCTGTTCAACCCCAACACTCGGAGGAATCGCCTCCATCAACTGACTCACCTGCTTCGCTTCGGCGACTCCGCTGACGTCATCACTCCCGCCTTTATTTTGTTCGTTCGCTTCGGTGATAATCGTTATTTTAACATGAACACGTTTTTAATCATCATAATCAGCACATCTCACCTTTAATTCCTAACCTGCTCACCTGCGTCACTGTTCTCAGGTGTGATGGCCCCGCCCCCACTGTTAATCTGTCAGGTAACGTTATTGTTAATTAGTTTTACAGAATCGTTTATGTGTGTCTGCACACGTCTGCGCTGAAGCGACGCGTGATCTGTAAATGGCTGGGAGAACATGCCAAATAACATCTTTTTGGATTCACTGAGTCATTGAGTCATATCTCACACTTATCTATTCCTGTGGCCCTGCGGTTTAAATGAGTGGGGTGGCTTAGTGGTTGGCATGTTCTCCTCTCAGCGCTGGGGATTCCCAGTTCGAATCCCCATTTGGGTGGAGTTTGCATGTCCTCCCCTTGTCCGCAGGACCTCCCTGTCCCTGCGCCCAAAACGTTCTCCCCTGGATAGGCATGGGGAACCCCCCCCACGCAACCCTAATATAGGACAAAGTGGAAGATAATGGATGGATGGATGTATTCAGTCCTTTGTCTTCCCATAATGGTGATGATTCTGAATCGGTTTAAATGATTCACCTGTGTGGAGGAAATGATTCAGAAGGCTGTGTGCAGGAATGTAAGCTCTAGATCATCAATAGTTGAGCAGCGTGAGTTCCTCCTCCACACCGGCTCATTTATTAATGACATGAGAGGAGGTAGAGTTACACACACACACACACACACACACACACACACACACACACCACAGACTCAGAGGACAGAAGGACTCAGACTTTATCAGAAACATGACGGTGACTCGGTGCTGTTCTAACCGTTCACCACCTCATCTGGTGAGTCTTCCACCTCCATCCTCACCTCACTTTACCTCCATACCTAACCTCCATACCTCACCTCCATCCATACCTCACCTCCATACCTCACCTCCATCCATACCTCACCTCCATACCTCACCTTCATCCATACCTCACCTCCATACCTCACCTCCATCCATACCTCACCTCCATACCTCACCTCCATACCTCACCTCCATCCATACCTCACCTTCATCCATACCTCACCTCCATACCTCACCTCCATACCTCACCTCCATCCATACCTCACCTCCATACATCACCTCCATACCTCACCTCCATCCATACCTCACCTCCATACCCCACCTCCATCCATACCTTCATCCTTACCTCACTTTACCTCCATACCTCACCTTCATCCATTGAATTAATTCTGATGAGTGATGATGTCATAAAGAGCTATGATGTCATAGATGTATAACTATGTACATGAGGTATGCACATTAATGTCAAAGTTTTACATTTTTAATCATTATTTAATTTTTTTACTCTGTTAATTAGCGGGGGTCTTTATTAGACTCACCTCTGTGTTTCTGCACCTCCAGCAGCTCCACCTCTAGTACTGATGGGGTTTGTAGTTCTGCAGTTCCATTCTGTAGTTCAAAAAAATGTAAAGTGTGAATCAGTATATATAGCACTAAAATCATCGAGTCAGTGCACGAATCAGTGAATCCTTAAGACAATGTTGAGATTGACCCCTTTTTTTTTCTTAAAGGAATCAAATACTGAATCAGTAAGGTGTCAGGTGATGAGTCAAGATTTGATCATTAAATTGAGTGAATCATTGCTTGAATCAGTGAATTGTTTGGTTACGACTTTTAATTGGGTCAACCTTTTGGAACAGGGGTAAAGATAACACTCCAAAATTTAGCGAATCATTGAGTCATGACCCAGACTCAGAACTCAAAAATTAAGATTAGATCTCAATATTCAGTGAATCAGTGCCTGAATCAGTGAATCCCAAAATCATTAATCATTCGATTCATTGAACTGTAGATCCATCTGACCAGATTAGACTCAATTTGACTCAATTTGACTCAGTGATTCACTTAATCGGACACTCATTTGATGAGTGTCCGATTAAGTGAATCACTGAGTCAAATTCAGATACAACTAAGTAAGTCGGTGCTTAAAATCAGTGAATCGTTCAGTTGTGAGTCACTGCAGAGTCCATCCGTACGGTCAGTGGATCAGGGAGTCTGGGAATCTGACGACTGCTGATTGGTTGAAACGCACCTCTGTCCGGTTCCTGTTTGAGAACCGTGGGATATGTTCGTCTTGTTCTCCCGCAGCCACAGAATCAAATCCACCGCTGGATGGACGTCTTCGTCTCACGGACCCGCGAACGGTTGGGACGGCGCGTCCAGCAGTGACGAGCGCAGCTGCTTCATCAAGTGAGTAGATCTGTCAAACGAGGGCGGTCCGGTCGGCTGACCACGCCCCCCGTTGACCTCCTGTCACTCTTACATAATGATGCAGCAGCTGTGGAGGCAGGGCTTTAGGCCGTGATCAGCGGCGAACACTTTGCCGTCTGCAATGGAACGACGGAACCGCAGTCTGCTCTCGGGGAAGGAGGGGGCACGTGGGTGACAGCTGACGGACTCAAATTACCATCTTTAAAACCGGGCTTTGCTTCCGTTCCTTCAGCGACGCGCCGAGGGCTGTGTTTACTTCATCAGCGGGCGTCGTCTGAACCGAGAACCTCCGATGTTCCGTTATTATTGCAGAACTATTACTATTAAGGTCACAGGCATTTAATAAACAATGGAACGTCGGGGAACTTTCTAGGTGTGCGGTTTACAGAAGGTGCAGGTATCACCCAGAATTCATGGTTGCATCCGAGATGTAGCCAAACAGCCGCAGAGCATGATGCTACCACCACCAGGTTTCACCGCTGGGATGAGGCTCTCCAAAATCCAAACCTTTCATTTAAACCCAGAACCATCTCCCATGGTCTGAACCTTCTGAGTTGTTCCAACTGCAGATGGTTCTCTGTGGAGATCAGCCATGTGCACTGTGGTCCAGTGTTCTCCAGATGGTGGACCCAAGAACGTAAACAAAAGCCAAAGTGAGTTAGTTGCTTTAAAATGACCTCCATGACCCCATGGAACGTTGGAGTCCAAAGTAGAAGGAGTAGATCTTGAGTGAGGATGAGTCCCCCAAGGCCTCGGTCCTCACAAGGCAAGGTTTCTCGCAGTGCTGGGGATTCAGGTTCGATTCGGGGTTTGCACATTCTCCCCATGTCCACGTGGGCTTTCTCGGGTTCTCCGGCTTCCTCCCACAGTCCAAAAACATGGCAGTGTAAATTGTATATTCTAATTTGTCCCAATAGAGTGTGTCTGTGTGAGTGAGTGTGTGCCCGGTGATAGATTGGCGCCCTGTCCTGGGTGTATCTGCCTGAAACGTTTTCCCCTGGACGGGCATGGGGAACCCACACACGGCCCTAGTAGAGGATAAAGCGGAAAGTGATGAGATGTTCACATCATCATGAGAGAACATGCCAATACCAATATTAAGGAACGTCATGATATCAAAACATGATGTGTATATATATATATATATATATATATATATACGGGAGCAGATTGTGGGGAGGGGGTGGTCCAAGGAATGTCCACGGACCACAAAGATAAGTGTAATGGGACGTTTTGGCCGTGTGGTCCACATGGTTTGGTTTGCTGAGCTTCCGTTCGGAGCTGTTCCTTCAGTTCTGCTCTGAAAGACTAATTACAGCTCTGCAGCATGCGGGGGCGTCGCATCTGTCAGCACAGCCAGGCCGGGGGGGGGGGGTGCACGGGGTGGTACTGAGCACAATTCCAATTAGCTAACAATGACGCTCCTCTCAAACCCCTGACATTTACATTATTCCACCAAAAGTGTGTGGACATCTGAACGTTCCACCTTCTTAGGTCTTCCCATCTCCGGAACCTGAAGGTGAACTCACTGAGGGATGGTTTTTAAACATGTTGAGATGTTGACATGGACGTCATGATGACCCCCATCGTCTGATGACCTCACCGCTGCGCAGAAGAAGAACTCGGGTTCCTTTTCCTTCATTCTGTATAATCGAGAAAGAGTTCCTTTTGGAACCCTTGAGGCCATGGATTGAACGTTCCTTTGACGTTTCCAAACGTTCTCTCAGGTGTCATCTTGTAAACACCAACAAGTAATTAGGATTCGTTTCAGAATGAACAGAAGCACTGGAATCATGTCAGTGAGTCATCCGTAATGGTCCACCAGCTCGACTGAGTCATTCTGTTGGTGTGACGTGATGAGGCTTCGGGTTCTTAGTTCTCAGTTTATTGAGTTCCTAAAGCTGAAGAAAAGAACCACAGAGGGAAACGTACCCGTGTTCGCTAAAGGAATCAAATCTGGAGTGTTCAAAGGAATCGATTCACTACAATGATTTGAAAGTGGCACATCACTAATAACACCATAGTGAACAGAGGTGGTCCACGGTTTTAGAACTTAAACCCATCCATCCATTATCTTCTGATTAATCCTTTATTAGCGTCATGGGGGGGGGGGGTGTTTCGGGCGCTGGGCAGACACCCAGGACAAGACACCAATCTATTACTGAGCACTTACTCACTCACACATACTATATAGGGGCAATTTAGAGCAGTCAATTCACCTTGAATCCGTTAGAGGAAAATGGAGAACCCGGAGAACATGCAAACTCCGTGATTTAATTATAAATCCGATGTTTCGTAGTTTGATCGAGCAGGTAAAGTGTTCCTAATAAAGTGGCCACCTTTGTCTTCCGTCCTCAGTTCTGTGTCCCAGTCAAGTTCCCTTGAAGAAGTGCACTTGGGACTGGAGGGCGACAGGCTTGCATCTCGCAGAGTGGAAATGAGACGTGACCCCGTTCTGGGCTTCGGCTTCGTGGCGGGCAGCGAAAAGCCGGTGGTGGTGCGTTCCATCACGCCAGGTAACGAGATTAACGATGGCCTCCAACATCACCTCTGATGTCATTAAAGTCGTTTAGAACGTTCAGAACGAAGGACCCAAAGAACCGTAACGCTAAAAATCAGAGCGATTCGGAAAACAACCAACAATAGGATGCGATGCTGCGGTTCTTCTGTTGAATTAAGAAGAACCTTTGTGGGTTAAGGTTCTAAGCCTGGTCTGATCACAGGAGGGCCTTCAGAGGGACACCTGATTCCGGGTGATGAGATCATCATGATAAACGAGGAAGCGGTCAGCAGCGCCCCCCGGGAACGCGTCATCGACCTTGTCAGGTAAGCGTCAGCTGACCGTTAGACCTCTCCCGCCAGCCAGGGAACCGGTTCCGTTCCATTTCATGCACCTGATTTTGAACCAATCAGCACGTAGGAAGTTGGAACCAAGAGATATTTGGTTTATTGGCATGAGTCATCATTTGTGGGCGTGTCTGGTTTTCTATACGATGGGCGAACGTCAGTAATGAGGGCGACGATGTCCGCAGGTTCACTGAGAGCGCTGCAATCCGTGTTCTACTTCTATGCGGCGCTCTCTGCTGGTGACTTTGAATAAGACTAAACGGAACCAGTTCCTGATGCTATATAATGTTTTTCTATGTTCCCCATTTGGTTCCTCGGTCCCTCTTCTGTTCACGTTGTGTTCCATCACCTGTATATGATGTGCCCAGTTGTTGATAGTTCCACCATGGTTCTGTGATGTTCTGTTTGTAGGAGCTGTAAGGAGGCCATCGTGCTGACGGTTGTCCAGCCCTACCCCGTAAGTGCTCCATCGTTTCTACCCGTGATCTTCTAGATACATTGGGCTTGTTGTTATGTGGTTGCTAGGGTGGGTAGGGGGTTGTTTGAGTGTGTGATCCAGTCTGGTTTAAAGGACTGAAACTTTAATCAATCTCGTCTAGTCACCAAAGTCTGCCTTCATGAGCGCCGCCAAAAAGGCCAAGCTGAAGTCCAACCCCGTGAAAGTGAGATTCGCCGAGGAGGTCATAGTCAACGGACAAGTTCCCGTAAGAACATCAAATCAATCAATCGAGACAATACGAGATACGAGGGTTTTCTCCATTTCCAACCTCAGCTAGTATCTAAAATACTACGCCCTATAGTCCGGCAACTGACAGGGACGTTTGTTCCCGTTATTTCCACAGGAGACGGTGAAGGACAATTCTCTTCTTTTCATGCCAAACGTTCTAAAGGTGTATCTCGAGAATGGACAGACCAAGTCGTTTCGGTTCGACTCGAACACCTCCATTAAGGTACGTCCAAGACACCGAAGACAACGACCGACTTAAAGGCATCAGTAAATAAATATGTGTTTGAGGTTTAAAGTAAGCTAGAACCTCGGACCGAGGTAGCGCGGATATTACGTAAACAAGGAACCTTGTAGGAGAATGAGAACATGACCGGGACCTACACGTTACCTATGGATACCAATATGTCGCTCCCAAAATGATGAAGGTTCAGAGGAGATCAGACAGTTTTCGCCCCCTGGTGGTCACCAGGACTTGTTGGCTCGTAATTCTCAGACCACGTAGAACTTTCCATGTGTTCTAATGTTTCTTTAAAATGCTTCGTGTGAAGGACGTCCTCCAGACGCTGCAGGAGAAGCTGTCTATTAAAAGCATGGAGCATTTCTCCCTGATGCTGGAGCAGAAGACGGAAACCTCCAGCACCAAGCTAATGCTGCTCCACGAGCAGGAGATGCTAACTCAGGTATGGGCAGCATTCTTTAAACGGGGCTGACTGCGGAACAGTTGCAGTATTCATTGTTTTCTTTTAAAGCACTTTGTTCTGCACTTCCGCCGGGTTCCAGGGAAGTTGGCGGAGCTTTCTAAACCCACGCTGTGTTCCTCAGGTGACGCAGCGGCCCGGCTCACACAAGATGAAGTGCTACTTCCGCGTGGCGTTCGTTCCCAGAGACCCGGTAGAACTTCTGCGTCGTGACCCTGTAGCCTTCGAGTACCTCTATGTGCAGGTAACCATGATCGGGGTTCCAATGCTTTACGGCACAGCTGTAAAGAGGAGGTATGGAGTGAAGATTGGATGAGGTGGAGAACCTACAGTCTTTGATCTTTGATCTATTTGGATCATCAGATATAAGGGGACCGATGTAGGCTCTGTAATGTGGTACAGGGGTTTGATAAGAGCAAGGGATGGGGTTAGGGTTCCATAGGGTCAGGAGGTTCCATACAGGATACTTCACCTGAATAACGATGCCCCTGTCAAACCCAAATGGAACCCACATGAAGATGCTGACCAGGCACCTCCTGTCTTTGGTCCTCAGAGTTGTAAGGACGTGGTCCTGGAACGGTTCGGCTCGGAGCTGAAGTACGACATGGCCCTTCGTCTGGCCGCTCTGCAGATGTACATTCTGACGGTCAGCTCCAAGCAAACGCAGAAGGTCTCCCTCAAGTACATCGAGTGAGTAACGAGATGCTACCTCCTCCAGATTCATGTTCAGTGAGATCGAGAGCGGTGTGAGAACGTGGCCCGAACCTTCGTCCACTCTTTCCTCTCTTTCGCTGTCCGTGCAGGAAGGTCTGGGGACTGGCTCTTTTCCTGCCTCCAGCGGTTCTCTCTAGCATGAAGGAGAAGAACATCAAAAAGGCTCTTGCTCACATTCTGAAAACCAACCAGAACTTGGTTCCTCCTGGAAAGAAGGTAAGCGGGGATTCGGAGCATCGCCCGGAGGCCCCAGGTGACCTTCTGGTGTGGGTCCCCTTGCTTTGCCCAGCAATGATATCCGGTTAACAAGGATTTCCAGGCTCAAGCACAATGATGAGTGGTCCATCTTTCTTTCTTTACACAGTTGACGGCACTGCAGGCCAAAGTTCACTACCTGAAGTACCTGAGCGATCTGAGACTCTACGGCGGCAGAGTCTTCAGGTCCACGTTGCTGGTGAGTGTCTTCTCTGCGAGGTTCTGCGTGTTGATGTGCCATGTCTCGGTTCTCGGGTTGGGTACCATGGGGTTTTTTGATCCGGGTGATTTTGGTTTGCGTCAGCAATCAGAGAAGCACACCGAGGTAACGCTGCTGGTGGGACCGCGGCATGGAATCAGCCACGTCATCAACCCCAAGACGAACATGGTGGCTCTGCTCGCCGACTTCAGCCACGTCCAACGCATCGAGATGTACGCCGAGGACGAGGGCAACATCCGCGTGGAGCTCCACGTCCTGGATGTGAAGGTGAACCAAGATCTGGGATCTCTTGATTAAACAGATTGCATGGCATGTAATTAAATGATAATAAAAGTATAATAATCGTAAATTAGATTTTTATTTATTATTATTTAGCCCATCATTCTGATCATGGAGGGGAGTGATGCCATGAATCTGGCGTGTCTGACGGCGGGGTACTACAGACTGCTGGTAGATTCACGAAGATCTATTTTCAACATGGCCAACGCAGGCAAGTGGTGGATATCAGGTGGATAACGGGTAATAGGGTACGCGGAACTTAATGTTTTTGGAGATTGGTTAATTGGACACGTAGAGAGATGAACCGGGGGTTGACGTCTACGATGTAGTGTCTACATTTCGTTTATCTTTGCAAGAACGATATTTCTGGGTTCTCATTGTGGTTCCTTCTGTCGTAGGCCATGAGAACAGAGAGAAGCACCACTTTGAGGGCATGGGATGGAACTACGGTTCCTGTAGTGGCTGTGAGGATCACTGTGGAAGACTTTCAGATCCGGATTCCACGTCCATGTACATCAGTGAGCTTCACCAAGCGCAGCAGAACAGCAGAATGGTGGGGATGCCGGGCCACGCCCAGCCGCAGTCCTTTTTCAGAAGCAAAGCCCATGACTCGCCGCGGAACAGCGCCAAGGCGTCCTTCATTTTTGGGGATCTTCCTTTCGACAGCATTAACCCTCAGAACCTTGGGTACCAGCGCTTAAAGGAGGAGCTTCCAGACGTTCCAGAGGACCACGGGACGATGTTTCGGCAGCAGGGTGAATACAAGCCCCTGGAACCCTGTTTAGACATGGATGACTTCCAGTACAGGAACCACATGGTCTACGGGGAGGCCAAGATCTTCGGTATGACGGAGGGAATCGAGGAGCCTCTGCTGCATGACATCTGCTACGCCGATACCACGGACGATGGCGAGGACGACGATGATGTCAGCTGCGAAGACGACATGTCGATGATCGCTATGGCGGACTCCCGTGAAAGAGCCCTGTCCCTGCTCTCCCTCTCAGAATCTAGCGACGACATCATCGACTTGACTTCCCTCCCGCCGCCACCAGAGGTAACTGACGGCGAGGACAGTGACGTCCTGTTACAGTCGCTAAACTCGGCCATAGCGGCCCCGCCTCCAGGATTCCGGGACAGCTCGGATGAGGAGGAGCACCAAGCCGGCCGACACCTGGACGTCCCGGTCTCTCTAATCGATGCCATCCCGATGAAAGTGGACAGGCGCACCGAGGAGGTGCTGGACGACACCGTGGTATCTACACTGCAAGCCCTAGAAGCTTTGGCGGCCTCTGAAGACCAGACCCACTTACAATCAGACAATAGTTCAGGTTCTTACTCTATCGTAACCTTCATCCACTGATGGCGCGCCATCTTCCAACCATTGACTTTTGGTTTTCCATACCGTGTGACCACATTCCGTTTAAATGTGTCGCTGTTTCTGTGAATCACGTTCCTTCTTTTTCATTCTTCCATCCATTTGTTGGTGTCAACTTCATTTTTTGTACGAATAAACAGCCTTTACATGATTGGCATGGTGTCCATTTGGCTAAACTGTTTCTCTTTCTGGCAAACAGGTGTCCCAATTTCTCGATCCTATAGTCCTGAATCGGATTCTGGGAACGAGACTAATTCTTCTGAAATGACCGAGAGCTCAGAGCTAACAGCGGCCCAGAAACTTTCAGACAACCCCCTGAAAATGTTCGTAGCCACTGCCGAAGGCTATCAGACGCTGGATGCCGAGAAAACAGAGTTTCGGTTGAGGCGTGACGGCACCCCCGAGCCAAGACATATGGAGGGTGACCTCAAGACGTCTCTAGAGATGGAACCTGAAGCGATGGAAACCAAATTGCTGTCCGAGTACTTTAAGAGAGACCGACATGTACTTGGTGGCCAGGACTCCAGTCTAATGACGACTGGGTGTCACTTAGAGGAAGTTGTTGGGCGATACAATGTAGGTCCCTTTGGCCGTCAGATGGCTTTTCCATGTCAAGGCCACTCCCAGACTCAGGAAGAAAATCGTGTTTACTTTGAGCCTCACAAGGACAACTCTGGCAGCTTAACCCACCCTAGAGGTCCTACCAAGGACTTTACCACTTACCCCATAGCCGAAGAAACTTACTCAGCCCAGGAAGCCGCAGGTAAACCGTCAGTTAGGTTGCCTGCTGCAGAAAAGGACGGTGGGTGTTTGTATGATTACCGTTTGCCTAAGAGGATGTCCTCGCTACAGAGTGAGGGTGTATATTCCCTTCAGAGCTCTCAGTGCTCGTCTATTGATGCAGGGTGCAGCACTGGAAGCAGCAGTTGTGTGACGCCCATGGATTCGCCGCTTTGCATATCTGATGATATCCACATGATGGCCGCATCTCCTCTGAGAGGCCAAGGATATGCAAATGCAGAAGAAAAGGGCTTTAGTCACGGTCCACATGGTAAAGTTGTCCCCCAGATGGCCGATCCCACAGCCACCCTGAAGCCCCACGGGAAATCCGGGTCCGAGCCCGAGGCAGGACGAGAAGGTTGCCAAAGGATGCCCAAGATGAGAGAAACAACAGGTACTGTCTCCACTATTATTAATTTTCTCCCACTATGTACAGACCTCACTATTTGGGTGGTTATGTGACCCCTATTTCTTAAGGCAGCATGAATAACCCGTGTCCTTTATGCATGGTATTGGCATGTTCTCCCTGTGTGGGATTAGGTGCCAGTGTTCTGTTTTATATTGTAACATCACATCAATTGTAAGCTCTAATTAACTCTTGGTCTTTTCCACCACAGTGTAGTCCAGAGGTCCTGAAGCGGAAACACAGGTCCGTGGTACGTCTGTACCCACCCCAACCTGCACCGACATCCAAATGCATGGTACACTTGCCAAAATTAGGGGTTTCTTCTCAAGATTTCCCCCCTGGGTGTCCAAGTGACCAAGGAATCCCAGACCAAATCTGTGGACTCCAACCTCAACCTTGACCACCACTGGTTGGCAAACTTGGGAGTGGACACACGAAGGAGCCCTGATGTTCTGGGTCAGTGTCCCCTAAAGGACGGGCGAGTTGTAGGCTTCATCGGAAACCGAGAGTGTCGTCCGGGTTGTACAGAGATTCCCCCGAATCCTTGGACCTACCTGCTGTGACCTTCTGAGACAGAAGACCAAAATGAGTTTTCAAACTGACTTAATTTAAAGCCATACGTGGAGTCATGTGATTATGGGATACTGTCTCCGTGGGATACTGCGTGCTGATTGGTGTAAATTGCTTTTATAATCCACGTCTGATGTATATTTTGGTTAATGTTTATGAAATGGATGAGTATATTGTACTGAATAAACTGGGGGGAGGTGGGGGGGATGCATTGGGACTCACAAACAGACAAGTGGTGGACGAACGACTGAACCCCATGCAGTGAGGCACTGGGACCGCTGGCCCCTTTGTTAGGTCCGTGGCCTCGTTTTTTTTAATGGTTTGGAAACGTTGACTCGGCTAAAGTCGCTGTTTGTGACCATAAAGTTGGGAGGTCTACCTCAGAGAGGTTTTATGGAAAGGTATACCTCTTAGACGTTTGTCTCTGAGACTTTTGAGACGTTTACGTCTGAGAGATTTACCTTGGAGACATTTACCTCTAAGACGTTTACCTCGGAGAGGTTTACTTTTGAGACGTTTACCTCGGAGACATGTAACTCTTAGACGGTTACCTCTTGAGACGGTTACCTCGAAGATGGTATAACTTGGAGGTGTTTACCTCGGTGAGGTTTACTTTTTGAGACGTTTACCTCAGAGAGGACTCTTTCGGAGATGTATAACTTGGAGACGTTTAAGACGTAACGACGTCGTTTTTCTGGATATTTGAAGCGTCAAACTGAATTATTTATTTAATTTATGTTCCTCGAGTTTTTAAAGATCAAACATGAACGTGCTTCACTTTTAACACTTATTAACTTATTAAGCACATAGAAGTGTGGAGGTTCCGATTCGTCCACTTCCTGTTTGTCCTGCCTGTATAACTGCTTTAGCCATAAAAGGGGGCGTGGCTTTAGCTCTCTCCATACAATGTGAATGATTTACATTTATAAGCACAATAAATAATAAAGATCTCCAGTTTATTCTGGGTCCTAATGCCCGTAGAGTTCTCATAATCTTTCTTTCTCACTTTCTCTCTCTTTCGTATCACTTCCTCTTTCATTGTGTCCTGCGTGCATTTATTTAAAAAAATTTGCTCTGATTTCAGACGAAACCCGACTTCTGTAAACTCCCTACACCATCACCATACACCTTCATCTTACACCCCTTTATACCTCCACCTTAAAGCCTCGTCATTATGCCCCCACGTTTTACCCCACCACCTCTCAAATTGACCCTAACCCTAACCCTTTCCTTACACCACCACCTTACAACAGTTTCTCATTACCCCAAAACCCTAAACTACCACATCACACTTCCAGCCGACACCATTGTTTCACAAATCCACCTTGCACCACTTCCGAACAACCTTAAATTACATCACCACCACCAGGGCAGGACACCAATCCATTGCTGGACACACACTCACTCACACACACACACATACACACACACACACTCTATATGGGGCAATTTGGAGAACTCAATTGACCTCCATCCATGTCCTTGGACTGTGGGAGGAAAGCAGAGAACCCGGAGGAAACCCCCGCGGACACGGGGAGAACATGGAGACTCCACCCAGATTGGGATTCGAACTGGGAATCCCCAGTACTGAGAGGAGAACATGCTAAACCACTAAACCACCATGCCACCCTTATAACAAGAACAATGAGACTGAATTTAAAGATGAAGAGCTGGAACGTTGGTCCATAAATATACACCATGTCAATTTTATGATTATAGAACTACAATGTCCATCTGTATTCTTAGGTAACGGTGTAGAGTTCCTGTAGTTCCTGTGCAGGTTCTTGTCCTTGTCCCGTCAGAGCTGTCAGAGCTGCTTCATGCATGAGCCTCTTTCACAGCTCGCGAACCTCTGGGTTTCGATTTTGAGGAACTCGGCGGAGTTAAATTTAGCCGCTCTCACCTGCGACTTCGCTTCGACGGGTTAAAAAGACAGAAGAGGAAAGAGGACCACACTGAACCTCAGACGCCGTGCCGTCAGGACATGAACTAAAGCCTGCGACCAGAAGGTAGGCATCTGCGTTCGTGTTATAATCTGAGATTATATTCTGAGTAATGACAAAACAATCAGATTAATTACAGGAGTAATTACATCACACGTTATTCATATTATTTACAAGATTCATTATAAACATCTGAAGTTCCAAACTAGAATTACTAATTGTGTCACTTACTTATTAATCATTCATCTGTTATCTTCCGCTTTACGGGGGGAGAACGTCTCGGGCGCTGGGCAGATAGACCCAGGACAGGACACCAATCCATCGCTGGGCACACACTCACTCACACAAACACTCTATATGGGGCAATTTGGAGAACTCAATTGACTTGATCCATGTTTTTGGACTGTGGGAGGAAACCGGAGAACCCGGAGGAAACCCACGCAGACACGGGGAGAACAACTCCACCCAGATGGGGATTCGAACCGGGAATCCCTAGGGCTAAGAGGAGAACATGCTAAACCAATAATCCACCGTGCCGCCCTTGTTATTTTTTTATTATATACATTTTATTATGCGTTTTGGTGGATTAGTGGTTTAGCATGTTCTCCTCTCAGTCTGTGTGAGTGAGTGTGTGTCCAGTGATAGATTGGCGCCCTGACTGGGTGTATCTGCCCAACACCTGAAACGTTCTCCCCTGGATGGTCATGGGGAACCCCCCCGCGACCCTAGTAGAGGATAAAGTGGAAGATGATGGATGGATGGATGTAACTAATGCAGAACTCTTTGCTTGCAGATGGCTGGAAGGACCGTCGCCATCCTCGCTCTTATCTGTCCGGTGGTGTTGTTGGCATCTGATTGGTACCCCAAAACCCTAAAGTGCGATGTTTTCCGTGTGAGCAATGACACCGAGGTGAAGGTGGACTGCTCAAGCAGAGGCCTGTTCGAGCTTCCCAGAGGAATTCCTTCCAACACCACCAACCTGACCCTCACCATCAACCACATTCCCGGACTTAACAGCAGCTCGTTCCAAGGCCTCAACAACATCATGGAGATCGACATGCGTTGCAACTGCGTGCCCATCAAGATCGGCCCCAAGGACCACATCTGCACCCAGAGCGTGACCGTTCAAGACGGGACCTTTTGGCAGCTAAAGACTCTTAAGTCACTCTACCTGGATGGAAATCGCCTCTCCAGCATCCCAAAGGGGCTCCCGCCCAACGTTGTGCTCCTGAGCCTCGAGGTCAACAACATCTCCTCCATTCTGAAGGAAAACCTCTCCGACATAACCAACATTGAGTTTCTGTACCTCGGCCAGAACTGTTACTTTCGAAACCCCTGCAACAGGTCCTACCAGGTCGAGGAGGACGCCTTTCTGCAGCTGGACAAAATGAGGCTGCTGTCCCTCAAGTCCAACAACTTGTCCGAAGTTCCTCAGAAGTTGCCATCGAGTCTGAGGGAGCTCTACTTGTACAACAATAACATACAAACGGTAACGGCTGAGGTCTTTCAGAACCTGACCGCGCTGGAGATTCTGGATCTGAGTGGGAACTGCCCTCGCTGTTACAACGCTCCCTTCCCGTGCACCCCCTGCCCCGATGGTGCCCCTCTCGATATACATAAATCAGCCTTCCTCCATTTGGAAAAACTACAAATCCTACGACTTCACAGCAACTCCCTCACGACCGTTCCTCCTGAATGGTTCCTGGGATGTAAAGACCTTCGGGTGTTGGATCTTTCAAGCAACTTCTTGGCCCTGGAGATAACTCGCCCCTCCTTTCCTCCGTCACTGCCCTTACTGGAAGAACTGGATCTCTCCTTTAACTACGAGCTTCAACGGTACCCCTCATCTCTTAACCTGTCCAAACAGTTCTCCTTACTTAAATCTCTGAGGATTCTTAGAATCAGGGGCTTTGTCTTTCAAGAGCTCAAACGGCAAGACATTCAGCCTTTAACGTCTCTGGATTGTCTCGAAATGATCGACCTGGGCACCAACTTCATCAAGTTAGCCAACTTGAGCGTCCTCAGGGAGATGAAACACTTCCATGTCATCAACCTTTCGGACAACAAGATATCGTCTCCCTCGGAAGTTGAGAGTGCAGTGGGACTAACAGGTGCTTATGGCGCCATAAAAGAGGACGGCACCTCCCCAATGTCACGAGGTTCTCAGTACCAGAGTGGAGAAGTGAGAGAGATCCACTATTTCAGGTACGATGAATATGCACGCAGCTGTAAAAATAAAGATAAGGAACTTGGCGTACCGAGTCCCTTCACCACGCAGTGCAGTTCTTTCGGGAAAACCTTGGACATCAGCAGGAACAACATATTCTTTTTACACTCGAGGTTCCTGAACCTGGAGGAGCTGAGGTGTCTCAATCTGTCTGGTAACGCCATGAGCCAGGCACTGAATGGTTCAGAGTTTGTGTATCTGAAAAACTTGCAGTACCTCGACTTCTCCAGCAATCGGCTGGACCTGATGTTCTCCACAGCGTTTCAGGAGCTGAGCAACTTGGTTGTCCTGGACATCAGTCACAATAACCATTACTTCGAGGCAGAGGGTTTAACACACATGTTGAATTTCACCAAGAACCTCAGCAAGCTGACCACCTTGATCATGAACCACAATCAGATATCAACATCCACCAACACGGAGATGGAGAGCTTCACCCTGAAGCATCTGGAATTCAGGGGCAACCGTCTGGACATGCTCTGGAGAGACGGCGACACCCGATATTTCAACTACTTCAAGAAGCTGATGGTCTTGCAATCCCTGGACATCTCTCACAACAACCTGAACTTCATTCCAAACCAGGTCTTCCAGAGCCTGCCTGACTCCCTCAGAGAACTCAACATCACAAATAACAAGCTGGGCTCGTTCTTCTGGGAGGGCCTCAGATTCCTGCAAAACCTGCAGGTGCTGGACCTCAGTGAGAACCATTTGACGAGCGTTCCCAGCAGGCTTTCCAACTGCTGTAAATCCATGACCACGCTGGTTCTCCGCAAAAACCAGATCTCCAGACTCAGTCCTGAGTTCCTCCAAGGCGCGTTCAGCTTGAAGAAACTGGATTTGAGTTACAATCAGATCAAGTACGTTGACGAGTCCAGCTTCCCCGAGGATGTGGTAGACCAGCTGGAGGTCTTGTTCTTGAACAACAACAAGTTTGTGTGCTCCTGCAACGCCACCTGGTTTGTCCGCTGGCTCAACCGTACCTCGGTGAACATCCCGAGGCTGGCTACGGATGTTACTTGCTCGTCGCCGGGAACCCAGCGCGGTCAGAGCGTGGTGGAGTTGAACCTGTTGGCCTGTCAGCACAACTCGCTGTCCATCGTTCTGAGCATCCTGTGCACGTCGGTGATCCTGAGCGTCCTCGTCTTGTCCATCTCCAGCCATCTCTTCCTGTGGGACGTCTGGTACATTTACCACTTCTGCCTGGCCAAGATTAAAGGCTACCGTCGTCTCCTGTCCGAAAGCATGGCCTACGATGCCTTTGTGGTCTACGATAAGACGGACTCAGCCGTCAGTGAATGGGTGCTGCAGGAGTTTCGGGTCCAGCTCGAAGATCATGGAGAACCATGCCTCCATCTTTGCCTGGAGGATCGGGACTGGCCCCCAGGGTGCCCCCTTATCGAGAACCTTTCCCAGAGCATTCAGCTCAGCAAGCGCACCATATTCATCCTGACTGGTCACTTTATCCGCAGTGGCCACTTTAAGATGGCGTTCTACCTCGCCCACCAGCGGCTCCTGGACGAGAAGAACGATGTTATCATCATGATTTTCCTGGAGAGGTTCTCCGCCAATCACTCCAAGTACCTGAGGCTGAGGAAGAGGCTGTACAGGAGGTCGGTGCTGGAGTGGCCCCAGAACCCGCAAGCCCAACAGTACTTCTGGTTCTGTCTTAGGAGTGTCATGGCAACCGAGAGCCAGCAGAACTATAATAAACTCTTTAAGGAAACCCTGTAACGTCTAAAGGTCCTCGTGATGGTGGTTCTAATCTTTTGAATAGCAAACTAAAATTACAAACGTGTAAAATTCCGGCAACAACACCCACCGGCCACTTTATTAGAGACCCGCCGTAGCTGACCACAGATGGGGTTTGTAGTCCTACAGTTCCATTCTGTAGTCCATCTGTTAGTTCCCTTCACTCTGTTCTCTGATGATCAGCACCATGGACTGAGCAGGTGGACGGATGACAATATAGAGGCTCCGCCCACAACTATTTGCGAAGAACTGCCTTCCTTTGTCTGTTTCTTTTAAGTTGTGACCGGCTTCCTGGAGATCTTCATCTGCCGACGAAAACTGGATGGAACCTGAATATTAATTGGACTGGCGGTCCTGCAGGACGCCCCCTAATGGACTCACATATAGTTTTCCAGTTGTTAGAGTCTTTCCATTTGTTAAATATCTGGACATGGCTGTCCTACACTGTTGTTGCTGTCTGGTTGCTCAAGGAGGACGAGTCCCCCACGGAGTCTTGGTCCTCCCAAGGTTTCTTCCTTAAATAACAACATAACAGGGAGTTTTTTCTTGCCACTGTCGCTTGCTCTGTGGGGGTTTAAAGGCTTTTCATTCTGTAAAGCTGCTTTGTGATGATGTGATGATGTAAAAAGCGCGACATAAATAAATTACTTGAACTATTATATAAATAAATTACTTTAACCTCCTAAATTAACCTCCCTTTTAATAATAATAATAAACTTCTTGGTAACATTTCAGATGGCAGCTTTGAAAGGGATGCTGGGAAATGTCCTTCTATTGAAACCACGTTGGTATATGCAGGTGTCCTCATACTTTTTGTTTGATTCAGAGGATCTAAAACGTCAACAGCGACACCTAGTGGGCGGCAGCGGTAAAGTTCCGAAATGGTGAACTTATCTTTCTAGAACCAAGCCGTCTCTGAGGTTCTGGTCGCGTGTTTAAATACGAGTTTTAGATCATTAAAGGTGAAGTTGTTGATGTTAAAGTTTGTTGGATTTGTACCTTTTTTTGGGTTGAGTTTAAATCGTTAATTTTATCTAGTTATTAATTAAGGAAGATTTATTTTGCTCATTTTGAATCACATGGTTTTAAAATTGTTTAATCTGATTAAAGTGAAGTACGAGTTTATGATGATGCTTATCGACCAATCAGATTGAGCTCAGGACTTAATAATGGAGTAATGATGGCGGTGATGGGGTCGCATCCCGGTGAGGGTTCTGTGATCGGTTACCTGAGTCTGGATCGGCACCTCCATGTTCATCCATTATCATCAGCTTAATCCTCCACTGGGCTCGAGGGGGGGGGAGGCGTTGGAGGGGGTTCCCCATGCCCATTCAGGACAGGACGCCGATCTATCACTGGACACACAGACACACACATTATATGGGGCAATTTAGAGCATTCAATATAACTTAAACCGGGTGGCACGGTGGCTTAGTGGTTTAGCATGTTCTCCTCTCAGCACTAAGTATTTCTGGTTCAAATCCCAATCTGGGTGGAGTTTGCATGTTCTCCCCGTGTCCGCGTGGGTTTCCTCCGGGTTCTCCGGTTTCCTCCCACAGTCCAAAAACATGGATTCAAGGTCAATTAAATTCTCCAAATTGCCCCAAATAGAGTGTGTTTGTGTGAGTGTGTGTGTATATATTTTATGTGTATGTGTGTCTGTGTGAGTGAGTGAGTGTGTGTGTGTGTGTTTATGTGTGTGTGTATATTTTATGTGTATGTGTGTGTCTGTGTGAGTGAGTGAGTGTGAGTGAGTGTGTGTATGTGTATATATATTTTATGTGTATGTGTGTGTGTGTGTGTGAGTGAGTGTGTGTGAGAGTGAATGTGAGAGCTAATGAAAGTTCTTTTGATATAGGACCTAAGTGTTCTGAATCAGGGTGTGTATTGAGGTTCCAGTATGTGGTTCCAGTATGTGGTTCCTATATGAGGTTCCTATATGAGGTTCCTGTATGAGGTTCCAGCATAAGGTTCCTGTATGAGGTACCAGTATGAGGTTCCTGTATCAGGTTCCTGTATGAGGTTCCAGCATAAGGTTCCTGTATGAGGTACCAGTATGAGGTTCCTGTATCAGGTTCCTGTATGAGGTTCCAGCATAAGGTTCCTGTATGAGGTACCAGTATGAGGTTCCTGTATGAGGTTCCTGTATGAGGTTCCTGTATGAGGTGTGTAACTCCAGATCAGTTGTAAGGTTGTGAGCTCCGCGCTCGGCTCATGATTCGGCTAAAAAAGGAAGTGAGCCGTGATCACTTCCTCTCCCACCCCTCCACAACCCCCCCCCCCTCCCACGGCGGGGCGGGGCCCCCGGAACGTTTTATTAAAAAATTCACGAACGAATAAAAAACCAGATGGAGCAACGAACGCAACGGTGGAACTACAGAGATATTAATAACACCCCCCCCTCCCCCGCCCTGACGGGCGCTTACGAAATGCCCCCCTTATGAAATGCCCCCGCAGCTGGTGGAGCTTCACAGCATCGGGGGCAAACGGGGGTGGGGGGATTTCTGCCAGCTCATCTAAACTTCCCTAATCTTCCCAGAAGCTCATTCTTGTTTGCGGGAGTGGAAGAGCACGCACCTCGCACCGGGGGCCGAGCGCTCGTCATGGTGAGGCATCCTTTAATACTCCTTTAATCTTTTTATTTCATTTTGGAGTGTGGGGCGGCACGGTGGCTTAGTGGTTTAACATGTTCTCCTCTCAGCACTAGGGATTCCCGGTTCGAATCCCCATCTGTGTGGAGTTTCCATGTTCTCCCCGTGTCCGCGTGGGTTGCCTCCGGGTTCTTCGGTTTTCTCCCACAGTCCAAAAACATGGATCAAGTCAATTGAGTTCTCCAAATTGCCCCATATAGAGTGTGTGTGTGTGTGTGTGTGAGTGTCTGTGTGAGTGAGTAAGTGTGTGTCCAGTGATAGATTGCCCCCCTGTCCTGGGCGTATCTGCCCAGCGCCCGAAACGTTCTCCCCTTGATGGACATTGCCCCCCCCCCCCCCGCGCGACCCTGATAGAGGATAAAGCGGAATATAATGAATGAATGAATTTTGGAGTGTGGGCGGGGGGGTCGGGCACTGCCGTGGGGCATGGAGGAGGTTCGGGTCGGGACTGCATGGAGCGGGGTCACGGTGATGCTGGATCAGAGAGGGGCCTTCCCTAAACTGTTTATACAAAGCTGGAGGCCTATCGTTCTTTAAAATCAACATGGATTTAAGGTCAATTGAGTTCTTCAAATTGCCCCATAGAGAGTGCGTCTGTGTGAGTGAGTGTGTGTTCAGTGATAGATTGCCCCCCCTGTCCTGGTTGGATCTGCCCAGTGCCCGAAACGTTTTCCCTTGGATGGACATTGGGAACAACCCCCCCTCTCCCCCCATGACCCTAGTAGAGGATAAAGCAGAAGATAATGGATGGGGGGGGCGGTTCCCCATGTTCATCCAGGGGAGAACGTTTTGTGCGCTGGACACATACACACAGGACAGGGGGCAATCTATCACTGGGCACTCACAGGAACGCACACTCTACTGTATATGGGCCAATTTAGAACATGCAATTTACCTTGAATCAATGTTCCAGAACCTGGAGGAAACCCACTTGGACATGGGCAGAACATGGAAACTCCACCCAGATTGGGATTTGAACCTCTAGAGGGCGCTGGTGGGGCCAACTCAACATCTGATTGGTTAAAGCAGCGGGCTGATCTACACTTATTTAAATATTAATATTTAAATCTAACAACCAGTGATGCTAAAATGTGATTGGTTAAGTGCTTTAATAAGTAAATACATGTCTGTAAGCGGCGTAACCGTGGAAATGTTCTGACTGGAAGCAGATGGGGCATTTGGAATTATTTAGCGATTTTTAGGCCTTCAGAGGAAAAACCTGAGGAACCTGAAGAACCTGAGGAACCTGAAGAACCTGAGGAACCTGACGACCACCACTGCTTCAAAGTTTAAACAGTATAAACATCTGAAAACCACCAGAATCATAAGAAGGTGTTGTTTTGAAGGTCACCACAGTTCTTTGGATGAAGGTCTCTACCGGGTTCATGTATTATGGTTCCACCTTCCAACTTCAAAGCCCTACAGTTTGTCTCGTTCTTTGAAGTTTTGTGTTTGTAATTAATTTCTAATCGTGATGAACGTTCTTGTTCGTACAGGACACTCGCCGTTGGAAGGTGGCGCCGTGGTCGACCCTGGTGTTCATGATGATCTCCGTGTCGTGCAAGATAAACCGCAAGTTTCTGGTGACCCAACCCTGTGACATCTACGAGAACCCAAACGCCAGCACAGTGTACTTCAACTGCCGTAAACGGGGCCTGACCACGTTCCCCTGGCTGTTCCCGAACACCACCACTCTGGATCTGTCCGAGAACCGAGTGAGGAACCTGAACAGCAGCTCGTTGTGTGACCTTAAGGCTCTGACGACCCTCAACCTCAACTGGATGAACCAAAGGCACCAGGTGAAAATATCCCCCGGGATTTTTACAAACCTGACGAAGCTGCAGTCGCTGAGGTTCAGCGGGGCCGCTCTGACGTGCATCCCGGCGGGACTTCCGAAGACCTTGATCAACCTGACACTCGCCCAGAACAAAATCGTCTGCCTCGACGCCCAGAGCCTCGCAGGTTTGGAAAATCTGAAATACCTCGACCTCAACAAAAACTGCTACTACTGGAATTCGTGCGGGAAGATCTTCAGGGTTTCCAACGGAACCTTCTCGAACCTGGACAAGCTGAAGTTTTTGGATCTGTCCTATAATAACCTCACCGTCATCCCCAGAGGTCTGCCAGGCTCCCTGTTGCACCTCCAGCTGGCCTCCAACAGCATCCCGCGCATCGGAAGGGACGATTTCGCGGGGCTTGGGAACCTGGTATCGCTGAAGATCCAGGGGAACTGTCCACGCTGTCACAACGCCCCGTTCCCGTGTAGACCGTGCACCAACGGCTCCATCGACATCCACGAGCACGCCTTCAGTAACCTGAACAAACTGGAACTGCTTCACATGGCCGGCAACTCCATCGATCATATAAAGCCAGATTGGTTTAAGAACGTCTCGAACCTGAAGGAGCTTTTCTTGTCCTACAACTTCCTGATCGATTCCTTCCAGACGGGGGAGTTTCTGATGTATCTGCCCCTACTTAAAAAAATTGACATTTCCTTTAACTATAAAATCAAAGGCTATCTGGAAACGGTCCAGCTAGCGCCCGGCTTCGCCAACCTGACGTCTCTTCACTCGCTGCACATGCAAGGGCTGGTTTTCAAAACAGTCAATGAAAGTACGCTCAGACCTCTGTATGGCCTACAGAACCTGACCACTCTGGACGTAGGGATCAATTTCATCGTGAGCGCCAAGTCTGAAGTTTTCAGGCCTTTGAAGAAGCTGAAGCTGCTCTACCTGGCCGAAAACCGCTTGTACCCCATCACCAACAATGGACCACTGGCACAGAGCTATGGCGCCAAACCCAACGTTAATTTGCCCCGATTGTCGGGGCCTGAATCCGATGAGAGGAGGTCTTACGACATGCCCAAGCACCTCGTCAAAGAAGAGTGCTTCAACGCTGGCCGCGTCCTGGACCTGAGCAGGAACAACATATTCTTTATTTCCCCCCAGCAGTTTGTGGGCTATCAGAACATCTCCTGCCTGAACCTGTCCAGGAACGGCTTCGCCGCGGCTCTGAACGGGACGGAATTTGCGTCGCTGCCTCATCTGAAGTATTTGGACTTGTCGTTCAATAAGATCGACTTGGCCTACGATAACGCCTTCCACGAGCTGACCCGGCTAGAGGTGCTGGACCTCAGCTACAACCCTCATTACTTCACGGTGCGCGGGGTCACCAATAGTTTGAACTTCATTGGGAACCTCACGTTCCTGAGGGTCTTAAACATGAGCTACAACAGCATCTCGACCCTGACCACTAAGTGCATGCACAGCTACTCGCTCAACGAGCTGCAGTTCCAGTCCAACGAACTGGGGACCATGTGGCGGGTGAAGGACCACAGCTACGAAAAGCTCTTCCTGGGTTTGACCAACCTGACGTATCTGGACATCTCACACAACAGGCTGAACAAGATCTCCAGCAGGATTTACAAATACTTACCCGTCACGCTTACCAAACTCACCCTCTCCAACAACGATCTGCTGTCCCTCAACTGGACCCTGATGAGGAATTTCACCCGGCTGAAATCCCTCGTTCTTAGCGGAAACCGGCTGGTTTTTGTTTCTCAGAACCTGAGCTTGGACCTCCCTTCCCTGAATTTCCTGGACCTGAGCCACAACTGGATCTCCAAACTGTCTGACGGGTTTCTTATCGGGGCCGTGAACCTTCACTATCTGGACCTGAGCCACAACAGGCTGGCCACCATCAATCAGTCTACGTTCCCATCCGAAGGACCCAACATGGTGACTCTGTGGCTCCATGGCAACCCCTTCCACTGCACCTGTGACCTGATGGATTTCATCCTATGGATCTACGACAGCAAGGTGTTTATTCCCAAACTGGTGACGTCACTGAGGTGCAACAAGCCCGAGCAAATCCGAGGCCAGGGGGTGATGCACTTCGACATAAAGGAGTGCATCGATAACCATGTGGCATTCCTCATCTACTTTTGCTCCACTTCGCTGATCTTGGGTGTGATGGTGATCGCCACGATGATGCACTTGTTCTTCTGGGACGTTTCTTATCTCTTCTACTACACGAAGGCCAAACTGAAAGGGTACCGGAAGCTACAAAGCGGCAATAACACCTATGAGGCCTTCGTTGCCTACGATACCAAAGACCCTCAAGTTTCAGAATGGGTCTTGAATCACCTGCGAGTCCAGCTGGAGGAGTGCGGCGACTACTTCCTCCCGGTTTGTTTGGAGGAGCGCGACTGGCTACCCGGCTGCCCCGTGGTGGACAGCCTGACCCAGAGCATCCGTCAGAGCCGCAAGACGGTCTTCGTTCTGACCCAGTCGTATGTAAACAGTGGTTCCTTTAAGATGGCCATGTACCTGGCGCACCAGAGGCTGCTGGACGACAGCGAAGATGTCATCGTCCTGCTTCTGCTCGAGCCCGTCCTGCAGAACTCCCACTTCCTGCGGCTCCGCAGGCGGCTCTGCGACCACAGCGTCTTGGAGTGGCCCCACACGGCCGCTGCCGAGCCCTGGTTCTGGCAGTGTCTGAGGAACGCCATCCGAGTGGAGAACAGGGCCGTGTACAACAGCATTTATTCCAGATACTTCACAACGAGCAAGAGAGTCGGTCAGAAGTGAGGCACGGACCCGGCGGTACGCCTCGGAACCTTCAGAACCCCTCGTTTGCAGAACGTTTTGCTCAGAACAGTCGCCTCTTCAGATTTCGAGCTTGTTTTAGTGCTGAGCCGTCACGACTGAAGGACGTCTCCCAGGATTCTCTCCCATACCAAATGGGGGGGGGGGGGGTATTTCACTTTGATAGTTTCACCTTCTTGGATCTACAGCCATAGTTAAGTAAATTAGCTCTTCTGATCATATGCATGGGAATTGTAGTTCTACAGTTCCATTCTGTAGTTCCTCTATACCACGGACAGATTGAACGAGCGGGTATTATTTGGGTGGTGGATGGTTCTCTGACATGGTGGTGGTGGTGTGCTACTGTTCCTGTATCACTGATGGAGGATCAGAGGATGGAGAGCCGTAATGACCCGCTGTCTCTAATTCTCCATCCACAAGGTGGCGCTGTAAGGTGGAGGAGTGCAACAGAGTGTACAGTAAGTGCACCACCATATCTGAGGTTATCCACCACCCCAGTGACACCTTATGGACAGATGGACTACAGAGTGGAACTGTGGAACTACAAACCCCATCTGTTTGATCGGAGGAGGTGGAGGACGTTCCTCACACTACAGACCCAGTGCACAAACGTCGCCTGCGTCCTAACGTCCTTCAAATCTTTTCTGCCCCGACCGACCGAGAACCTGATGGATGCGCGAGGTGGTGTCAACGGTTAAATGTAAACATTGTGCAAAGTGGTTTGATTTGCAGAATGAAACTGCAGAAGCACATGATCTGAATCTGCACAGTGGTTCCGTCTGCTCCATACAGAGGCCTCTCTGCTGGAGCCGGAGCACAGAACAACGGCTGGTTCCTCAAACAGAACCAGAGAGAACGCTGCCAACTGCCACTTCTCCTTCCTCTCTGCAAAAAAACAGGAACTGCTCTCAGCTCACTTCCACTCGCACCATGGGAATACAAGACCAGATACTCACTGACAGCCGTATTTGAACCCTGAGCCCAAGACTTTGAATGTGTAAGATGTTTTGTAGGTTCTCCATCACAGGCAGTGGATTTCAGTTTTATTCTGTATGTACATCTCAGGGTGGCACGGTGGCTTAGTGGTTTAGTACGTTCGCCTCTCAGCGCTAGGGATTCCCGGTTTAAATCCCCATCTGGGTGGAGTTTCCATGTTCTCCCCGTGTCCGCGTGGGTTTCCTCTGGGTTCTCCAGTTTTCTCCCACAGTCCAAAAACATGGATCAAGTCAATTGAGTTTTCCAAATTGCCCCATATAGAGTGTGTGTGTGTGAGTGAGTGTGTGCCCACAGATAGCTTGCCCCCCTGTCCTGGGTGTAACTGCCCAGAGCCTGAAACGATCTCCCCTGGATGGGCATGGGGAACCCCCCCCCTGGGGAACCCCCCCTCCCCCCCGGGACCCTAATATAGGATAAAGCGGAACATAATGGATGGTTGGATGTACATCTCATCTAGAGATGCATGAGGGCCTCAAAGGAACTGCCCACAGACGCTTCTGATGATCTCGTTCCCAGCCTCTCTGTCTTATCTGTGGGGTTCCTCAAGGTTGTACATTAAGATCCTCCATTTCTTTCTGGATAAACACATCGCTGTTGGATTTAATACCTGGGAAATAATTTTCATGTTGCTGATAACATGTTTATTGACAAGGATCTTCTATAGTTCCCATCCAGCTTTTTTTTTTTAAAATATATATAAAATCTGTGTTTCCATGATGCATTATGGTCCTGGAGGAACCGAATCTCATCCCACTGTGTACTCGTACCTCTTGTAAAGTATAGCACATCAAATCTGAGACGGTGATGTTAGGGGTCCAGTAATGCCACTTTTTTAATGTACCCATTTAGCCCACTTGAGTTCCACTTGGTAAATAGAAACCCATAGAATGTTAAAAGATGAGGCGTACCTAATAAAGTGGCCGGTGGATTGAGTATTCATGTATAAAATTTTATAATAAATCCAGACACATTTATATACAATAAATAAATTCAAATTAAAGTGAGAAACCTGGCAGTAATGTAATTACATAATTTTTTAAAATTTAATTTAATTTAATTATTTAATTTAATTTTATTTAATTTTATTTACAAACCTGCTGTAAAGTCTGTTTCCTGGAAACACTTTGTGTAATACCGTCTATGGCCACCAGATGTCCGACCTTCCCCCCATCCGCTGCAGCTTTTAACGGGCGTCGGCCTCGCGCCGCTGATCCCTTATATGGTAATGAGAGCGGTGACGACAGAGGCTCATTTGCATACGGTCATAAATGCAGCGAAGCCGCTCGGTTTGCCGGACAACACGTCACTCAGCGCACGAGCCCGAGTCTGCTGTGTCGGTAAGATCAAACGCTGCCTCCGGTCCTTTTGATCTCTTGTTGATTTGAACTATTGATTATTCTTAGGTTTCAGTTCTATTAGTTTGAGATCCTCGATCTCTATGTAGAACCATCTGTGTGCCTAAAAGGTTCTTTTCCTGCTGAAATGGTTCTTATATATTGATGGTAAACGTCTATATGGTTCTATATAGGATTGCACTCATTTTGGTTCTTTATAGTTCCCTTTTTAAAAAAAAGGATTTACAGTATAGGGAACCATATACAACATGTTCTCCAAAAGAACCATTTTAAGCATGCAGATGGTTCTACATAGATCCACTGTCTTTACACAAGAACCGTTAACACGTAATTCAGAGTGCGAGCGTCATGCGTGATGGAGGAACCATTTATGGTTCCATTGAATTCACATACACGTACTTCATTAAAATGAGGAACTATTTCACTGCAAAGAACTTTGAGCAAATGGTTCCTTTAGACGTCCAACTTAATTAAAGACTTTATGATTTGATAACGTTACTGATGGATTGATGTTTTCAGTTGAATGAATGATGTAACGATTGATGTATTAATTGATTGATGGTTTTATTGGTTGGTGGATGGCTGTATGTGTGGGTTGGTGTTTTGATTGGTGGATGTATTAATTAATTAATTTATTGATGGTTTTATTGGTTGGTGTTTTGATTGGTGGCTGTATTAAATAATTCATTGATTAACGGTGTAGTAAAGGTGGTAACGATGTCGGACAAGCCGAACCTGGAGGAAGTGACCTGCTTCGATAAGAGCAAGCTGAAGAAGACGGAAACTCAGGAGAAGAACCCTCTGCCGTCCAAAGAAAGTGAGTCTGACTTTAAAGATCCGTTCAGTCATCGATCCATTCATTCATTCATCTCTCTCTCTCTCTCTCTGTCTCTCTCTCTCGCTCTCTCAGCCATCGAACAGGAAAAGCAGTCGAGTGGATCGTGAGTTCCTTCACGGCTTTGTTCGTCTTTAAAGAGAAGATTACTCAGCAGCTTTTCAAACCTAATTAAATCAGTAAAAACAGGAAGCGGGCAGAGCTTCAGGTCATCACACGGGAAATGGACGAGGCTCGGCGACGGTGCGCTCGCCTTCGGGCCCCCTCCTTCAAAGCCGACACCCTTTTCTGTATTTTAATGATTTAAGAATCGTTTTGTTTTGTTGAAATAAAAATCCTTCCAGTTAAAAGAGCGAGTGGCTGGATCTCATTAAAGACCTGGTTCCACGGTGGAACCCTCAAAGGTTCCTACAGGAACCAAGACCTGCGAGAGGCTTCAGTTTATAAACCGTAAGAACCTCAAGGTAGAGGCTCCTCAAGGCACTCGATAGCTGTATGCTTTCAACAGTTTGGGGAAGGCCCTGTTTCAAACAGAAGTGCAGTTTATAACGCAGGCGCGTCCAAAAGAGGAAGCCACGGTGGACGAGAATAACCTCAGTGAGCGGAACCAGGCACTTCCTGTCGCTGCACTTTGATGTGACTTCACAAGTCATGTGATCAAAGCTCAAAGGGACCTGAAGATCAGACAAGCAGAAGTACTTACAGGAGCTTTAAATGCTGGACGAGAGGACCAGGGTCTCGGTTCCAATTCATGTGGTGGTGGTCAGGACCCCAGGGGTCATCTGGTTCCTCACTGCCACTCCAGTCACCGTCTGAGATCATTAATAATTTTATATAAGTTCGTAAAGTTGTCCATTCTGAATTTTGCACAGGTATATTTACAAATGAGACAGGAAGTCAGAACTAAGCAACAGGAAGTGGTTAAGGGGGCACTGTGTCATGGCGTGCTGTTGCTTTTCTTACAGATTTTAAATGAACTGCTTGTTTTTATAAACTTCAATTTTTCCGAAAGAAACGTCATCAAGGTGGCACGGTGGCTTAGTGGTTTAGCATGTTCGCCTCCCAGCTCTAGGGATTCCCGGTTTGAATCCCCATCTGGGCGGAGTTTCTGTGTCTGCGTGGGTTTCCTCCGGTTTCCTCCCACAGTCTAAAAACATGGATCAGGGTCAATTGAGTTCTCCAAATTGCCCCATATAGAGTGTGTCTGTCTGTGTGTGTCCAGCCATCGATTGCCCCCCTGTCCTGGGTGTATCTGCCCAGCGCCCGAAACGTTCTTCCCTGGGTGGGCATGGGAACCCCCCCCTCCACACTAGTAGAGGATAAAGCGGAAGATAATGAAATGAATGAATGAAAAACGTCATCAAGCTACGATTGAACAACACACTGAACACAGTGGCCATCAGCATGATGCCAAAATCATCCAACACCGCCATCGTGTGGTTATAACCGCTAACAGCTGTGAATCGTTTCGACTTCGAGTCAATTATTAAATAATTCCTTGATGTTTGGTGAATAAAAATAATTCTATGGACATTTTAAAATAATTTTTAAAGTTTGTCTCGATGATTGTGAAACAAACAAAAGGACAAGTTATTGAAAACTAAAACTTAACTATTCGACGACGAAAGTTAACTCTTTGTGGTGGAGTCGATTCTGTAATCGACACAGAGGATAAAAGTGCGCTGTCATCAAAAACGGAGGCGAATACGGCAAAAATGAATAAAGGAATAAATGATTAAATGAAAGTTAAATGTGTGAAGGGAAGCAGGTTGTTTTAAACAGATGAAGCTTTAAAAGCGTTTAATCGCCTCAGCTCAACAGGACTGTAACCGGCACTGAGTGCTGTCTCATATCCCCTCACGTGCTACACGAAGTGCACTCAGTAGGCTGTATGAAAGCGCTGCACCGGCGCCTACATAGTGCACTCTGTAGTGAACGTGTGTGTATTTGGGATTGTGCCACTGTGATAACTTAAGATTTTCTCGCCTGTAGTTTAAAACGACGCGGTAATCAAACAAATCCATCCCATAATATTCATGTTTCAGTGTAAATTAATTCTCATATTTAATTAACTCACTATATTAAAATTAAAACAAGATTGAATGTAGTAAATCTTATATTTCACAATCGTTTAAACTCACATAGCTGAAAGACTAAGAAAGGACCTCTGATTTTGCCGCCACTGGGAAAATACTGGACTAGGATTGGCTGATTTAAAACCTAGGGGGATAATTTGTGATTGGCTCAGGCAGGTAAGGGGCGGGAACTAGACATAACAGATATATACGCAGGTAAACACTGTGGGGGGCGCACTTTCACTCAGACCCGGAGGCAGACAGCATCGGAACGCTGAGGATGGCAGACCCGCTGGCCAGCGTGAGTTACTGACGGTGTCCCTGAAGCATTCTTTGTCCTTAATAAATGAGTTGAGGCGACCATTTTTGCATCAGCTCGTTCTTTCTGCCTTTTTCAAAATCAAAAGATCCTAACATCTCTAACATGATAATGAAGACCACACACACACACACATATACACAAACACATATGTACACACACAAATATGTACACAAACACATATGTACACACACAAACACACACACACACTCTGTGCAAAAAGAGATGGATGAAAATAATAAAGAGCTGAAACCAGTTGCAGTTTCATTCTCTGAATTTATTTGATGGCAAATCTTCAACAACAAGAACAAAAACACAACCTTTTAAAATACAAAGTTAATAATCACACAGAGCTCTTACCAAAGCAATTATTTGCTCTATTTTATTAAAACATCTGACTATTATAATAAAAAAAAAAATTCATAGTCCATAAAAAGACATCGTATAAAGATTAGAGTCAAAAAAAAAAAAAACTTTAAAACTGTAGGACTATAGATTCTCTTAGGATATACAGTGTATCATCTAATCACAACTCTCAGACGTTTCCTCCTCATCCAGGTAGAGTTCAGTCTGGATATAGTTCACTTCTTTTGAAATCCTGTCCAAAGACTCGTGCATCGTGGACTGAAGTTGTTTGAGTTGGCCGTGAAAATGCTCCCATGGTTTGTTGATTTCCTCTGGAACGTGATCAGTGAGAAGGTAGCGGGCAAATTCACAACGGCCATTGCTGGCATCTGAGAACACGTGGAGTGACGCCATCAACTGCAATAATCTGTCTTCTACTTCAACAAGTCCGAAGAATCCAGACTTGTTCATCCTATCTTTTTCTTTGTCTGCTGCTTCCTGACATTTTTGGAAACACTCGATGGCTCTGAGGGCTAGCTGAATGGCATCTGCCGTGTTCTCCGCTGTTTTGTCTGTGTTCTCTAAGGCGTTGGATTTTGACGTGAACCATCTTTTGTAAACCTGAGCTTTGGTGTTAAGAATATAAGAGTTCCCTGGTAATTTGTTTACAGCAATTTCTGCCCATTTTTCCGCCTCTTCAAACCAATCATGAAAGTAATTGAGACGGGCAAGTTCCTGGGCAAAGAAGGCGTCCTTGTCGAATCTTTGGTATGCCTTTTCAAGAAGCTCGGTAGCTCTCTCTGGACGTTCTTTCGCTCTTACATGCTCAATGAGTGGCGAGAACTGGCTGTCTGATTCATCACCTCGACTAATTTTGTACCGTCTCATGAACAGTTCGCGGAGAAACTTACGGTAATGCCATCTCCCAAACGTGTGTTCAAAGAGAAGATCATTATCGAGGAGATCGAGTGCAAGTTCACTTTGATGCCTGTCACCCAAAAGTTGGTGAAGAACTTCCTTTGCAACCTTGTGATGAATGATTCTGATGGACTGGACGTTGGTTCTGGCGTCTCTTAAGTGTATGAAGAGTAGTCTGGCCTGGTCGCTCAGAAAGGTCTCGAATTCATGTCGTTGGAACCGGTCCTGACGGATGGGGATCTGGGGCGACAGGAGAGCCTCACAGTGCGACTGGGAAATGAAGGAGTCCTCCACATAGGCGTTCAGCAGAGCTACATAACGGATGAGCTTGGTGACATCTGATGCATGATCGATGTTCTCCACTAGGTGCTCCACGAAGTTTTCAACATACTTACTAATGACCTGATCCTCAAATCCTTCACACATCAGGACGAATGTCAAAATGAACTCTGGTTGGAACTGCTGTTCCAGTGCTTGTCTTTTTCGGGTAAAAAGTTTCTTTTCTTTATCTGAAAGTGTTTGTGTCACGGAGACATTCAGCAGAGGTGAGATTCTGCAAAAGTTCTCGGGATTATACGAGCGTCTGCAGTTCAGGAAAATGAAGCATGGTGTCACCTGAACTAGTCTCTTGGTTGTGACAGCGGTTTTCAGTTCTTTTTTCAAGTCTTCCAAATACTCTTCGTCACCATTCTCTATTAGCAAGAGAACAGGGAGACATTTTTGTGTGTTGTTCTCCTCGTATTCTCGAAACTTGACAGCGTGTTCTGCAACCGTGGTGGCGGAGGAGGACTGTTTGACCACCGCACACCTCAGCTTCTTTCTGTGCCTCCACAGAACCTGTCTTGCCACGGTACTCCCACCGCTGCCGGGGTGATGGTAAATGTTGATACATTTGATGGGCATCTGATCAGAACTCACTTTCAGACAGTCCTCCAGAAGATCAATCACTTTTTGGTAGGCATCCCTTTGGATGATCTCTCCAACGAGTCCTTCGTCTGCGAGCCAGAAATTCATCCAAGTCACTTTTCCCCCACGGTAAAAGTCTCGTTCTACATTCTCGTGAGAAGACTCGCCGTCGCGGTTGCTTTGTTCGCAGTGGTTCACGGTTAAAATGTCTAGAGAACACATCCACTCCTCGTCCCGAGTCTCAAGAGGACATGTTGCCTTACAAAACAGAGGTAAGAGCTTGGTCACATAGACAGACGTTGTCTGGACTTGTTGGAGCGTGGCATTAACGTGGCTCATGTTCATATCTACAATACTTGAATTCTTTAAATCACAGGGTCCAAAGATAAAGTCTATATAGTTCTCCAGTTTCATAAAGTTGCCTTCTGATTCTGAGATGCATACGATGTCTTCATGACCTCCCATGACCGTGAAGAATTTGCAGAATGTACTGAGGAGAGGCTTTTCAATCTCATCTGTCAGGATAAAGAACACCAGAAACGTTCCTTTGGGTAAAACGTGATTGCAGATAAAAGACACGCAATCCTCCAGAAGACGCATCTTGGTTCTGAACCAGGTGGCCTCATCACAAGGAGGCTCGTTTCCTTGGAAGTCGGTTCGTCCATTGCAGAAGATCCAACTCGTCTGTTCAAACAAATGAAGCTGGCTCTCTAATTCTGCGGGGCTTTTTTTGTTTTTGGAGCTGTAGTCTTTCATGAAGTGGAGGTTGACCGTGTGATGCTTGGCATATTTCTGGCATAATCCTGACTTCCTGGAGTCTGGGTCAAAGTCGAACACACAAAATAGCTTCATGTTCAGCAGAAAGTCGATGTGTTTGAGATCCTCCTCTGCAAATCGGTTTGTAACGAGTATATACCATTTGGTCTCCTCCATTTTTCCTTTCCCACATGTTGCCAGTGTAACTAGTTTCGTGCCGAGATCTTCATATGGCTCTAGGATTGGAAAACAAGCTTTCTCCACCCTCTCTCGCTGTGCGTCTCTGTCAGAGACACTCTCTATAAACTCTTTTATTTCGTCGACCGGTTCCGTCTTGGCTCCTACCCTCTGATAGGTCGTTTCCTTTTCATAATGAACTTTATTGCTGGCCTCATTAAATTTGGGAAGACGTACTGAAAAGACCTTCCTTCTCACAACATCAACCAAAGGTTCAACATCAAATTCAACAACATAGTGTGACTCTCGAATATTGGGACCGGTCACACGAACAAACTCAGGTGGTCGAATACACTGCCGGATGATTGCTTGGTCACATTTGAAGCTCTTTTCAATGTAATTCAGAGCGTCGGTGTAAACGTCCTTATGTTTGATGGGTATCCCAATGATTTCTCCATGGACGTAGCTAGGGTCCTTCTTGCTGTCCTGAATGCCAAAGTGTATCGTACCATTGGATCGGACGTTAATACATCCCGTTGCAAACTTAAGGACCTCATACCCCAACTTTGCTTGAATTCTTTGGGAGTCTAAGAGTGCCGCAGTGTCGAAGGCTTTGTATTCATGACACGCAGTTAGGAGGTCACTTCCACCAGTTTCTGGAGCAAGAACATCATGCCTTGTGTATTTGTGGTCAATACCTGGCTTTCCAAACGGTCTTGGCTTTGATTCTTTCAGTAATGGGATGGACATGGTGCCTTCCACTTCACACCGCTGTGCAGGTTCTGCACTGCTGATCTTTTTTCTCTCCTCTAATATCAGATGTGCAGGACCTGCTTTCATTCCAGCTGTTTGCTGAAGAAATGCTTGTGTAAGCGTTAAGAGGACTTTGCCGTTTACCTCTTCTTCATGAAGCTTTTTAATGTACTTGTCTTTTACGCTGATCGACTCCAACCAGGTGCTAACCATGGATTCTGTCCAGGATTCGACTGGAGTACTGGAGAGTTCTGCTACATGCAAATAGGAGAACATAAGAGTCAGATCACATGTGTAATGTTTCTGAAAACATACTGTATCTTTACTCATATTCAAATACATACCCATTTTTGACAGAGTATGATCGGCTTGAGTGGGATCTCCAAATGTTCTAGGTTCTTTAGAAGATCGAAGCTATGTGCCACCTCTGTAAAGGCAGAAAGCAAAGGGTTCGTATTTTAATCTTATATCAGGACAGGATTCCCTGACCTCACACCCAACCGTAAGAACTGTAACATGAATAACACAAACAAATGTACAATGAGTAATTTCTACATTGTAAACAATTAGCCTTAAAAATGACCCTTCGCTTGTTTAACCACACGAATCTACATCTTGAACCACAATTACCCATTTAATTCATCTTAATACTAGAAAAGGTATTAAACTTTATGTAAAGCCAAATAACAATAACAGAACACGAACCTCATTGGCTGCATTAAATATCAAGAGAGCGTATGGCTTTGTGGATCCTTCATAAACACTTTAACCCTTAATTCTAACTTTGGAACCTTTGAAGCCTTGTAACCTTAGCAACTAACATTCTTAACGTTCTTAAAGAGACCGGAATCATAAAACACAATAAAAATATAAACTTCTCCGGTAGGCAGTTACAGTCAGGACCCCAGGGGTCATCTGGTTCCTCACTGCCGCGTCAGTCACCGTCTGAGATCATTAATAATTTAATATAAGTTCGTAAAGCTGTCCATTACGAATTTTGCACATGTACAATTACAAACAGTAACAGGAAGTGGTTAAAGTGGCACTGCGTCATGGCGTGCTGTTGCTTTTCTTACAAATTTAAATAAACTGCTTGTTTTTCTAAACGTTTATTTCTCCGAAAGAAAAACGTCATCAAGCTACGATTGAACAACACACTGAACACAGTGGCCATCAGCATGGTGCCAAAATCATCCAACACCGCCATCGTGTGGTTATAACCGCTAACAGCAGGTGTCGAGCTGTGAATCGTTTCGACGCCGAGTCAATTATTAAATCATTCCTTGATGTTTGGTGAATAAAAATAATTCTCTGTGCATTTTAAAATAATTTTTAAAGTTATTAAATATGATGATTGTGAAATATGATGATTGTGAAACAAACAAAAGGACAAGTTATTGAAAACTAAAACTTAACTATTCGACGACGGAAGTTAACTCTTTGTGGTGGAGTCGATTCTGTAATCGACACAGAGGATAAAAGTGCGCTGTCATCAAAAACGGAGGCGAATACGGCAAAAATGAATAAAGGAATAAATGATTAAATGAAAGTTAAATGTGTGAAGGGAAGCAGGTTGTTTTAAACAGATGAAGCTTTAAAAGCGTTTAATCGCCTCAGCTCAACAGGACTGTAACCGGCACTGAGTGCTGTCTCATATCCCCTCACGTGCTACACGAAGTGCACTCAGTAGGCTGTATGAAAGCGCTGCACCGGCGCCTACATAGTGCACTCTGTAGTGAACGTGTGTGTATTTGGGATTGTGCCACTGTGATAACGGAAGATTTTCTCGCCTGTAGTTTAAAACGACGCGGTAATCAAACAAATCCATCCCATAATATTCATGTTTCAGTGTAAATTAATTCTCATATTTAATTAACTCACTATATTAAAACTCAAAAAGATTTACTGTAGTAAATATATTTCAAGGCGGCACGGTGGCTTAGTGTTTAGCACGTTCGCCTCTCAGCGCTAGGGATTCCCGGTTCGAATCCCCATCTGGGTAGAGTTTCCATGTTCTCCCCGTGTCTGCGTGGGTTTCCTCCGGGTTCTCCGGTTTCCTCCCACAGTCCAAAAACATGGATCAAGTTAATTGAATTCTCAAAAATTGCCCCGTTTAGAGTGTGTCTGTGTGAGTGAGTGTGTGTCCAGCGATGGATTGGCGCCCTGTCCTGGGTCTATCTGCCCAGCGCCCGAGACGTTCTCCCCTGGATGGGCATGGGGAACCCCACCGCGACCCTAATAGAGGATAAGCGGAAGATAAT